>CM060686.1:116292922-116892922 GCA_030686995.1 Artemisia argyi
GAAGAGGTATGTGGGTTGTATTTATTTTATATTGGTTCATGAATTTTTGATATCATAACCTTTCATGCCCCATCATATCGTATAGGAGAGATGATGAACTGTTTACACCATTTTTGTTATGTTTCACTGTTAACATGCAAGAGATTTACTAGGCAATTAAAGCGAAGTGAGTCACACTAAACACAATGGCACCATGTTGCTCTCAACTTATACCTAAACTGATGTGAACAACATTGATTAAATCAACCAACTTGGCTTCGAATTTAAGAATCTGTATTTTGCAGCCTACCACTTTCGGCTACCCGTGATTGGTCTAAAACTTTAATGCTTCAACTGTTGTTTGATTGCACAATGGTATTAAGTTTAATGCTGGAGTTAAAACAATTTAATATTTTTTTTTCTTTTTTTGGTTTTTTTTTTTTTTTTTTTTTTTTTTTTTTTTTTTTTTTTTGATTTTATATTTTATTATTTTTTTGGAATTCCCGTTAAATATTAAATGTTGATATCTTGGACATACCTTTTATTGTAGATGCTGTAATGGAATGCGGATCTGATAATAATGCGTTTAGAGTAACCAGGAAGTTTATTAAGTGAACTGTTAGGTATTTCTTGCCATCACATTGTGTTGTTGCTGTTTATAGTTTAATGATGTATATAACTGATTTTCATGAAAAAAAAAAAAAAAAAAAAAAAAAAAAAACAGTGGCGGCCTAAAGTTTCTCTAACACACTGCATGTGAATCCACCACCTCAACAGAAATTGCATCAATGTTTGGCATGAAGGGTCGTATACTCCGGTATGTGGATCATCATTGAATAGAGAGCAAAAGAATTTTTCGTTTAGTGCTGCTGCTACCATGGTGCATCCCACTACAGGTAACACTTTTTAGCAATTTTTTTTCTTTCACTCAACTGTTGTAAATAATGCATAAATAAATTGGTCACGCTTAGCTACAAGTGACAAAAAGTTTTCGTAATGCCTCTTTTAAACTCTATACATGTTCTGCAAACCTATGTGTTTGATCTTACAGGTAAAATGCATAGTTTTGAGGTTATAGTGCCCAATAAAGCTGACCTCAAATAGACAACATTGCGTCCGGTGTAGAAACAGGTGTGTTCTTCTTGGCCTGCTATAGATTTATGAATGAGGTATGTGGATTAAACTATTACATAAATGTGTTTGGACGGGATCAAGTTACTGAAATAAGAGCATTTTATCATATTCTTTGGACCAGGTAACAGCTAAAATAAAGTGTACTCGAAGTTAATTGAGATGATTATCAATTCCAAAGATGATTCAAGCCTCAATTGGTTAGTATGGAGACCATATATTTGCTTTTGTTCATTTTCTTGGGGTGTTTCCCATTGCATTTTGATTCCCGCGGAATCTTACAGGGCGCAGAGTTGATTTGCGTCTGTTAAAATTTATTCATTACATTAACGAAAGTTACGAAATTTTCTGACTTTTTCTTCTCATTTTATGCAGATGAAAGAAATAAAGCTTATTGCTGATGCGTCTTGCTTATGACACGGTTTGTTGCTGTTGACAAAAATTGTTGCTGCTAACGCTAACTTAAATCGTTGTTGTTGTTGCCACATCTTGGATTGAATCGAAAATTTGCTTGCAGCAGTAATGCAAGAAACTGCTTGCACCAGTATAATCTACCTGCACCAGCAATGTGTGACGTTTGCATTTGCCCAATTATGATTCTTATCCGAGCTGAATTTGGTTGACATACATGACTCTAAATTGAGCCATGAAGCTAAAAAAAATATATGAGCTATTGAAATTTATTTACGCTCTTTTTTTATCTTCTGTTGTTAATAGGACGATATTGAATGAACACAAGGATTGCTATTTAAATCTTCATGGCGAAATGAATAAGCTGTGAAAGCTAAAGGCTCAAATAACACAGATTAAAGGGATTATGATTGATAAGGTAAATATTCTCTTTTGTTTATATAGTGTATATGAATGCACGTACGGTTCATGACGACGTTAATGTCATAAATTTTGGATGCATTTACTTTGTTTGCACACACAATATTTCTTTTAGTGATTCGACATTTTTGTTATTCAAACCTTTTCGAATCATATTTAGATAATACAAAGGAGCAAGATCATTAGTTGTTCAGGGTAACCAGTGAGTTAATTTGATGAAACTGAATTAACTGGATGTTTGTATTTTGCAGCTTCAACATTAGAACTTCAAAGAAACATTAGTGTGTCCTCTTCTAGAATGATAGGTCGAAGTATGAACGAGTTAGTTTACGTAGTCTAAAACTACTCTTAGCTGGACTTATAAATTCAAAAAGAGGGTGTTTGCATATTTGCAAAATGTGTTTGGGAAGTTTGGTAAATATTGCCATTATGAAAGTTATTATTTGATGGCCTCATTGCTTTATTAGGTAGTAGAGATAACGAGTTTTTGTGTATGTTATGATGAAACAGATTACGGGCTGATGTATATAGTTGCAACAGAAGTGCTCTAACATAGGTTATGAATTTTATGAGTATCTAAGTCCCAAACTATTCCAAGTAGCTTTTATTAATAATCTATATCCTCCTAACTAAATAAGCTCTAACCTAATCTCTATGTAAGCTCCGGCGTTAAGTATAAATACATCACAGAAATGTGTGGCATAAATATCCTATATGGGCTGAACCCAACTGAATACATAAAACATAATGGCTCAAATGATGCGATGGTTTACATGTTAGGAGAGGTAATTATACAAATCTCATTTAAACTTTTTCATATTTTCCTTTGTTTTTATGAACTAAAATCATTACAATTGTATTTTTTCCATAATGTTCCAGGCTATTTTCTCTTATTATGGAGAGTGTGATATGGAGCTCAATTTATTGGCGGGTAATTATATTGTATCAAAAGGTATGCAGCTCTTGAATCTTGTGAATTGCAATCTTTAAATCCATAAAATTAAAATCTTTGTGACATGACCACATGGTTTTTTTCCCTTTTTTTAAACACTTCACTTTACAATTAATCTTAAAATAAAATGTTAAAACAAAATGGGAACGATAATTTTTTTGGCTATTCAGAAAATGGTTTTAAATTATATGTTTTTGAAGGGATTACTTTTTTTATCCTTATAATGTACAGAGCTGTTGTACGTGTCCAGGAGAATGTCATACACAAAAGAACCAAGCTATGTGGGACAGTCTCACACAAGAGGAACAACAGGTAAAGAATATGAGACATATTTCATGATAAAATATGTTTTAATAAGGTGGTATAGATCCCCTTGAGTTATTGCTTAATTGTGTAGAGGATAGTAATATACTACAACCATTCCATAATATTTTCAGTTGGCTACATTCTTATGGATATTGATTTGCGAGAGCCTTTGTTTCCTGGTGAAAAAAGGTTGTCGAGCAATTGGTGCTTATTACTGAGGTACCAGCTTTCCCTTCCCAATTTCTATTGAGTTACTTCTAATCTGTTTGCATCATAGGTGGGATGGGCAATGGGTCCCAAGTTTCTTTACCGAATATATGTATCTCTGATATCAATTTTGCTCTTAATATAAATGAGGATATAAAGATGACTAAAATCCTCATGTTTTTAAACTATAATATATGAACAAATTATTACAAATTTTTCTTCCAGCAAATCGTGATGGTTCAAAGGATATAGTATTCCATATTGGTAATTTAGTGTATGCAGAGGAATATATTTCATAGTGTGACCAATTCACTACACAAATAGAAAGTATTGCTTCGTCAAAGCCTTATATAGTTGCAAGGTTTTTATTCTTATATATCTAAGATAATCAGTTTGTTCTAAATATAAATAGTATACATAACAAACACTTCTTGATTCTGCAGTGGTAACATTTAACGAGAATGGACAAGGTATGTACCATTACCACATTCAAACCGCATTTACTTGAATGAGATCATAATTGGGATTCTTGATTCAATAAATGTCTCAAACTAACATGCAAGAGTTGGAAAATAACTAAGTAATTTTGAAATTGAACGGGTCTATTTTATGAAACTTGCAGTAGAGGACTAATGGTTGATGAAGAAGCTTTTTGTGGAGCATTTTCAAGTGATAAAAATGCTTTGCATATGATGTGTTCAGCTGTGACTTTATTGGATTATTTCATACTTAAATTTTATTGAAAAAGGTAGGAGAAAACAAGGTAAAAGAACCACCATGGTATCATTTTTTTCTATGGATTTCCTTTTACTGTAACAAAACGCAATGAAAGGGGAATAAGAGGGTGTTTGGGTTTGCTTATTTTTCTGCTTGAAAGCATAAACAGAAAAGCAGTTTGGGATTCTTCTGTAACTCTAATACTATTATTGATTGTAGGATGGCACTAGAGATGTTGCAGCCTAGAACATATATGTGCAAGATACTTTAAAAAGTAATTTTATCTACTTAAATTTAGATATACGACAAATTCACAAAAAATTACACATTTAGCATGTAAAATGACATAATCATGAATACGGTTGTAATTTTCAAAGCTTATATTTTGTCATTTGGAACGTGGCTGTGCTAACTGTGGAAAATAGCGTATGGAACATGTTTATGGTGATCCATTTATTACTTTGATGGCTCGATACCCGAATGTTGAAATGATGCAAGGAATGAGTAATGAGATGATTCCGATCAATAACAATACAAGTAAGCTGCTTTCCACTTTGGTATTTTATTTAAACATGGGTTATTATTTGTACTTCGTTATGTCCAGAACTAATATTTTTATGTCCTGAGTCAAACATAACTTGTTTCTAAAGCAACATCAGACAAAAACTTGAGAAGGTTTCCCTTAATAATGTTTTAAAACCAATGATATTTCTCTATTTGAGATTATTGCATTTATATAGCTAGCAGGTCACAACAAAATGCCGAATCTAAACAAACCATTTGAACCATAAACATTATTATTCTCATTTACAGGATTTACTATTTGGTTGACTTTATTCCCTCCCTTTGCGCTACCAACAAAGGCTCCCATTCAACTTGGGGATATGTGTATAGCCAAAAACCAAGGCCCTCACCTAAGCCTAATGGCCACCCCTATGCTTCCCAAACCTCACATTTTCATTGGGAAATTATGGACATCAAATCGGGAATTCAGGAGTTCAACTCCAGGCTCAACTGCACCAACTCCACATCCCTTCGCCTCCACCCTTTAGAAATGAGCCTTATTCTCCTGGTGACCAGCATTCTTCTAATGGCTAAAAAGGTATATTTTTAAAGGTTTGGGAGGGAGTTGCTTTTGCAAACAAGGAGGTTTTACTATTTTTATTTTTATTTTTTTTACTTTCATGGAATATGCATCTATGATCATGAAAATACCTACCCACTGAATCTTCATTCATGTGTTACAAAGAGCTGGTGAATCAGCTTCACATGGCCTCACAGAAAATTTGCACTTACTTGGATTTGAAACTGTCAGGATAAAAACTGGGACTCCTGCACGCGTTGACTCACGCACAGTGGATTTTTATCTGTTGGAGCCTCAACATGGAGATGAAGAGGTTCTTGCCTTAAATCTCATTTGTAGGTTTATCATAGTTAATATATGATCTCGGATTTTTTTTGTCTTTGTGCGTATTATTTTTGCTACCAATATATTGATGTGATTTAAATTGATGAAAATAGTAGTTATACAATACATTACCACCCATATGTGTCTTAGTATGTTGTTATGTAGGCTGTGCATGTATACTTTAAGTGCTTATTTTTTAAGCTTTACAAACAAGACGAGTTTTTATGCATTTTTAATACATGTTGGTGACTTTTGACCCGTTTAATGCGTTACCATTTTTACCTTTATATATATATATATATATAACTAATTTGACTAACTAGAGACTATGTTGGGGAGTTAATTCTATTATGTTTGCTTCTATAACTTATTGCTTTCAAGAGAACTTCTACATGTACAAGTAATCACTCATACCTTAAGTTTTGCATGGTATTAGTGCTTCAGGCCTTTGTAAATTGATGCTTTCAGTTTTAACTTTTCTAAGCTCTGTTTCTACGAATGGTAAAATTACTAATACATATATGATATCTACAGGTTTCTTCATCTTTGATGGTTGAGTGCCTACTTTTCTTTTATGTTAAGCTGTCAATCGCATTCTTTTAAATTGATATGATAGTCAAGGGCCTTCAACGTATCATGTTTTTGTTGGATTAAATGTGTTCATAGCTGATGAAAACCAATGACCAACCATAGTTATTGCAGTAGTGTAGTATTGGGTATCATTTGTCACTTTCTAATTTTAAGTGAGCTTATCAGATTACTTTTTATACGTTGACTAATAACTCAGTTCTCTTTTCACTCTTCTTTTATTAAGTTGATGTCAGCATCCTAAATTTAAGTAGAGTGCTCGTGAGTGGTTAATATTCATTGTAACATTGTTCCTTGGTGGAAGAGAGTCGATTATTATTTTTGCGTTTCTAATGAGAGTGGGGTGATAAACAGGTGAACTGGTTTAGTTTTGATCCTGAGTACCACATTGAATGGAAACAAATGTGCTGCTATCTGACGTGTACAACAGAAGTCACTCATCAATTGATCAATGACAATTTACATTAGACTCCCACATATAGAGGATGGGTGGAAGCCAAGGGACCTCGATATTGCCCCTCTATTGAGGACAAGGTACACCTTTATACTTGAACAATTTTGAAGTTAATATAAGTTAATATCGTCTTAAATTGACCCTTTTTGGAGGAGGCTTCCATAATAATTTATTTGAATTATGTGTTATTGTTTTTTTTCATAGATTGTGAGGTTTCAAGATAAAGACCCCCATCAAATATTCCAATGTATGTGTAGGGAAATCAACGTAAAGCATTGAATGGGCTGCCTACATCCATTGTAGAACCAACAAATGAGTCATTTTATGGGGTCATTAACTACCATCACCTTGAAGGTAATAAGTATTCATTTTGAGATTTTTTTTATATTACTACTACATTAATTTTCAAAGTAACCTATACATAAATTTTGTGCCACATAACCTGACTCTAATTATTTACTCTGTATATTTCAAATAGCATAACTTTAGCGAATAATCTTGATGCAGCCAATGTTGTAATTTATGGATTAATATTTTATCAGATCTTGGCATTCCTCTAATGCAGGGGATGGTAGGGAAGGAATGTGCATTCGAACGAAGAGGGCGGCGATGTCCTATAGGCTTTATAAAGAAAGTTGAGGTGAGAAATCTAGCTTGAAATAGAAATTTGAGTTCGATACATGATATTGTAGACATGTGGTTGTTATAAACTTTTTAAGTAAGAAACATTATTTTTGCTAGCTACTGAAATAAGTTATCCAAGCAGCCCCAGATAGCAACATGTGAAGGTTAATTAGCAGCTTACATAAGCTTCCCAACCAACACTGATATGCACGATAACTGACTTTTATGGTTGATGTGCTAAATTTTTAATGTTTTCCATGTTGTAGGTGATTCTACTAATATGAATCAATGGGAATTCATGCTATGTTTGTTAATGAACATCACTAATTACTTCATGGAGAGTATGTGAGATACATGGACGACGTATCACCAAAGACAAAGGAACTTATTGTTTCAAAATTTTGGTAATCATCTGATTATTTTACTACCATTTGTGTCAATGTCACCGACTTAGTCATGTGATTTTGATATGTGCTTTTGTATGATTTTTTTGATAGGATTATAAGAGTACAGTTGAATAATATATATATATATATATATATATATATATATATATATATATATATATATATATATATATATATATATATATATATATATATATATATATCCCTCTTTTGGTTCGTGAGGTCTAAGCAAGAGTTGGCAGAAAACGCATGACACATGAACGTTACGTATTGGTACTGTCGATATGGGTCTATCAAGATGAAGAGGGGTTGATGTTCTGATTTTTAACACCGCTTGATAAGGCGAAAAGCGTACCGCTTTTAAGGGGTCATTTAAGCCCGAATTCATGATTATTTGATCAATTACTGCCCTAAATCGTTCCTTTTGTCATTTTAGGTACTTTTGAGAAGAATTCTGGAAAAGGAAGCATTTTGGACTTTTTTGGAGCATAAAAGTGAAGAAAACGGCAAAGTCTCAAAATCCTTGCTCGGAACAGTACCTGACGACGTCAAGTTCTAATACAGGACGGCTTTAAGAGTGGCAAAAGAGGTGGATGTGGAAAATATAACGTGACGGCCCAGAACATTTTCAGTGTTAATGACCTGACGGCGTCACCAAGGCCGTCAGGGTCATTTTACAAGTGATGGCCCAGAGTATATTTACACATGAAGGCGTCAAGACTGGATCTAGGCAATACGACTCTTAACTTGGCGGCGAGTTGACGGCGTCAGAAGCTAATACATGACGCCCTCAGGATGTTTTATCAATATATATTTTTGCAATTTTTCATTGTAAAGTGTAGAACATTAGGAGCATAAACCCTAGGTCGAATTTTCATCATATTTCAGGGGTTTCAAACCCTTCTTTCTTCCATGTTTGAATAAAGATAAGTCTTCCAATAATCATTCAATATGTCTATATGTTGTTTGATTCTATCTTATGCTTGTCTTTCTTTTAACATGTTAGGCTAGGTTTTTATTGTGTTTGCTTAGATGTAGTGAAACCTAGATGTTGATTATTGGTTGATTGTTTGTTTATAATTGTTGTGGATGATTGTATTCGATGTTAGGCTTAAGAAAACTGGCAGACTTCCATTGGTAACTTGCTTGAACGTCTTAAGAAACATGATCGGAGGTGTACTACGATTTTTGGTTGTATTTAATGCATAAGTGAATTCTAATGATCCCATGTTAGGAGCTTTTAGTCGGCTCGACATAGGAGTGAAGTAGGAACTTATAGATTTAGGGAATATTGTACACGGCCCTACGACTAGTATTAAAGAATATAACCCGACATCCATGCAATTGTAACAAGCTAATCAACCGGTAAAATATATCTAGGGAGTAATGAAATCTAATTAAAACACATCTTTTCTCATTATTATTTCCACCACATAATCACATTGGTTTAATTTCATTTATTTTATTTTATTTTGATTGCATCTTTAGTTAATTTGGTTAGTTGACTAGCAACTAATTCCGCTCACTCTTTCAAAACCCGAGATTTTACTTGCTTTTTATAAAATATAAAAATAAAATAAGAATCATCCCTCACCTCTAGACCTCGTTTAGTAGGCTTTCTAATCCTAGAGACACTATTCCTGAGTTGAATGATCAATCCCCTGGTACTTGTCACTATACTATACTACAACGATCAGGTACACTGCCTGGCGGGGATTGCAAGCTTCTCAAGATCCATTGAGAGGTAAAACCTGTTGCGAGGGCGTAATCCCGCGTATCAAGTTTTTGGCGCCGCTGCCGGGGAATAGTATTGTCTAGGTTAGAATTTCTTTTTATTAGGTCTACTTGCTAGATTCCTTTCTAGTAAGATTTTTATTTTTATTTTTAGGTTTTCTTTAGTCTATCTTATTTCTTCATTTCTTTGTTCGTAACCATTACCATCCGCCATCATGGCAAATGAAGATCTGTCTAACCTTAGAATCACTAGGAGTCGTAGTTCCGTAAGAAATCTTGTTTTGCCATATGCAAAACCTGAAAGGGAAATGCATAGGCTAACGCAATCTCTCCCAACACCCGAACCTATTGCATAGCCATCAACTTTGATGAGGCTCTTTCTGATGAAGATTTAGATAATCACCTCACGCCCTCTAGCCCCCAATCCAACCACGATATGAGCACCCCTGAAACTCCCACCCCTAAGCGCCTTAAGGACTATTCTTCCCCGAATCCTCGCGGCTTATCAAAGGCCATTGTTTTCCCAAATGAACGCACCGATGAGGTCTTGTGTGCAAACGATGTTTGGCTTGTCCAAAGTGTATGCAAGTTTCGCAGACTACAAACCGATGACCCAATTCAACATATTAGGGATTTCTTGAAGATAGTGGACACCCTCCATACGGACGGGGCCACTAGAAACACGTCCTGATTACGATTCTTTTCTTTCACCCTTCATGAAAAAGCCAAGGAGTGGTATGATAAACTTCCCTCCGAGTCTATTTTTACATGGGAGCAACTTATCTCCAAGTTTTATGAGAAGTTCTTCCCAGCACGGAAAACCTCAGAATTTAGGGATAGGATCCTCCGTTTCTGAAAGGGAAAAGACGAACCCATCTATAAATCATGGATTAGATTCAAGGATCTAATAAGACAAGTCCCCCATCATGGCATAGAGCTTTGGCTTCTGGTCCAAATCTTCTACGACAACGTCTCCCCAAACGACCAAAACGGAATCAATAATTCGAGAAAAGGGAAAATAGCCAATCTAAGCGCCGAGGAAGGGTGGAATAGGATTGAGGAATATGCTCAAGACCAGGACGATACTTGGGATGAACCCAATTTGACTATGAGCATACCCGAAATCACATAAACACCCTCGGATCGGCTGAGGAAACTTCACGAAAGGGTGTCATACCTTGCAGGGTCGCGAACAACTAAACAACTTTCAAATCCTTACTTGATCTGTGACTACTGTGGGGGCCCGCACGAAGTAGAAGAATGCGGAGGAGAAATCACTACCGAACATGCGTGTTTGTCGGGACATGACATCTTCGATGACCCCTCCCTTTTGCCTTTTTACCGAAACGATGATTATACCCATTGGGGGAATCTGGTGAAAAGAAAAGAAGGAGAGGAAGGCCCTGACTTCAAAATCAGGAGCACTTTTGAGGATGACCTTAGACACTTTACTCAGGAAAAAGGCTTACAATTGAAAGGGCTTGACGAGCTTATCACTGAACAACAGAATGACATGGAAAAATGGTTCAAAAAGCTTAATGCCACCCTTGACGGCCATAACAGGCCTCCAGTAAGCCAAAAAGATCCCTTGCTCGCGGTTACTACTCGATCTGGAACAACAACCAAGGACCCTCCTTATCCGAGCCAACATCCTGTCACCGTTGAGCCAAATAATCCCTACGAGGAGGAAGGTAATGTGAACAATGAGACTCCCGAACAACCTCCTCTGATGACCCCATCTCCACCAACTCCACCTAACCAACCTGTGAGAATCCCATTTCCGTCCCGCCTAAAAAATTAGAAGATTGAGAACGATAATAAAAGATTCTTGTCATATCTAAAAGATTCAGTGGTCACCATACCTCTCCTTGATGCTTGCTATCACATGCCCAAGTATAGCTCATACTTCAAAAGATTGCTTGCCAATCGAAAGAAACTCGAGGGTCTTGTGACTCTGGGAGAAGAATGTTCGGTGGTGACCCAACGAGGGCTACCAAAAAGGTAGATGACCCAGGCAGCTTCACCTTTCCTTGTTCCACAGGATCTCTATCGATAAAGAATGCTCTTTCCGATTTAGGGGCAAGCATCAACCTCATGCCCTACTCCATGTTCCTCAAACTAGGATATTCCGGATTAAAACCAACCCGTATGAACATCCAACTAGCCGATAGATCAGTCAAATATCCCTTGGGGATATGCGAGAATGTGCTAGTTAAAGTAGGGAAGTTCAAATTTCCAGTTGACTTCGTGATCTTGGAAATGGAGGAGGATGACCTGGTGCCCATCATCTTAGGGAGACCCTTTCTTGCCACCGCTCATGCAGTTATCGATGTTCACGAAGGCAAGTTAACCTTACGAGTAGGGACCGATAGCTTGACCTTTGATATTAAAGACACTATGAATCTATCTCTCGAAGCAGCTAACCGGCTCTATTTCATCGGAGAGGTCGATGAATTAACTGATTTCATTGACAACTGTGTTGATGAACAAATCGAAAAAGGCTGGTTGTGGGATGAGGTCTTCCTCCCCATAATGGAGAAGGAGAAGACGGAGGGCGCTAGCGCAGTATCCTTCTATCCCAGACAAGTGACCACTGAACTGCTCGAACTCCGTAAACCCAAAAACAAGCTAAAGCCCTCCATTATCGAACCACCCAAGACAGAACTTAAAGAACTCCCAAACCACTTGGAATATGATTTCCTCCATGGAGAGGATCAACTTCCAGTGATCATAAATTCGTCCCTTGAACATGGGCAAAAGGGTAAAATCTTAGGAGTTTTAAAGAAATATAAAGGAGTCCTTGCATGGAGTGTAGCCGACATTAAGGGGATTGACTCAACCTTCTGCACACAAAAGATTCTTATGGAAGAAGACTATAAAACTAGCCGTGCAACCTCAGAGGAAGTTATCAAACACTTGGATACGGGGCTGATCTACCCGATTTCGGATAGCCCGTGGGTTAGTCCTGTACAGGTTGTACCAAAGAAAGGAGGGATGACTGTTGTGAAAAATGACAACGGTGAAATGGTTCCCAGAGAACGGTTACTGGTTGGCGGGTATGTATCGATTATAGAAAGCTCAATGATGCCACCAGAAAGGATCACTTTCCCCTCCTGTTCATTGACCAAATGTTGGAGAGATTAGCCGGGCACGAGTACTACTGTTTCTTGGATGGATTCTCTGGATATTTCCAAATCCCCATAGCCCTGGAGGACCAAGAAAAAACCACATTTACTTGCCCTTATAGAACATTCGCCTATAAGAGAATGCCTTTTGGGCTATGTAACGCTCCCGCCATTTTTCAGCGATGTATGACCGCAATCTTTCATGAGTTAATGGAAGACAGCATGGAAGTTTTCATGGATGATTTCTCGGACTTCGGGGACTCTTTCGATCGTTGTCTCGCTAACCTTGAAAAAATACTCAAACGTTGTGAGGAGACCAACTTGGTCCTAAATTGGGAGAAATACCATTTTATGGTGAAAGAAGGGATTGTGCTAGGGCATAAGGTCTCAGGAAATGGGATTGAGGTGGACCAAGCAAAGGTTGAAGCTATATCTAAACTACCTTATCCCACTACTATCAAGGCAATACGTAGCTTCTTGGGCCATGCCGGGTTCTACAGGAGGTTCATTAAGGACTTCTCTAAACTAGCTCGGCCAATGATTCAATTGCTTGTAAAGGATGCCCCTTTCGATTTCTCTCAAGAATGCAAGGATGCATTCAATCTATCTCATAATGGAGAAGGAGAAGACGGAGGGTGCTAGCGCAGTATCCTTCTATCCCAGACAAGAGACCACAGAACCGCTAGAACTCCGTAAACCCAAAAACAAGCTAAAGCCCTCCATTATCGAACCACCCAAGATAGAACTTAAAGAACTCCCAAACCACTTGGAATATGATTTCCTCCATGGAGAGGATCAACTGCCAGTGTCATAAATTCGTCCCTTGAACATGGGCAAAAGGGTAAAATCTTAGGAGTTTTAAAGAAATATAAAGGAGTCCTTGCATGGAGTGTAGCCGACATTAAGGGGATTGACTCAACCTTCTGCACACAAAAGATTCTTATGGAAGAAGACTATAAAACTAGCCGTTCAACCTCAGAGGCGGGTAAATCCCAACATTAATGAGGTGGTGAAAAAGGAAGTTATCAAACACTTGGATGCGGGGCTGATCTACCCGATTTCGGATAGCCCGTGGGTTAGTCCTGTACAGGTTGTACCAAAGAAAGGAGGGATGACTGTTGTGAAAAATGACAACGGTGAAATGGTTCCCCAGAGAACGGTTACTGGTTGGCGGGTATGTTTCGATTATAGAAAGCTCAATGATGCCACCAGAAAGGATCACTTTCCCCTCCCGTTCATTGACCAAATGTTGGAGAGATTAGCCGGGCACGAGTACTACTGTTTCTTGGATGGATTCTCAGGATATTTCCAAATCCCCATAGCCCCGGAGGACCAAGAAAAAACCACATTTACTTGCCCTTATGGAACATTCGCCTATAAGAGAATGCCTTTTGGGCTATGTAACGCTCCCGCCACTTTTCAGCGATGTATGACCGCAATCTTTCACGAGTTAATGGAAGACAGCATGGAAGTTTTCATGGATGATTTCTCGGTCTTCGGGAACTCTTTCGATCGCTGTCTCGCTAACCTTGAAAAAATGCTCAAACGTTGTGAGGAGACCAACTTGGTCCTAAATTGGGAGAAATGCCATTTTATGGTGAAAGAAGGGATTGTGCTAGGGCATAAGGTCTCAGGAAATGGGATTGAGGTGGACCAAGCAAAGGTTGAAGCTATATCTAAACTACCTTATCCCACTACTGTCAAGGCAATACGTAGCTTCTTGGGCCATGCCGGGTTCTACAGGAGGTTCATTAAGGACTTTTCAAAAATAGCTCGGCCAATGACTTAATTGCTTGTAAAGGATGCCCCTTTCGATTTCTCTCAAGAATGCAAGGATGCATTCAATCTCCTGAAAAAGGAACTCACACAAGCCCCAATCATGGTTACACCTAACTGGGAATTACCTTTCGAGATCATGTGTGACGCTAGCGACAATGCTGTTGGAGCAGTATTAGGCCAAAGGTTTAACAAACAATTCCAACCAATATACTATGCTAGCAAAACTATGAATCCCGCTCAAGAGAACTATTCTACCACTGAAAAAGAACTATTAGCCGTGGTGTTTGCTTTCGACAAATTCCGCCAACATCTTGTCCTTTCAAAAATGGTCGTTTTTATTGATCACTCGGCTCTTCGATACCTTTTTGCTAAGCAAGACGCTAAACCACGACTAATTCGGTGGATCTTGTTGTTACAGGAATTCAATGTTGAAATTTGTGATAAAAGGGGGGCAGAGAATTTAGCTGCTGATCATCTCTCTCGTCTCAAAAATCCCCTCCTTAGTGAACTTGACAAGAGTGAGATTCGGGACTCATTTCCTGACGAGCAGCTCATGTCAGTAACAGATTCTGAGCCATGGTACGCTGCTTATGCTAATTGTCTTGCAAGCAGACTCATTCCGGAACACATGACTAGAAACGAAAGGAAAAGGTTCTTTACCCAGCTAAAATACTACTTCTGGGACGAACCCTTCTTATTCAAAATATGTCCTGATCAAGTAATCAGGCGCTGAGTTTCGGAAAAAGAAGCAATGAAGTTTATGAAAGAATGTCATTCGGGCCCTTCTGGGGGCCATCATGGAATAAACACCACCGCACGAAAGATTTTCCATGCGGGATTCTACTGGCCTACAATATTTCGTGATGTGAAGGGAATGATACATGCATGCGATGCATGTCAACGAGCCGAGAATATACCGAGAAGAGATGAAGCGCCTCGGAATTTTATACAAGTTTGTGAGGTTTTCGATGTTTGGGGAATAGATTTCATGGGACCATTTCCATATTCAGGGGGAACGAATACATATTAGTGGCCATTGATTATGTTTCAAAATGGGTAGAGGCACAAGCCCTTAGGACCAACGATGCTAGGGTAGTCATTTATTTTTTGAAAAAGCTGTTTGCTAGGTTCGGCATTCCTAAAGCTCTCATTAGTGATAGGGGAACCCACTTTTGCAACGCACAAATGGAAAAGGTGATGAAAAGATACGGAGTCTCCCACCGGTTCTCCACCGCTTATCACCCGCAAACCAACGATCAAGTTGAAAACACCAACAGGGCAATTAAGAGAATATTGGATAACACGGTCAATCAGAACAGAAAAGATTGGTCATTTAAACTCGATGAGGCCTTATGGGCATTCCGAACGGCCTACAAGACACCTATAGGAACGACCCCGTTCCGCATGGTTTATGGCAAGGCGTGTCACCTTCCAGTAGAACTTGAACACAAGGCTTATTGGGCACTTAAGGCATGTAATTTGGATTATACGGTCGCTGGGACGAATAGGTTCTTACAACTCCATGATCTCGATGAATTAAGGCTAGAAGGGTATGAATCCTCCGTTACATATAAAGAAAGGGCAAAAGATGGCATGACAAACGAATTAAGAAACCTAAGGAGTTCTCAGAAGGGGACAAAGTTCTATTGTATAATTCCCGGTTAAGGTTATTTCCCGGGAAACTTAAGTCTAGATGGTATGGACCCTTTACGGTGAAAAGCTCCTCTAAAGCGGGCGCTGTTGTGTTAATGGACGATGAAAATAGAGAATTCACTGTGAATATACAATGCGTAAAACATTATCAAGAAAGTGGTAATGAAATGATTAGTGAGGAGGATGTAACATTTGATGACGAGGTCACGTAATTGCTCATGACCTTGAGTCTAGCTACAAGACTCGTTAATAAAGAAAATCGCTTCTTGGGAGGCAACCCATGTTTTGTGTGTTTTTATTTGTTTGATTTTATTTGTTTCCATATGCGTGTTGTATTTTTATTGTTGGTGGCTCATGTTTCATAGTAAATTGTGAAAATGATTTATTTTGTTTTTAACTTCGTCTTAATTACATATAAAGGTATTTTGCAAAAGCTAAGTGTAAGGGAATTCCAAATTTGTTTATGAGAACTAAAATGAGCATGATTCATTACAATATTAATAGAACATGTATATTAGTATTTGTTAGAGTCAAATGCTTGTATCGAGTCAGAATGATGTTTTGCAGGATTTTCTAGGAAATAAGGCATAAGTTTTTCCAGAAATTTTCCGGAAACTTAGCATAAGATTTTTCCAGGAATATTCTGACGGCGTCAGGAGTTACAACCTGACGGCGTCAGGTACTAAAATTCTGAAAAATTTTGCGAGTTTTGTTTAAACCGGAGTCTTAAAGTTTTTGTTGATTCTTTAGTTTTATAAACTCCAGGAAATCTGCAAACATTCATTCCACAAGCATTATATCTTAAATTGTTTTGTAGGATTATTTTTTAGTATATATAGATTGCCGCCGATTTTACGCGAGGTTTTCCTTGATTGTTTTCTCAGGTTTAACAGGTTATATATGACAAGAAGATGATTTATATTTCTGGAGGGAAGCTTTCAACGTTCATTTTTTTTGGAGGAAGATCTAACCTTGTTGACGAACTATACACACCGAACAAATCAGGGGAGTATTTGTTTTCATTCTTTTACCTTACTTTACTTTTACATCCTTTAATTGAACATTGGGGACAATGTTCATCTTAAGTGTAAGAGGAGGGTAAATGATGATACCTTATAGGATACAATTGCACCTGAGTTTGTTTGTTTGATAGTAGGTGTGTAATAAAACTAAGAGAAATACTTGTTAGTGCAATTTTAGCGCCAAATTTAAATTTTTTTACAACATTTAGGAGTGAAACTTTAGCCTTAACAAGCATCTCATGGATAGGAGTTGTATAACTAGCACAAAACCGTACCACTTAAAAAATTTTCCACCCAAATATGTGAGGTTCGCCTTTAGATTTGATAGGGAAAGCATTCATTATTAGTGCTTATGAGTGTACCGGTAGTATTTAGATTCTAGAACTTGCGTTAGTGATACATCCTGAGACCATTAGTGAGACTACATTCGTGTGGTTAGGATTTACTACATGATAAGAGGCATTAGGATCACCCTTATGTTTAAACCCGTATCATAATTACTTGACCATTTAAGTCATATTACTTGACTAGTGAAGTCAATTAATTTTCCCACACCATAGCGTTGTACTCATTTTTAGTACACGATACCCCTAGTACACCCCTCTGAGCCTATCTTTTCATTTCTAACTTTAAGCATCTTACTTAAAGGAAGAATTTGATTACAATCCACCCAAATGTGCAACCAAATCGCCTTAGCCTTTCGTGTATTGCCTTTATCCAACAAAACCGTGTTTTCCATATCCCTACACCTAACATTATAAACCTTTAAAAGACCTCTTTGATAGTTTATCCTAGGTGCTTACGCCAAGTGGTGGAGGTTTGATCCTTTCCCAAGCCTATGGTAATCTATTTGCTATGACAGGTAGTGAGGGATGTTTTCCATTTCCATATTGTGATATATACTTTATTACACCCGAGAGATGTGAGTATCTAAACACTATTTGTGAGGTACTAGTGTATGACCTCCGTGCTTGTTTTTGGTTTTTAGTGGAACGATTATTTGTTGTAATTACTTTTATATTAGTGTTAAATGACCTCTAACTTGTATTTTGATTAGAATAAAAGCGCATTTGCTTGAGGACAAGCAAATCTCAAGTGTAAGGGTATTTGATAAAGCGAAAAGTGTACCGCTTTTAAGGGGTCATTTAAGCCCAAATTCATGATTATTTGATCAATTACTACCCTAAATCGTTCCTTTTGTCATTTTAGGTACTTTTGAGAAGAATTATGGAAAAGGAAGCATTTTGGACATTTTTGGAGCATAAAAGTGAAGAAAATGGCAAAGTCTCAAAATCCTTGCTGGGAACAGTACCTGACGACGTCAAGTTCTAATACAGGACGGCTTCAAGAGTGGCAAAAGAGGTGGATGTGGAAAATATAACGTGACGGCCCAGAACATTTTCAGTGTTAATTACCTGACGGCATCACAAGGCCGTCAGGGTCATTTTACAAGTGATGGCCTAGAGTATATTTACACATGAAGGCGTCAAGACTGGATCTAGGCAATACGACTCTTAACTTGGCGGCGAGTTGACGGCATCAGAAGCTAATACATGACGCCCTCAGGATGTTTTATCAATATATATTTTTGCAATTTTTCATTGTAAAGTGTAGAACATTAGGAGCATAAACCCTAGGTCGAATTTTCATCATATTTCAGGGGTTTCAAACCCTTCTTTCTTCCATGTTTGAATAAAGATAAGTCTTCCAATAATCATTCAATATGTCTATATGTTGTTTGATTCTATCTTATGCTTGTCTTTCTTTTAACATGTTAGGCTAGGTTTTTATTGTGTTTGCTTAGATGTAGTGAAACCTAGATGTTGATTATTGGTTGATTGTTTGTTTATAATTGTTGTGGATGATTGTATTCGATGTTAGGCTTAAGAAAACTGGCAGACTTCCATTGGTAACTTGCTTGAACATCTTACGAAACATGATCGGATGTGTACTACAATTTTTGGTTGTATTTAATGCATAGGTGAATTCTAATGATCCCATGTTAGGAGCTTTTAGTCGGCTCGACATAGGAGTGAAGTAGGAACTTATAGAGTTAGGGAATATTGTACACGGCCCTACGACTAGTATTAAGGAATATAACCCGTCATCCATGCAATTGTAACAAGCTAATAAACCGGTAAAAGATATCTAGGGAGTAATGAAATCTAAGTAAAACACATCTTTTCTCATTATTGTTTCCGCCACAATAACCACATTAGTTTAATTTCATTTTTTTATTTTATTTTGATTGCATCTTTAGTTAATTGGGTTAGTTGACTAGCAACTAATTCCGCCCACTCTTTTAAAACCCGAGATTTTACTTGCTTTTCATAAAATATAAAAATACAAAAAGAATCATCCCTCACCTCTAGACCTAGTTTAGTAGGCTTTCTAATCCTAGCGACACTATTCCTGAGTTGAACGATCAATCCCCCGGTACTTGTCACTATACTATACTACAACGATTAGGTATACTGCCTGGCGGGGATTGCAAGCTTCTCAAGATCCCTTGAGAGGTAAAACCTGTTGCGAGGGCGCAATCCCGCGTATCACCGTTCATTAGTGGAACTATTACATAACTAAACTCGGGTGAGTTCACAATATAATAGACCTCATAATAGCTAATTGTTCACGTAAATACAAGTATTTATGCACTTCCAGGTGAGACACTTGAAGAAAAGAAACATGTTTTTCAGTTTTATATCACTACTAGCTGAAAACCAGGTCAAGATTACTTCATGTTAACAGGTGGCTACTCCATGTTAAAAGTTTGGTTTATTAGTTAGAGATATTAGCTTATGGGGTTGATCTCAGTGTGTCTATTGTCAAAAAAAATTATAAATGATGTAGAGTGCTAGAGTACAGATTATAGAAGTCTAAAAACTATAGTAATGTTAATGGTGATTGCTATGGTTGATTCATGCATTGCATAGTTGGTTCACCGAGGTTATGTGTTTTCGAAGATAAGAGAATGGCTTTACATTTAATTTGATGTTTATTCTTTATATGTGGATTATTGGCTATTGGGGATACTCCGCTGGCTTGGTATCTTTGGCATTTTGTAATAACCAGGTTTTGAGCAAATAACGTCTCTCTTCCTCTTACCTCCATGTGAGGCTAATAGTTTTGTATGCCCCGAACATTATCACATTCCTTGATCTCATTAATATGGAAAAAGACATGTAAGTACATGCCTTCACTTTTTAAACCTTAACTATTCTTTTCGCTAATTTATAAATTATCATCAGGGTTAATTAAGTTTAAAGGATGCAATTGGTTGGTAGACTTTTTTTTATGTGGTTCCGTTGTATGTGCATTACTTTCGTGACTACTTAATGTTAAATCATCTATCATTTTTCATATTGGTCTACCTTTACAGGAGGACTACACCACCCTTTGCCGCCAGCTGCCACCAACAGAAACCGTCCTGCTTGATTGGGCCATCAACTTGATGCATGATGTCGTCCAACACGAACATATAAATAAAATAAATGCACACAATATTTCAATGGTTTTCGCCCCAAATATGACATAGGTTTGTGTTATTTGATAATAATTTTTTGTAACGAACGAGCATGATGACCCAAGAGATGTGATACGTGGGAATCGCACCAGGCTTTACCTCTCAAGGGATCTTGTGAAGCTTAGAACCCCCACCAGGCAGTGTACCTGATCGTTGTAGTATAGTATATAGTGACAAGTATCGGGGGATTGATCGTTCAGCTAGGAATAGTGTCGCTAGGATTAGAAAACCTAAATACTAGTTCTAAAGATGATGGATGATTATTTTTGTATTTTTATATTTTTTTAGAAAGCAAGTAAAGATCTCGGGTTTGAAGGATTTGGGCGGAATTAGTTGCTATTCAACTAACCCAATGCTAAAGATGCAATCAAAATAAAATACTAAAAATGAAAATAAACTAAATTAACTAAGGTTGTGAGCAATAAGTGGAGAAAATGTGTTTACTTAGATTTCACTACTCCCTAGACATCTTTTACACGTTAATTACTTGTTATAGTTGCATGGATGACGGATTGTATTCCTTAATACCATTCATGGGGTGGCGCACTTAACTCCCCAATCCTATGAGCTCTTATCTCCTCCTATACCATGCCCAACACAACCATATGGATTATAAACAGTGGCTCATGCATTAAATACAACCAATAAAACCTAGTGCACATCAGTTCATGTTTCCTAAGACGTTCAAGCATGTTACCAATTGGAAGTCTGCTAGTTTTCTTAAGCCTAACATCGAATTCATTCATCCAATACAAATATAAACAAGTAATCAACACATAATTAACATCTAGGTTTCATTAGATCTAAGCAAACACAAGATAGATCTAGCCTAGCATGATGGAATTAAGACAAGAACAAGATATAGACAACCAACACATAGACATATTGATTGAATTAAAAGAATACTTATCTCAATTACACATGAAAGGTATCAAGGGCTTAGAACCCTTGAAAAACCTGTAAAATTCGCACCAAGTTCGTACTTAGGGTTTCTCCAAAACTTCTCTTTTTTTAATGTGAAAATTAGAAAACTATATATAGGAAATAGGGTCTGACGGCGTCAAGACAAAGCTTGTGACGCCGTCATCTCGCCGCCAAAATAATTCTCGGACTGCCTTGATCTACTTTTGATGCCGTCATGTGTTAGCATTCTCCAGGCCGTCATGAATTTTACTCTTGACGCTCTACTTCGTGACGCCGTCAAATCTGTACTGGGTCGTCATGGAAATTACTCTTGACGCCGTCAGAAATTACTTCTTGACACCGTCACCTACTGTTCCCAGCAAGGAAAATTAAGACTTTGGTGTTTTCTTCACTTTTATGCTCCAAAAACGTCCGAATTGCTTCCTTTTCCAGATTTCTCTCCCAAAGTACCTAAAATCACAAAAAGAACGATTTAAGGCAATATTTGATCAAATAAATTCAATTCCAGTCTTAAATGACCCCCTAAAAGTGGTTTATTTTTCGCCTCATCAAGATGAATTATCAGAGGAAAGCTGCGAGCCTGTGACTTCTATTATGTCTGCGTACTGACTACTAACTCCATTTGTCAAGGTGTGTTTCAATCTTTCCTTATAAAGAAACCCTTTTTTGGGTTTATATAAGCATATACATCATCTTATTGCTTGTGAACAGATTTAACTGATTATATACTTCATGTTGTATTATTTCCTTTGTTGTATCATATTTTCCAATTCATAATCTTATTAGTGAATCCATTTATTATATAATGTATGACATTTAAACTTTAATGTGGTTGAAGGACCATTGATGAGCTTAGATAAACCAACGAAGGAAGTGCGACAGAATTCAGTCACCAATAGTATATCAGCATGACGGTCTTACGTCCCATGAAAAAATAGTATTCACTCGTGGAGTGACTCAAGTTAGATCAGTTGCCAAGGCGTAGCTCACTCGATATTCGTTCATTATCATCTACTTATATTCATATATCCTATATACTTTACTATTATACATAATTATATTTAACTTTGAATCATGCAATTTAATTCACATTATGTAATTATATGTTACTTTTTTATTGTTTAATCACTACTTAACTTTATAACTCACGTAGATAATAATAGTGTGATAATTTATTATGATTGTGATTTATATTTTATATAATGTATGCATATCACTATTTTCATTCTTGATGCACACAAGAAATGCTCTATTGGTCAATGTATTTCACATATCTATTGTTTGTAAAAAAAAATACACTAAATATTGGAACAAAATTAACACTTATTATATATGTCCATGCAACTCATCAAATGAAAAAAAGAAAAAAGATAAAAAGACCCGATTTCCAAAGTGATGAAGCTTAAACATTTCATTCACTCTACAGACAAAAAAAACATAAAAACTATAATCCGTTAACTAACACCATCAAAAGAATATTTATAAGTCATGCCCGCCCATCGGGTGGACTTCGAAATCTAGTGTGTGTGTGTATATATATATATATATATATATATATATATATATATATATATATATATATATATATATATATATATATATATTAAAAAGCCCTAGAATGAAAACATTGAGAATGATTCACTTCACATTTGTCTATTTCGTTGCCCTAACGGTCCCAAATCCTTGCATTGACTTCTAAGGAACTATTCACACTGCACAAGTTGAAACATTGAGAATGATTCACTTCACATTTATCTATTTCGTTGCCCTAACGGTCCCAAATCCTTGCATTGACTTTTAAGGAACTATTCACACTGCACAAGTTGAACTTAAAAAAGCCACGTGAATCCTCAATGCATACAACCAGGGCTCAAAGACAAGACTTATAAAGCTAAGGTTTTATCTTTTAGGGCCTCCAATGTTTGAATGTACTAACGTGTTTGTATACATCACGCGAGTACTCGTTCATAATGACGAGATCTTATAGTAACAAATAGTTATAGTTGCACTGTTACGGTTAAGTGTTTCATGTAATATTTATACGTAAATTGTAAAATATTCAAAATATAATTGGAAAAATTGTAACATGTGATAATTCAATTTAAAAAACAACTATTGAATTTTATAATAACGTATTAAAACATGAAATTGTCTAACAAATACCTTGAGGACATTAGTTAAGTGTATTAATTCAACCCGATATTTCCTTTTTAAATTGAAAATGCATTTAATGCACAGTAATAAAAGTTATAAAATAACTTAAACAAATATAATTTTGTATTTAATGAATGCAAACTTTTATTTTTTAATCATTTAAACCAATGCCCTTACGGCATTAGTTATATAAACCCAAAAAAATATTTGGTGAAATTGAAAATGAAACATAACATAAAATTTAAAATATGATGTCTTATATAATAAAGTTTGTGGATGAATTAAATTATTGATGTTAGATTAAATATGAGATTTAGAAATTACATTAAAAAAATTTGTCAAAAGTTGTCATACAAATTTTCAGAAATTTCAAATTATTACGTTAACTATTTCATTACGATAATATTGTTTAAATTTTATATGGGAAATAAAATAAAAATTGATATTGTTTAAATTTTATATGGAAAATTGAATAAAGATTGAAATAAAATTAAAGTTTTAAAGAAGTATTTTAAGGATTAAACATTAATTATTTTTTATTTTTTAAGTTTTAAGAAAAACATGGCTTTATATGTAATAAGAAATAAAGTGTCTGTCAGACCTATTTATTCGCCATCACTTCTAGTTCTAGTGCCATAATATGATTTTGAACGGCACCGATTTACAAAAAAGTGATAAATTATAAAAGTTATTGAGCCTTTTCTATTCTTGGTTTACGATTTATGAAAATTTTACACCAATATTGATGACGTATAGCCTATATTTGGGCCACAAGCCCAAATGATAGACATTACTTACACCTAAGCCCACTACGAATGGGCTACCATGACAATGGTATGGGCCGTAGTATTATTGCTTTGGGCTCATAAAGCCCAAAGGCCCAATCTAACCCACCGGGTAACGATAAGGATTATCTATTCAAGGAATAGATATCCTTACCTCGGATAAGCACCACGCGTGCGAAGAGTGAGGAGCAAGAAATACGGTTTCTTAGCCCCTATATATAGAATCACACGATTCTCATTAAAGGTACGATATACAACCCTAACTCTTCAACTAAACCCTAAATCGATTACTTACTCTCACGCCGGAGTCTAATCGGGGGAGACAATCCCTCGATAAGCCTAACGGTGTTGTTTTATTTTCTTAATGCGCAGGTGACGAAGTACTAAGAAGCCGATTGATATAAGAGCAAAAGCCCAATAACCCGGTACGCCCAACTTTTGTATCAACAAGTGGCGCCATCCGTGAGACCCTACTAAGAACTAGAATGACGAAACATAAGAATTCGGGTCAGCGGACTCCGCAGTCTGAAAAGCGTGACCATCAGAAGAAGAATCGACAAGATTCGACCTCTAGGCAGGTTGCTGGGACAACCAGCGCACCTGATCACCAAGAGGCAGGAACAACCAAGTCACTTCAAGCGATGGAACTACCTATAATCTCTTCAGTGGTCCCAAGCGTTGAGGAACTCCAACGCACCCTCTTCACCACTCCTCATCAGGCTACACCCGCAGTGAACAACACTGTGCCGCCAGGCGCGCCTGAACGGAACAGGGCGCCTAACACTGAGGCAGAAATTCTTGCAACAACTGAGGGCGCACCTGATCTAACTTTGGGGAACTTTGTATCCCAAAATTATGAAACAATTAACTGCCCTCATGCAAGAAGAAGCAACAAGAAGAGCAAACACGAGCCTACAAGCACGACTCAATTTTGCTCCGGAACGTGAACCATCACCACCGCGTCACCCACGAGGAAGACGCGCAGAACGTACCACTATCCATGATAGGTTAGGTACAATATCTGATTCGCAGTACTCTGGAGACAGCGAAAGGCGCACCAATGTCCACTCCAGACTTGGCAGTCGGGGAATACATGATCGATTAGGGCCTCAACATTCGCCAAGCCAAGGATCTTCAAAACCTGGGAGCAGGAGGATCCAAGATAGATTGGGAAGAAGAAGATCCCCAAGCAGAGATCCCTCAGGCTCCTCTTCTGAAAGGAGCAGGCGCAAGCGCCGAAAGAGAGACTACCCTTCTTCCAGTGACTCCTCGGACAACGAGGATAAAGAAACAGGACACTGGAAGTCAAGAGGAAGACGTCGTGAGGAGGAGAATGAAGATATGTCCCTCCCATGACGACGTCAAAAAATTGATGCGTTTACACGGCGCATCAGCGATTACTCAGACCACAAACGCAGGCGCATGCCCGCTAACGTAAAAATATATGATGGAACAGGTGATCCTGACGATCACCTAAAAATTTTCGAGTCAGCCGCAACAATCGAAAATTGGCCACAACCTGTGTGGTGCCACATGTTTAATTCCACGTTAGTAGGAAACGCGCGCACATGGTTTAGCAAACTCCCACGTAGGAGCATCGGTGGATTTGAGGAATTACGGAAAGCATTCCGCCACAACTTCACCCAACGAAAGAAGTGCTCTAAAAACCCTGTGGAGCTAGCAAGAGTGAAACAGCGCCAAGGGGAATCCACCAGCGCTTTCATGGAACGTTTCAAGGATGAGTGCATACAAGTCAAAACATGTCCTGAAATCCTAAAAATTTCAGGGTTCATGAATGGGATCAATAACCCAGAACTCATCCGGAAGCTTAATGACAAAGTTCCACAATCCTTTGACGAGTTAACAAAGCGCGCTAGATCCTTTATACAAGGAGAAGAAGCTGCTGCGGATAGCAAAAAAGGATATTCAAACTATAGGCAACAAGAACAGCCGCGGAGACAATCCAATGATCAGAACAACAACCGCAGCAGGAACTACCGCAGTGGAAGAGACAACGACAAATATACTCCTCTCACTAAAACTCCGAGAGAAATATTTGTAACAGAAGGTGCGAACTTCCCAAAACCACCACCAATGCGCACGGCAGAAGCAAAGCGCCTAGGTAGTGGATACTGCGAGTACCACGGCCAAAAAGGCCATGCAACTAACGAGTGTGTTCAACTAAAACAACTAATTGAAAAATTAGTTAGAGAAGGCAGGATGGACCACCTCGTGAAAAACATTAAGGAGGGAAAGGATAAGAGAAACGGGGGCAAGAAAGAACCCCCAAAAGAAAAAGCTGATACTATCTACATGATACAATCATGGCAACGCAAGATAAAGCAAAAGGTCAGCCAGAAATTCTCTCCAGAAAAAGAGATATCCTTCCCTACCATAGCCGCGGACAACGCAGTCGTGGAACCTCTAACCATTGAGATACATACGGGGGGACATGACATCCACCGCATGTACATTGATGGTGGAGCATCCGCGGACATCCTGTACGATCACTGTTTCAAAAGGCTGCGACCTGAAATCCAAAGTCAGTTGATACCAGCTACAATGTCATTAACAGGATTCACAGGAGAAAAGATTTGGCCCATGGGGCAGTTACGCTTATTGGTGGTCATAGGAGATGAACAACACTCAACCGCGACATGGATAAATTTCATGGTAATAAAGTCTCCTTCACCATACAATGGTATAATTGGAAGACCGGGAATATCATCCATGCGCGCGGTACCATCCACAGCGCACGGAATGCTTAAATTCCCAGTGGAAGGAGGGGTGGTCACTCTCTATAACACAACAGTACCACCAAGAGAATGCATCGCAGTAACAACTGAAGCGAAGACTATTCCAGAACAGCGCACGGAAAAAACGCCAAATTTAAAAGTCGCTATTCACCCAGCTTATCCGGAACAACAAGTTTCGATTGGAGGATCTTTATCTGACAAAGGTAAAGCAGCCGTATGCGCACTCTTGCAAAAGAACCTAGATATCTTTGCATGGGAACCAAAGCATATGACGGGAGTACCGCGCTCTATTACAGAGCATAAGTTACAAATCCGACAAGGATACCCTCCAATACGACAAAAGAAGCGCGGCCAGGCCCCAGATCGTGCAAAGGCTATTTTGGAAGAAGTACACAAGCTAGTAGATGCAGGAATCATGCGCGAAGTATACTATCATGACTGGCTTTCTAACCCAGTTATGGTAAAGAAGAGCGATGGCAGTTGGAGGATGTGCGTAGACTTCACTGACCTCAACAAAGCATGTCCACAAGACTGCTACCCACTGCCAGAGATAGACTGGAAGGTCGAATCCTTGTACGGATACCCCTTCAAATGCTTCCTGGATGCATATAAAGGGTATCACCAGATCCAGATGGCAGTGGAAGACGAAGAAAAAACAGCTTTCCACACCAGTCAAGGGGTATACTGCTACACAAAAATGCCCTTTGGCCTGAAAAACGCTGGCGCGACATACCAGCGACTGGTGGATACAGCCTTCGAAAAACAAGTAGGCCGCAACTTGGAAGTCTATGTTGACGACCTTGTCATCAAAAGCCATACAGAGGACGAATTGGTGCGCGACATCGAGGAAACATTCCGAACGTTGGGGAGGATAAACATGAAGTTGAATCCCAAGAAGTGCACCTTTGGCGCAACTGAAGGCATGTTCCTCGGATACTTGATAGAACCCGATGGAATCAAACCGTGCCCAGAGAAGACAAAGGCTGTTATTGATCTCCCCTCCCCACACACACTCAAAGAAGTCCAGTCACTAAATGGAAAGTTAGCAGGGCTGAATCGCTTCCTATCTAAGTCAGCAGACAAGTCCCTTCCCCTCTTTAAAACACTTACGAAGTGCACAAAAAAGGGAGACTTTCGCTGGACTCCCGAAGCAGAAGAAGCTTTCCAACAACTTAAACACCATCTGGCATCTCTTCCTAAACTCGTCGCACCGCGACAAGGGGAAGAACTAATCATGTACTTATCGGCAACCCACGGAGCAGTTAGCGCAGTACTATTGACAGACAGAGACTCCGTCCAAACACCCATATACTTTGTAAGCAAAGCCCTAAAGAAAACAGAGGTTAACTACAGTGCTATGGAAAAGCTGGTCTTGGCTTTAGTGTTCGCATCCAAAAGACTGCGCAGATACTTTCAAGCGCATCCAATAGCGGTAATCACTGATCAGCCAATTAAACAAGTTATCTCTAAACCGGACGTATCAGGACGCTTACAAAAATGGAGTGTACTGCTAAGTAAGTATAACATCTCATACAGGCCGCGCACTGCAATCAAAGGACAAGTCTTAGCCGATTTTATCGTGGAGAAGCCAGATAGCGACAGCCCGACCTCTGCAGCAAAAACAGACCTACAGGAACCGTGGACCTTGTTCACAGATGGATCCTCATGCGCAGATGGATCAGGCGCAGGCCTTATTCTCACAAATCCAGAAGGTATGGAATTCACCTACGCGCTACGCTTTGAGTTCACAGCCACAAACAATGAGACAGAATACGAAGCCCTACTAGCCGGACTATGCATCGCAATCCAAATGGGTGTTTGCAACCTAGAAGCAAATGTAGATGCGCGTCTAGTTGCTAACCACGTGTTAGGGGAATACGAAGCCAAGGATGATCACATGATCCAATACCTGGAGAAGACAAAATCTTTGATTAAAAACTTTGATAGGTTCACAATTAAACAAGTACCTAGAGGAGATAACAGGAAGGCGGACGCACTCAGCAAGATTGCATCCACAAGCTTCGCACACCTTTCAAAACAGGTATTGGTAGAAACCCTAAAAAACAAGTCAATCTTGGATATGGAGATATCAACGGTGATAGAGGAACAAGATCCTACGTGGATGACACCTATCATCGAATTTATTAGCAAAGGAATCCTACCCCAAGATAATAAAGACGCTCGAAGAATACGGCGCACAGCGCAACGATTCGAATTACGCGACAACATACTCTATCGGCGATCTTTCTTACAACCATGGCTCAGATGTGTTGGACCCCTCCAAGCAGACTACGTACTCCGCGAAATTCACGCTGGGTCATGTAGTATGCACTCAGGGCCACGATCCGTGGTGGCAAGCGCTCTAAGGTCAGGATACTATTGGCCAACAATGCACCGCGACGCACGCGATCTAATAAGAAAGTGCAGCAACTGCCAAGTACATAGGCCTATTCCGCGCCGACCACAGCACGAGCTAACACCAATCACCTCACCATGGCCATTTTACAAATGGGGTATTGACATCGCAGGACCTTTCCCCGTTGCAGCTGGAGGAATAAAGTTCCTCATCGTAGCCATAGACTACTTTACAAAGTGGATCGAAGCAAAAGCAGTGGTGAACATTACAGGAAACCAAGTCAAACGCTTTGTTTGGGACAATATTGTCTGTCGCTTCGGCCTACCAGGCGAGATCGTATCAGACAACGGAAAACAATTCTGTGATAACCCATTCAAAGATTGGTGCGCACAATTGAACATCACACAACACTTTGCTTCAGTCAAACACCCACAAACCAATGGCCTAGTTGAGCGCGCTAATCGCAGTCTAGGCGAAGGCATAAAAGCGCGCCTTGACAGACATAAAGGAAGATGGGTAGATGAGCTCTCGCACGTCTTGTGGGCGCATCGCACGACAATCAAAACCAGTACTGGCGACACGCCATTCTCCTTAGTCTATGGAACAGAAGCCGTCATACCAGCCGAGATAGGAATGCCAACTATACGCACGACAGAGGTCAACGTCACAACAAATGACGAGGAACGGCGCATAGACTTAGATATACTGGAAGAAAGACGCGAACGCGCAGCTATACGTGAAGCAAAGGCTAAGGCAAAAATGAAGAAGTATTATGATGCAAAAGTCAAAGACACTTCATTCAGACCAGGAGACTTTGTTTACCGCGCCAATGACGCGAGCCACGCAGAAGACACAGGCAAGCTCGGACCCAAATGGGAAGGACCTTACGAGGTCACAGATGCGCTCGGCAACGGCGCATACAGGTTGCGCGATATGGAAGGTCACGACCTGGCGCACACTTGGAACATCTGTAATCTCAAAAAATGTTACTTTTAGGCTACGGCCCCTTCACAAACACACTTGCATCCTACGAGGTGCCCAATAAGTGTTTGTCTTTTTTCTTTCTAGGAATTGTATTTTCTATTTTTTCCATTTACTTGGAAGTATTAATAAAATGTTATGGTTTCTAGCTAACTCCATAGCGCATTTTACTTTATTGCATATATGTCAATATTGTTTATATTTCTGCCTACATGGCGTGCATGCACCACTTAAAGACCCACGAAGGCATAAAGGATGAGTTAACCTACTAATTTACTCGTTGAATAAGAGGGTTGCAAACCCATCAACATTGGATCATGTATCCTTGCTAAGCGCCTTACTCTTGAGACGTCAAAGTAAGTTTCACATGCGCACCCCACGACGGATGCGCATATACCAAGTACACCGTACGAGCTTAGCAATATAACGAGCCAAGACACTTGGTCAAAAATAAAACTTAGCAAACAATGCAAGTATACTTAAGTCACGCACTTAAAAGACTTAGTCAAACACAAAACTTAGCAAACAATGCAAGTATACTTAAGTCACGCACTTAAAAGACTTAGTCCAAAATAAACGAACTTAGCAAACAATGCAAGTATATTTAAGTTACGAACTTATAACAAAATGTATCTTATTCCATAAATTACAAGGAAAAATACATAAATTTACAAGCAACCTATATGGTATGGCGATGATCATGGCTCTCTTCTGGAGCGGCGGAACTCCCCGCCTCCTTCAGCTTACTCAACGTTATAGCATCCTTGAGCGACACAGTTGGAACACTCACAGCAACGCCATCAGATCGAGGAAGGTGCGCAGCACCAATGCCGCACATCACAGCCTTGCCCTTAATACCCTTCTTTATGGCAACCCTTTGCTCGTGACGCTCTAGTACCTCCTTCAAGGGGACTTCCTTCTCCAGTGCAAAAGGCTTGAGGATATCACGGGGCCGCGCAAAAATTGGGACTTGAAGCTGCGAGACATCAGGTTTTAGATAATAATCTAACTCCTCTTCGGCATTCTCCCCAAGATGACGCTGCAACGTCAGACCCACCATGAGCACATCTATGGGGTCATCTTGGTCGCGCTCCAACCTCCCTATATGCGGCAGCTCAAGAACCTTCAGCCCCGCCATCGCCTGCACCAACTCGTCGTACGCCGTTGAGCTATAACCAGGAATCTCCGCCAAGTCCTTCTCCAACAACTTGGCCTCACGGAGCTCCTCCATGGCCTGCGAACGGCTACGCGCTATCGCGCAGTGAACAACCTTCCCAAAGGCTTCCACCACCTCCGCAGACTCTAAAGTACTTAGAGCTGCCAGACGAAGCCCATGGCTGATCAACCACCTACATTCACAAAGTGATAATAAGGTAAGATACACAATAGGGCGAAACAAGCAAATTTAAAAGACAAGGGTGTAAGAATACCTGCGCTCGGCTATCATAGACATAAGATGAGGATACAGCTCCTCGTCATACTCGATGCTGAGGGCGCGCAGCTTCTCCTCATACATCACGAGCGTCTTCTCCATGCGCTCCTTGAACTCTTGCAGGCTAGCATAATGCTCGGCCCTTTTTTCTTCAAGATACGACACAGACCACGACGTCTTTGCCTTTATCTGCTCGAGCTTCGACCTCGCATACTTCAAGTCAGCCAAAATGCTTATCTTATCTTGCGCAATCTTCTTAGCATAGGCCCTTGAGGCCCCCAGCTCCACTTGCGCATCAGCCAACTGCGCACGGAGGGTCACCAACTCCTCCTCCTTCTGGGCTAGAGCACGGCTCTCCCCAGCATACTTTCCCTTTAGCTGAGCAACAAGCTCAGCTTGGCGGGCGGTAGTCGCAGCCAGCTCATCCATCAGCTGCTGCGTCTCACCGCCATCAGCAGCCTCGGTATTCCCCTCCTTGTTTTCGTTCTGCGGAGAGGAAACCTCATCATCCTTCGCGCCGTCATCCCTACGCGACAAAGACAGTAAACAACAATTACAACAAGTAATTGACAAAAAAAAAAAAAAAAAAAAAAAAAAAAAAAAAAAGAGAAGGAATGCACACTTACAGAAACGGAGAAGCATCAGCCTTCAACCGTGCGTCGGACGTCGAAGTTTCTTCCGCGTTCGACCCTGCGTCTCTGATGACGTGTCGACGCCTCTTGCTGGTGCCACTGGTTCCAGCCTCTCCCTTGCGCTTTAAGTTCTGCGCAACCTCTTCCCTCAACACCTCCTCAGGTTTCAGGATCCGAATGCTGTCAGATGACCCTGAGCGCGCCTCCTCGTGCGCCACCTCCAAATCAGGCACCGCCTCCACAGTTGGGGCCACAACTACTTCAGGCGCAAAACTCTGGACGGGCGTCACCACAAGTGGTGGCGTGTCCTCAGGGACCGTCGCAGGCAGAACAGTCAAGTGACCGGCAGTCGCATCAAGCAAGGGCTGCTCTCCTTCCCTCAAAGGATGCACCCCTATGGTTACCTGCTTTGGCCTATCCAGCTTGACCACCGCGAACAAATCCATCTCTGCGCACATCAAGGGAAACAAGAAAGACAAAAAGGGATCAGTTATTAAAAGCACGAAGACAAGAATAAAAGACTTACAAAGCATGAAGAATAAGGGATGAACACCCACCCCGGCCATCCTCACTTAAAAAAGTGGGAACCTCATCTGCAGCACCAAAATAAGCGCGGCTCAACCCCACGTGTACCAAAAACTCCTCCGGATAGGGGTTAATGGCCAGTCGATTGGCATCTAACGTTTGCGCGTCAGCGCGATTATAGGAACCGGGTGCGGGGCGCCCATCCCTTGGTAAGGTTTCCTGAGTATAAAACTCAAAGGGAGAGGGAAAGACTGCATCATCCACCCAAAAGAAATACTCCCTCCAATTTTTGAGGGCGTCAACCTTTTCCGTATAACACTGAAGCGCCCCCTGGCGCTTCGCAAATGAAACCCACCCATTTGACCACGTCGTGTGGTAAAAGGAGCGGAATAAATCTACAGTTGGTTCTATCGCAAGTAAACGACAGTTCACTTCAAAATTCGACACCTTCGCCGCACCTATACAGTCCAGCTGAGAGATGTGAAGGCGATAGTGATTGAGCAAATCGCTCAGAAAAATGGAAATGGGTACGCGGTAATTCGCATACTCAAAAAATTTCGTGTATAGACCTATCTTCCCTTCAAGGAAGTCAGCTATACACGCATCGACATCTGGAGCCTCTGGATGTACATCCAAAGGCACAAAATAGTCGGAAGAAAACTGCGTGACGTCCTCAATAGACAACGCGGAGCGAAAGTCCTCTAATTGAGCAACCATTTTCATCATAAAAATAAGTGGGACGCACACAAAGATTACCTACGAGAGTTAAAAGATTTTCTTGCAGAAAAATGCTCTAAAAAGAAGAAGAAGATGAATAGTGGTTGTATGTGTTTTACTGTGTGGTTAAAAAATGGGGCGGCACCCTTATATAGGGTGGTAAAACCCTAATTTCCCTCCACGTGGAACCCACTCACAGTAAATGGGTGGCTAGAAGATCAAAAGGTACATGCACTTTTTCCCGAATCCCAAGGACTACGTGGACACCACCCCCGACTTTCGAGGCATCCATTTCGAAATTATTAGGTGCATTGCACCTACAAAAAGGCGGTAAAATTAGTTCAACCCCCCGTCACGCTTACCGCTGATGGTATTAAGTCTAGTACCCACGGCTATGCGCCGCGCGCACTAGACTGGGGGGACATGATGACGTATAGCCTATATTTGGGCCACAAACCCAAATGATAGACATTACTTACACCTAAGCCCACTACGAATGGGCTACCATGACAATGGTATGGGCCGTAGTATTATTGCTTTGGGCTCATAAAGCCCAAAGGCCCAATCTAACCCACCGGGTAACGATAAGGATTATCTATTCAAGGAATAGATATCCTTACCTCGGATAAGCACCACGTGTGCGAAGAGTGAGGAGCAAGAAATACGGTTTCTTAGCCCCTATATATAGAATCACACGATTCTCATTAAAGGTACGATATACAACCCTAACTCTTCAACTAAACCCTAAATCGATTACTTACTCTCACGCCGGAGTCTAATCGGGGGAGACAATCCCTCGATAAGCCTAACGGTGTTGTTTTATTTTCTTAGTGCGCAGGTGACGAAGTACTAAGAAGCCGATTGATATAAGAGCAAAAGCCCAATAACCCGGTACGCCCAACTTTTGTATCAACAAATATCCAAAGTAGATATAACCTCATTATCTTTAAGTCCCAGACTTTTGAATATATAATAAAAATAACAGACATAATAAGATAACACTTTAGATAACAAAATGTGGAAGAGCCATGCATGATGGTGGACTCATTGGAGCTATGAAACACATTTACATGCACAATGGTGGACTCGTAGAGGAAATTGATGGTGAGGGAAGATGATCTCGTTTGACTGAAACCAACATATAGAAATTATGAATTTATATTAGGAAACAATGTTATTTAAGATAAGCTTGAAAAACACTCATTAGGTTGTTGTTAACAAAACCCTTATTAAAAAAGCTTTTCTTACAAATATAATTAACATTAATTGCGTATACATCAACATTTTTACTAGAGGATGATTAAAGTTGGATGAAGAAAACATATATTTAATTAAAGGGAAGAGATTTAGTGAATAAATAAATAAATAATTTCTTTAAAAAGCTCTTCAATGAAAAAAATGAGAATGATTGACTTAATATTTGTGTATTTCGTTGCCCTAACGGTCCCAAATCCTTGCATTGACTTCTAGGGAACTATTCACACTACACAAGTTTAACTTGAAAAAGCCATGTGAATCCTCAATGCATACAATTGTATACACCACGCACGTACTCGTTCGTAATGACGAGATTTTATAGTGACAAAAAATAGTTACAGTTGCACTATTACGGTTAAGTGTTTCGTGTAATGTTTATACGTAATAAGTAAAATATTAAAAATATAATTGAAAAAAATTGTAACATACGATAATTCAATTTAAAGAACAACTCTTAAAATTTATCGAATAACATATAAAACAAGAAATTGTCTAACAAGTACCTTGAGGACTTTGGTTAAGTGTATTAATTCAACACGATATTTCCTTTTAAACTGAAAATGCATTTAACGCACAATAATTAAAATTATAAATTAACTTAAACAAATGTGATTTTGTATAATGAATGCAAACTTTCATTGTTTAATCATTTAAATGCCCTAAGGGAATTGGTTATATAAACGCAAAAAAACATTTGATGAAATTGAACATGAAACATAACATAAAATTTAAAATATAATGTCTTATATAATAAAATTTGTTGATGAATTTTTAGAAATTATTGATGTTAGATTAAATACGATATTTTTAAATTTCATTAAAAAAATTTGTCAAAAGTTGTCATACATATTTTTAAAGTTTTCTGTAAAAGTATTATGAGTTATGATCCCTTACAAAGTAAATAAAATTAAAAAGGCTAAAAAGTCACTCAGAATGTGACAAGTGTCCTCCACTCATTCCCTCCATTTTTTCTTATTAAATTCTGTTATGGGGTATTTTTGTCCTTTTAACCACTTTTTTTATTCCACCCCAAAACTTCAAACGTAAATAACTTTTAAACGATAAACTTTTATGTAAAACCGATTTCACCATAATTTTTTAAATTCAATTCTCTTTAATTTGGTATGCATTATGATATATGAATCACAACTTTTTTTTTCAACTTTTTAAGTGTGTGTTGATTTTCTTGAATTTTTTTGCATTTTTTGCTCTAATTTTGTCTAGTTTAATGGCCGAATTTTGCAAAACTTAAAACACGAAAGTTGTAGTTTCTTGGTCATTCTTTACCCAAAAATTTGAATCACTCAAATCCGATATGATATAAGTGAGATATCGCGCGTTAAATATGACGTCTTAGTCATATTTAGTGCACAAAAAGTGTTTGATAAAATGACTAAAAGAGATTTTTCATATAAAAATACATTTAAATGCACTAATTGGTCACGTTATTTTCAGTTTAACAAAACTATCAGTTAGTTTTGTTAAATAGAATTGATGAACCCAAACATTTGATCAAATTGATGAACCTGAAAATATTGATGAACCTGAAAAAAACTGTGATCAATTTGATGAACCCAAACATTTGATCAAATTTGATGAACCTGAATTGATGAAACCTAAAATTGATGAACCTGAAATTTGATGAACCTGAAAAAAATGATAAACCCAAACATTTGTTCAAATTTGATGAATCTGAAAAAATTGATGAACCTGAAATTGATGAACCAAAGTAACTGATGAACAAAATGTCTTTTTTAAAAATCAGTTAATAAGGTTCATCAGTTGTTAATAAGGTTCATCAGTTAAATAAATAAATAAATAAATAAGTTTTGAATCTTACATTAATTGCTGAACATTATAAAAAATAACTGATGAACGTTATTTTTTCAAAAATTGCTGAACATTATAAAAAATAACTGATGAACGTTATCAAAAACTACTGATTAACAATATAAAAGATAACTGATGAACGTTATTTTTTCAAAAACTGCTGAACATTATAAAAAATAACGGATGAACGTTATCAAAAATAACTAATGAACAATATAAAAAATAACTGATGAACGTTATTTTTTCAAAAAACTGCTGAACTTTATAAAAAATAACTGATGAACGTTATACAAAATAACTGATGAACAATATCAAAAATAACTGATGAACGTTATTTTTTCAAAAAACTGCTGAACTTTATAAAAAATAACTGATGAACGTTAACAGCAGTAGTTATCTCAACTATCCCCAATGCAATCGCCTCCCCTTTCGTCGTCATCAAAACAACCTCCTCACCATTCTCAAACCTCAACAACCGAAGAATCATCAACTTAGCTATACGGGGGAAATTACATAGAGATCAATAAATGTAATCACTTGTTCATTAGTAAATATAAAGTTGCTTTAGAGAATTTAGTCTCAATAAACAAATCCACCAATTCCATTATGCTAGAGCTTGCTAGAAGGTACCCCAGTAGGTGCAGATCTAGTGCGTTTTTCTAGTAGTCGAAATGTTTGACCGTTGACTCCACAACTCCTTTTGCATCCTCCTGATTCCGTACGTCCACAACAAAACCAAAAGTATATTCAATTCACTTTATTATCCACAGCAAAACCAAAAGTATATTCAATTCACTTGTTAAATAAATAAATTAATAAATAAATAAAGACTATTAGGTGTAATAGAAAGAGAAAGACCTGTTCAAAAAAAGAAAGAAAGACAGACCGGGATGGGATCAGAGGGATTGAACGGCGGAGGCAACGACAGACTTGCGACGGCCCTTGATGGCGATGGGTCGGATTTATGATGATGATGGATCAGATTGACGATGGTGACAGATCATAATGATGGTGGATCATTTTTGCATTTGAGATTGGGATCTGATGATAAAGGAGATGTGAAATAAAAAAGTATTTGATTGAATATAGCATTTACTAATTTATTATCAAATGACAAAGATGCCCCTAATTAAAAAAAACACCCATCCTGTTGTTGATCTAACTGTTTTTGATCTAACGGTGTATAATACTTTTTAGGCTTTTTAAAATACTATTACTTTTTAAATGATCCTCCACCAAAGTATTATTAAGTTAACAATTTCCTTATCATAATATTGTTTAAATTTTATATGGGAAATTAAATAAAGATCGAAATTAAAGTTTTAAAGAAGTATTTTAAGGATTAAACATTATTTATTTTTTATTTTATAAGTTTTAAGAAATCCATGGCTTTATATATAAAAAGCAATAAAGTATCTGTCACACCTACTTATTCGCGATCACTTCTAGTTCTAGTGCCACAATACGATTTTGAATGGCACCGATTTACAAAAAAAATGATAATTTAAAAAAAAAAAAAGTTTCGTTGCATATATTGGAAAAGACAAAAAAAAAATGTATAACCCAGCTCTTATGTTCGACACTACAACCTATGGCGCCGTGTCCGGTGTGGGTTTTGCTTTATCCAGTCGCGTGAACGGTAGGCGCGAGGGAAAAAGCGCCCCATACCAAGTGCTCCTGAAAAAGCATTATAGGATCAACACTTGACGTATTAAATTCGACTATTTAAGCCAACACATCTCAACGACGGGAATGTTAACTTTTACATTGTATTGTTTGGTGTTATATTTGATTTTACTCGCAGCGGCTTCTTTTGGTGTGATACATGTGTTCATGAAGAGATGAGACACGTTTTTTCTATGGCCTAACGCAGTCGCTTTCATATTTTTATAGGTAGTTGTGTTTTTCCCTCGAGTTTAATTTGTGGAGGTTTCCATCTGTTTCATTGATTTATTTCTGGACACAAATCTAACAAACGTTTTAATGAGCCGTTAAAAAAAGAAAAAAAAAAAAAAAGGCAAGTCTTAATGAGTTACAAAAACCGATAAATGCAACTTTCAAATTTTAATGGTACGGAGTACATAGAAATCAAATTGAATATTTTATTTAGGCTTTGGGATTTGCGTATCGGGATAAATTGGCTATAATTTTTATAGTCAATTGTTTATAATTTTTCACTAAAATACACTAGAAAATGAATTAATGACACACAAAAAGAAGTCAGGAAACCGCAATTTTTAACAAAAATTGTAGGGAGTTTGCTACGATGCAATTGTAACTAATATATTATGTGTATCACTATTTATTACTACTACTTTCGTTTCAAAATAAATGTCCAGTTTGATTTTTTTTATTTTTTTATTTATTTTTTTTTTCAATTTTGACCTTAAATATTATACTTAACTAAAATTAACCAATGAAAATCTATACTACATATAAAGGAATAATGGTCAATCTTGAAAAAATGGTCAATCTTGAAAAGTGAAAATCTTGAAAAAATTTTATTAAAGAAAATTATGAAATGTAATTAATACTCTTATTAAAACACCTCATTACTTAAAAGTACAATGGTTTGTTCACATTGTACAACCAATTAAAAACATATCTATCAAATTAAATACAACCAATTAATACAAATCACAAACCGGGTTGACTCGGGATGCTTTAAACCCGACAGGTTTAACCGGTTTAATTTGACCCGTTTTCGACCCAACCTAGCAAGTTGACCCGGTTTAATCGACCAATTTTTCGACCAGAACGGTTCAACCGGTTGAACCACCCGGGTCGAACCGGGTTTCAAAACATTATGTTTAATTCCCAAAATCTTTAAACTTTTATTATTTTTCATTTATAACCTATAGAGTAAGGATCCAGTGAGAAGAAAACTTAAAATAAGAAGGATGAGAAATAATTATAACCACACAATTGAGATGCATCGACTTAATTTAGATGCATCTCTATTCATTTAGATGCATCCCAATTAGTTTCGAAAGTGATTTTGAAGTAAAAACGATGCAAAGTAGTACTAAAAACAAATTTGACCCGCAGAGGACGAAAAATGTATAGGATTCGTCTAACTTGATAAAATGTATCTAATATATGCATATGCATCTAATTTTTTGCTAGAAAATATATTATGGTGCATCAAAAAGACTAGGGATGCGTCTAATTCAAGTCGATGCATCTCAAATGTGTAGTTATAATTATTTCTCATCCTTCTCATTATAAGTTTTCTTCTCATTTGATCCTTGGTCATAACCTATAAACTTTTTTTTACGACTAAACTATTTGTCGCTATAAAATCCCGTTGCTATGCACGGGTACTCGTCTATTCTACCCTTGAACCTTGAAAGCCAAAAGGGGAATCAGGGTGAATAAAGGAAATATTGATCTGGAATGGAACATGCGTAAAATTTTGAATTGATCACTTATTAAGTAAATAAGACTTTTTCTTAAATCTTCTCATGTAAGCCTCATGATACCAGTTGTAACCCACCCCAATTACGCATTAAGAAACGCACCAGGATTTTATTCATGCACAAAGTATCAAACCATCATTCAGAAAACCCTTCATCATCATCATCCAAAAATCGCCACTATTAAGCTTACCCAGGAAGTTTAAAGAAATGTGTTCACTTATTTCTTCGTTTCTACTTTCATGATTTTAATTGCATATTTTTTATTGCAAATGTAAAAAACCACATTGAATTCAAGCCCTTCAACAATTAGGTAACTCTTTTAGTTAATTTTTATATCACGATTGATTTGAATCATCTGCAATTTTAAGAAATTCCACAACGATTATTTTTTCTAATTGATCACATGTTAAGGTAATGTGTAATCAAGGCACACCAGATATTCTTGATAATGTCTGAAGGAGTTTGGCATGGTGTGTTTCATTCAGGTGGTCAGTTCATTTGTTATGAAAATGTTTTTGCATTATCGGGAACCGGAACCATTAAAACTATAACCCTGTAAAGACTCAATCTTCTAATTTCATTCACTTTAACACTTTGAGCACTTTCTTTATTATGAAAAGGTTTTTGCACTTTTAAATCTACCATAAGCCCATAAATATACATCATGGCTAGAATTCTAGGCAAAACCCGTCAAGAAATGTCAAGTGGGTTTAGTTACCTGCTCCATGAGATATCACATTTAGTCAAGATCTTCTGTGGTTAATAGTCTTTATCAGTGATCACAGTTGGTCCAGCTCTTCTGTGCGTAATAGTCTATTAAGAGGCCTAAGGTCTTATTTATGTTAAGGATGCATCATTTTCACATTCATTATTCACTCATTCATTAAACTGTTGGTCTATTTGTTTTGTTAAAATTCAAGCGTAAATTTGTGAATATTGGTTGTTGATATAAACTATTTGTGAATATTAATTTGAATTTTACCACTAATTAAGGAAATAAGACTTTGTAACAAAACTTCTCATGTAAGCTTCATAAAATTTGGGCCAGCCTCAAGATATACGGCCCATTGCAACAACTTATAATATGTGGTAACACGTGCTTCATCAATACCAATTGCAACAACTTATAATACAACACCCCCTTGTGATTATGTGGAACAACCATCAGTTTTATCTTCTCGATCAGCTAAAAGAGAACTTTCCACACATCATTTTTATTGTTTTATGTTTTATGTATAAACGTTACATAAAATACTTAACCATAATATGACACCTATAACTATTTGCAGCTAGAAAATCCGTTGCTATGCGCGGGTACTCGTCTAGTATATTTAAAATACAATTCATTCAAATATTTTGCATAAAATATTATACTCTATAAAACAAAGTCAATTTGAAAAATAAATAAATAAAAATTCAATCTGAACACTTATTTTGATACAGATGTAGTATTTAACAAACTACAGTAGTATATAGGGCAAATCGCATAAAAGTGTATCGATCTTATATTCAATTTCAATAAGGTATCCATTTTTTTCCAGCTTAATGTATCGAACTTCTTTGGTGTTGCAATGTTGGACAGTTTACAGGTTACCAGGTTACCAATAAAGAGTTAGCAAGTCACCAACAGTTTCTCATAGATAAAATTACCCACTGACAAGCCCTTTCAATATGTCATACAAGAGTGTCTTAGGCATCTTCTATAATTTTCGCGAATTTTATAAAACAATTTTACCCGATCTATTTGACCCGGCTGTAAAAACGATCAAAGCTGGACATACAAAAGTATTTTAATGATGGTCAGAGGGTCTAAAACAAAGTTTTATGAGCTAGGCCAATGGGAGACTCTAAATAACACATATAAGTGTCTCTAAGTATAGATTTGCCATGTGATGTATTTCAAAAGCTTTAAATTTATAAGACTAGCTCTACCGATTCCTTAATACACAAAATACATGGGTAAAGTATAACCCCCATTTATAGTAAAGGTTTTGAGGCAAGACCCGGTCGTCTCAAGAGAGGTAATCGTTTCGTATGTTAGCCATGAGTAACAAAATTGGATTCCAGTGATTGTTACTTATCACTAAAACCGTTTTTGTTGGATTTAAAGTTGTTTGAATTGTTTTGCCAAATATTCTAAAGGTATGTTTGTTCAAGGCTAGGCACATGAGATAAATAAGCATGAGTATCACAGAAGTTACATGGACAAGGCATAAAATTAAAGCATGAATGGTTATCATGTAAACTAGTATATCTACCTTATGTAAAAGAATCTCTTTTCGGCCTTTGATCCTAGATACATAAAGTGCATGAGGTTTAGTCCAAGGATGAAGTATTAAATATGCATTTCCCGTAGTCAAGTCGTTAGACATTAGACTAGTCCTTAAACGTGTCATAGTCAAGGTTAACATTTGTTTTACTACGCAATTCTCACATGCATATCAATGACTTGTTATAGACAGACAAATCATTATGTAATCAACATGATTGCATCTTTCGACCTTTAAACAATCATAGTGATCAATCAAGATAAATGGTAATAGACTAAACAATGACATATCAAACACATACATAATAGATTCAAATATCATGATACAATCCTTATATTAACATCATGGCATAAGTGCCCTAAACAAACATTAAAGTACTACTCCTTATTCATATCAAAGTAAACAAAGTACATAATCATTATCATTATATAGAACATGATTATACCGAGGTTCACTAGTGTTTCTGTGCTCCAATGTTGTTCTCCACACATTGCTACTTTCTCCACTCCTTAGCTAGTGGTTTTTGGGTGCAAAACCACTATAACTACTTATTTATCAAGAGATGTTTCTTGATTGAGGTATGTTGTAAAACTCCGACTTATGCTCCTATTTATAGTGATAATATTGCCCTAGCATGTCCTTAGTGAGTTATGACAAGCAAGTGATCGGCCTCATTATTGATGTAGCACATTAATGTAGAAACATAACTCTCATGAGAAGTACGCCGCACAACTGGTGTAAAACCGACGGGCTTCTTCTCCATACTTGTCGCCAAAGGGTCATTATTTGTACTGAAGACCAGCGCATATATAAAATATAACCGGCGTACTTACTGATTGACTCGTAGTTGAATAGTTGACCAAAGGTACCCGTAAGCGGCGCGCTTTCTATATAAGATCGGCATGCTTTTGTCCAAACTATGAATAATTATCTTAAGTCATTTGTTTCATGTATTTCTTGCATCTTTCCTTCAATCCTTTTTCCTGCATATTCATTCGTATATTAAGTAACAATAGTCCTAATAATAAGGTTATTTACTATATAATTTACATAATATCGGGGGTATCAATATGTATAATACGAGACTCATCAAATCCCCCCATACTTAAACTAATGCTTGCCCTCAAGCATACAAGAAAATGTTTTTTTTTTTTTTTTTTTTTTTTTTTTTTTTTTAATCAAGTCTCGTATAAGTTTCAAATATATCTTTTGTGTATCCAAGAAAACCAAGAATAACATGACATGCTTCTCACGAATGTGTATATATTTTCAAGTTCACTCAAGAACTCATAAAAATATTTTTGTTTATTGATTCACTCTTGTAGCACAGTCATAACTTATAGATTTACCATATGCTTGTAAAAGAAACAAAACTGCACTGACGTGTCGTAAGCACCAAGTATAAATATCAAAGAGGTCTTTTATTCGGGTTATAATGTTAGGTTAAGGGTTAAAAGGTATGTATTTAGACATGGAATTTATTTGTCAATAATTGGTGTAAAAACTTAAGTCGGGAAATCATAATTTTCTTTATTCTCTCTTTTTCATTACTTTTCTTTTCACTTTTTTTATCAACCACATTATAACATAAAGCGTGCACTATTCGTACTCATCGTAATTGGTATATAACCATACTTTTTCTCATATGTATACTCCAATCCTTAGATCCCGACTAAGCTATATATTTTTGTTATTTTCTTGATGGATAAATAGAAACGAAAACGTAAGGATCAGAAGGGTGTATCTACTGGATAATAGCACTAAAAGTGAGTGCTAAACGGGTTAAATTTTGTTTAGTAAACGGATGGCTTATATATGGTGTTATTCCTAATTTTTGCTTCTTATCACATAAAATTACTTATATCACACGAATGTAATATTACTGCGGTCTCATAATGATTTCAAATACAAGTTCTAAAATCACATAAATTATCGGCACATTCATACACAACGAAATCAAGCATAAAAGATATATGCTGATATAGGCTTGAAATCCTCACATAAATAGTAGTAATGGTCATAAAATGTGCAAATAATGTCATTAATCCCAATTCAGATTTCTTATGATTGTTTTGGATACGTTTTCTATAAAAACTTCTTTAGTTCCTACAAATTTATTAACTTTTTATACCCCCATAATCGGTGTACATGATAAAATGTGCGTCAATTTTTATTAATATCTACGGCGAACCTAAGCTAAAAGCGGCGATTTTCTCACATTTGTCTTAATAGTTTATTCAAATTTCTACATACTAATATAGGCATCTATTTATTTTTAGAGTTATCTTTTCCCCCACATACTTAAATTAAGCATTGTCCCTAATGCTATAGAATTTAAAACAAAGTATAAGGGGAAAAATAAATATAACAGTACTTCCCAGGTATGCTTTGATATTCCCCGAGAATTCTCCATATTCTTGTCCATTTCTTGGACCAATTCCTGAACAAACATCATGCAACACAAACAATAACACAAAATGGTGATGTGCACATAGCACATCACATTATATATTATAATATTAGTAATAGATAAGAAATTGTTATTGTTTTGGTGCCCTTATGATCGTGGTGGTGGTTCAAGTGTTCAAATATTTTGTTTTGTTGTGGGTACCAATAGAGGTACCCATATTACAGACCATAATTTTGTTTTAAACAAGATCAACACACTGGTCTTTCCATCCATCAATTCAAAAAACAAACCCGCCGTATAATTTAGACAAGTACGACAGTCTTCTACTCCTGATCTCCTTCTTCACCAAATGTTTACTGGTTTAATCTCTATCACCTCAGGTAAGTCCTTAAGCTTTCCAGTCTCAACATCTCTTGAATACCCAAAGCTCCTTATTTCAACATGTTTACACAACACAGCCTCACCAAACAACTTCATTTCCTCATCATTAAACAATCCTAAACTCTTTGCAAGTCTAGTAACAATGTGCCCAGAACAAATCCTAGTCCCTCCAGCAGTAACAGCTCCTTTACCCAGATGTTGTGCCAACAACCAAGTTAAATTCAGGTGGGACAGATGATGGTTCCTAACAAACACATACAATACCCACAGATCTAAATCCAGTACATATTGTTCATAATGAGATATGTGGAAAATGAACTTGACAACGATTTTATGGAGTACTTGCAACAATGGGTCCTTTATCTTCCAAACTCTTTTTTTCCCATAAACTCTAACATCTTCACCACTGATCTCCTTCTAAAATGCATCAGCATCAAAATTTCTCCTTCTAAAACTAGCCTCTCAAAATCTTCATCCCCCATCTCTTATTCTGAATGTATCCCTAACAACTTACCAAACTCAAGCAATGTTACTGCTCTCTCAACTCCTTCTAGCCTGAACTTCTTGAACTTATCTATAACAATACCTTCATCAGAGACTTCCTTTTTTACTGATAGAGAACTTAAAAACTCTAGACACAATTCCATGTATATTGGCTCCTTAATCTCTAAAGCTTTCTTCCACATTTGTGATGTGATAATCCTATAACCATACGCCACCCTCATAAGAAGCATATCCTCCAGAAACTCATTGCATCCTAGCTCTTTCATAATTCTCCAACTTATAATCCTAGGTACATCTACTTCCCTGAAATAATTTTTATTGAATTTTTCATTCAAATATCTCTTTTCTGTCTTACTGACCCCTTTCCATAACAAATTTAGGTGTTCTTCAGGCAGTCTCTTAGGTGTTTTGAGAGCTCCTCTGGTTCAAGATACAACACTAGAACTCCCTTCACCTGTCATATTCTAATCACACAATCACAAACAATCAACATTAGTTGTTAAAAAATATAGACATCCACTATATGATCAATTAAGCAAGTTTCATGCATACTGTGACCAAATATTTCTAGAAAAGCGGCGGTTTTGGATATAAAACCGGCGGTTACGTGACAAAATTTTTCAAATTATGAAAATGTTCGGCGGTTTTTATAAAAGAGCCGCGGTCTTAGCCCACAAGACCGGCGGTTTTATTGCTCTGCACACAAGTGCTCTGTTCTATTTGTCCAAGAACCATTTTATCGCGACTAAACATCAAGATCCTGTCCTTAAAAAGATTTTTATATCTCATAATCAATCTTAAGTTCTTATTAAAGCATATAAGCAAAATCATTCATCAGTTTAAAAATTATTTTCCAAGGCTCATGTATTCAAAGGAAATTTCAAAAATCATTCTAACAACTCTTAAAACATGCAATAGCCTTACTTAAACTCATTCCAAATGTTTTAGCAACCACATTGTTCTACTAGCATAGGAAATTTCTTAAATTAAAGAAAAGAAAACCCTAATTTCTTTAGTGATCATAATTCTATATCTAATCAAGGGGTAAACTCTAAAATCATATAAAACAACACATAATTATAAAATATCCAAAATTCAGATTACCATAGCAAACCCTAAGTTTTTGATCATTGAAACCCTAAGAAAATTTTTCAAAATATTAACACAACTGTAAACTTACCCTCATTGTGTTGAAATTCTTGTTTGAAAATGTCTGCTATTAATCTCTTGATGGTGAAAACCGTTGGTTTTTGCTTTGTGTGTGTTTTGGTATCTTTTCTTTTTAGTGCGTATGTGTGAAAATGATATGTGTTTAAGTTATAAAGCTTCCCTCACTTAAAAGTTCGGCGACCTTATTGAAAAGGTCGGCAGTTATTTCTGCAATTTTTCTTACAATTTGCTATGAACTTCTAAAATTGGTAAAAATCAAAGATAACAATTATAACAATCATATAAACATTCACAATAGATATTCATTCATCTCTTATCAGAGGCATAATCATCAAGCATAAGCTTGAGATACATTTTATTCAAAAATATGATAAAATAACATAGAAATGAAAAAAAAAAAATAAGAAAGGAGCATTATTTCAACTCTATTTTTGGTGTTACTTGGGTGTTTAGGCAATGAAATGATCTGGTGACATGATGTCACTCAGTTTGTAGGAACCACATGGCTTCCTTTTGGTTTTCTTAGTCTCAAACCCTCTTTCATACCCATTGCCATATGGGTCAACAATCTTAATATTAACATGCCATTTCCTATCCCCTTCTCCCTTTGTGACTCCTCCTGAATAATTTGGTGTCCAATCAATATGTTTGATTGATAATGGCAGTGATCCAAGCAAAGCAGTTACTTTTTTCCAAACACTAACATCACGAAATGGGTTAAGATACTCTTGTTCAGCCAAGACCCTCTCTATTGGGTCTTCATAATCATAGTATTTAGGACGTATAGGTCCATAGACTGGCTTAGCATTTTCATCCCTTTTTTTGGTAAGAATTCATCCTCATCCTCACTATCACTATCATCCTCCTTGATTCTTCTAACTTTGCAGTTTCAAAATGGTCCCATCAAAAGTTGTCAATATTTTTTTCCTTGTGTCAAGTACTGAACCTAAAGTATGGATGAAATTTCTTCCAACTACTAATGGTACTTCCTTATCAATGGGAACATCAAGTAGCAATAACTTTGCCAAAATAGTGTGTGTGATGACTTGATATAAAACATCTAGCAACCTTCCCATTGTTTCAGCTTGGGACATATCAAGCATTCTAATCTTATCAATCTTAGGTTTAACTTTTCATCTTTCAAGCTACTCATATATCTTGTAAGGCATCATGTTGATGTTGGACCCTGTGTCAGCTAAAGCATAGTAAGTTAGGTCCTCTTCCAAACGAATTGGAAGAACAAAACATCCAGGATCCTCAAGTTCAATAAGTACTTTATACCCTTTTACCACTTGTGCAGCAACCTCCTCTTCATTGTCATCTTCTACTTCTCCATCTATCTTAAGTCTATCCATGAGAATACTGTCCAAAATCTTCTTATGCTTGTCTGCATTTTTTAAAGTTTCAATAATTGGACTCTTCTCATATAGTAACATGATCCTGGCATACACATCAGCCTCCAACTCTTCCTTAGTAAGCTCATCTCTGGTTATTGGATGGTTTATGGTTAATGAAGGTCCTTCATCATCATACTTCATTTTGTAAATTGGTTATGGTTTTTTTTTTCAGTCTCTTACTTTTTCCCATCTTTCATATAAACTCAGGTGTTTCTAATGGAGGTGCATTTTCATAGTTAGAGAGTGGTGGCAAATCATCTTCACTAATTCCAGCAAGCAATTCATCCAGATTCATCAGATCATTGTCAATCATTGTTGCATCAGGCCAAATGGTTAGTAAACGATTAGCAAAATCCATAATACTTCTAGCCAATCTTAGGAAAGGTATCCCAAGAATTACATTAGGTTTCCCTTTGTTTTCATCTGGATTGACATATAACTCTACTAGAAACAATTCTTCTTTCAAACTCACTAAAAGTTTCTTAGTAACAATCACACTGCCATCCTCTCTTTTTTACACATTGTACTCCCAAATTTTTGAAAAATTATTTGTGTAGCAAGTTTTTACTATAGCCTAAGTCTGCAACAGCATCACAGGCATATAATTCCTACACAAAGCAAGGTGTGAGAAATTTTAGATAAAAATCTGGGGTTTCCATTTTTCCAAATGTGTGTACCCTTTGCTCATTTTTCAAACCACTGTCAACCGTGTCTGATTCTGAAATATTGTTTTCTCCTATACTTTCTGCTTCATCCAGCTATCCACAGCTATTTTCCAATTCTAACCTCTTTCCTAGCCTATTGGTGTGATCCATGGCTAACATAGCTAAAATGTGGACAAGCCTTAAGTGAAACATTAATATGTTAGTCAAGTAATTTATAAGCACATAATCATACTCTTATAATTTCATATAAATCATATATGTCAAGATATGCATCTGTTTTTCCATCACAAAAGAAAAACAAGCCTTCTGGTAAAAATTTTGCAAAAAAGTACGATGATTACGTGACTTTCTAGCCATTTTGTTTGAAATTCTCCAGAAGTACGACGGTCTTAGGAATAAAACCGGCTTGTTTCTGGATTTTATCAGATGATCATAAAAGACATAATCACTCATAAACTCAGATATAAGTTGAAAACAATTTGCAATTATCATCGCAGTCATAAGAGCAATCCAATATAACATTTGCAAGCAAACAATTAAAAAGTAAAGGCAAAATATTTTTCTATTTTTCATTTTAATGTACAATTTATACTTATGTAGTAATTCAGATATTAAAAACAAAAGAAACATAAGTCTTATGTTCTCAAAACCTGGAAAAAGCATTTTACAAGTTTTTTTTTTGGGGTTTTTTTTAAATCAAATCCAACTATTCTTCCAACTGTATCAAAAGTTCAGCGGTTTTAGTATGTAAAACCGATGTTCTTTTTATCTCAGAAAAGAAATTTTCCCAAATTTTTGTAAGAAATCTTAGTATCAAGTGAATTTTTCTCAAGAAAACTAACAATGTAAACAGAATTAGCCTCCCTGGTAACGGCGCCAAAAAAACTTTGATGTGTTTCGAAAGCTTTAAATTTATAAAACTAGTTCTATCGATTCCTTAATACACGAAACACACGGGTAAACGTATAACCCCCGTTTATAGTAAAGGTTTTGAGGCAAGACCAGGTCATCCCAAGAGAGGTAATCTTTTCTTATTTTAGCTATGAGTAACAAAATTAGATTCCAATGATTGTCACTTATTACTAAAGCCGTTTTTGTTGGATTTAAAGTTGTTTGAATTGTTTTGCCAAATATTCTAAAGGTATGTTTGTTCAACGTTAGGCACATGAGATAAATAAGCATGAGTATCACAAAAGATACATGGACAAGGCATAAAAGTAAAGCATGAATGGATATCATGTAAAATAGTATATCTACCTTATGTAAAAGAATCTCCTTTCGGCCTTTGATCCTAGATACATAAAGTGCATGAGGTTTAGTCCAAGTATGAAGTATTAAATATGCATTTCCCCTAGTCAAGTCATTAGACATTAGACTAGTCCTTAAACGTGTCATAGTCAAGGTTAACATTTGTTTTACTACGCAATTCTCACAAGTATAGCAAGACTTGTTATAGACAGACAAATCATAATGTAATCAACATAATTGCATCGTTCGACCTTTAAACAATCATAGTGATCAATCAAGACAAATGGTAATAGACTAAACAATGACATATCAAACGTATACATAATAGATTCAAGTATCATGATACAATCCTTATATTAACATCATGGCATAAGTGCCTTAAACAAACATTAAAGTACTACTCCTTATTCATATCAAAGTAAACAAAGTACATAATCATTATAATTATATAGAACATGATTATACCGAGGTTCACTAGTGTTTCTGTGCTCCAATGTTGTTCTCCACACGTTGCTACTTTCTCCACTCCTTAGCTAGTGGTTTTTGGGTGCAAAACCACTACTAACTGCTTCTTATTTATCAAGAGATGTTTCTTGATTGAGTTGTGTTGTAAAACTTCGATTTGTGCTTCTATTTATAGTGAAAATATTGCCCTAGCATGTCCCTGGTGAGTTATGACAAGCAAGTGATCGGCCTCATCATTGATAGAGCACATTAATATAGAAACATAACTGTCATGAGAAGTACGCCGCACAACTGGTGTAAAACCGGCGAGCTTCTTCTCCATACTTGGCGCCAAAGGGTCAATATTTGTACATAAGACCGGCGCACATATAACATATAACCGGCGTACTTGCTGATTGACTCGTAGTTGAATAGTTGACCAAAGGTACCCATAAGCGGCGCGCTTTCTATATAAGATCGACGTGCTTTTGTCCAAACTATGAATAATTATCTTAAGTCATTTGTTTCATGTATTTCTTGTGTCTTTCCTTCAATCCTTTGTCCTGCATATTCATTCATATATTAAGTACCAAAAGGCTAATAATAAGGTTATTTACTATATAATTTACATAATATCGTGGGTATAAATATGAATAATATGAGACTCGTCACTATGGTTCATGATTTATAGTCCATTTAGTACAAGGGTTGAAAACAGTTTTTCTGGCATATTTGACACCTTACACCATTTTGCAAATCTCAGTAACCAACTTTATCATAAATTTATATATTTGGAAACTATACTATTAATACAAGTAATGTCAAAAAATTTAATTGCATTATTTGATCTCTTTACTTTTTGATAATCACAAAATATAAAAACATGTTACGTAAAAACAACACTTAATAAGTTTTTAATTGAGAAACTCGTTTTAACTACAACATCACTTAAGGTATGAACAAACAATGTACCAACTTAATTAAGTGATCAAATAAGTTTTTTTTTTCTTAAACCTCATATTTTTATGTGACAAAACATTTTTACAAAGTATTTTTGTATTTATAAAAAAATGTTTTAATTAAGAAAAATAAATTTCAATTTGAAATTCTCCAACAGCTATTTTTCCCGCCCAAATCAATTAAATTTTCACCAGATAAATTTTTTACCACATGAGGATAAAAATAGGAGCGTCCCATGGGATGATCGCGTAAAGGTGGATGGTCTCTTCTATATATGGGACCGTCCAAGCTTTAAGGGACCGTCCCACGCTCCTCCTAGTGCCTATAAATACTTCCCTATTTCTTACAGAAAAATAAGACCTCTTGGCACAAAAGTATTCTATTTTCTTAATCCTCTACTTTGATCACAATAACTCGTTGATATGTGTTTACAACTGATCCCGTTACCCTCTACCTCCAAGTACAAGAGAAGAACACTCGTATTCACCAAGAAATGAAGTTTTATAGATTAGGCATCACACACATATAACTAGTGTTACGATTATCTTCTTCATCTAAACTCTCTTAATCCTCTCTATTGTATATTAGCGTATCCGACTTGTGTGTGAGTCAAGATTAGTTTTGTTAGTGTAGATGTGGACAAAGTGTATGTTCATAAAGTGTTGTAATTAGCTTATGATGCGAGAATTGTGGCCTCACAAAAAGGTTTTACCTCTCAAGTGATCTTGAGAAGTTTTGCATTCATCCAGGTAGTGTACCTGGTCGTTGTAGTGTAGTATAGGTATGTTCGGGGGATTGATCGTTCTCTAGGGGAATAGTGTCCTTAGGATTGAAGTGTAGGTCAACTAGGTCTAAAGGTGAGGGATGATTCCTTTTTTGTATTTTTATAGTTTTATAAAAGCAATTAAAATCTCAAAGTTAGGGGCGGAATTAGTTGCTAATCAACTAACCCAAAACTACAAATTAAACTAAAAAAAACAGAAACTAAAATAACAAGAAAGGTAAATTTGGTGGACTTCGTATAATGAGACAAACGGGTTTACTTAGACTTAATTACTCCCTAGTTATCTCTTGTTGACTCGTTGAATGTCACAGTGCAATTTAGTACCAATCGTGGGGGTGCGCACAATCTTCCCCAACTCTATAAATATTAGTTTCTTCTTATGACGACACGTTTAGTACCCTATCATAGAATCATTAACTTCTACTCATGCATTAGATAAAACAAATAAAACAGTAGTGCCATCCGATTACGTTTCTTAAGACATTCAAGCTTCTTACACAAAGGAGGTTAGCCAGTTTTCTTAAGCCTAACACGAGACAATCAACTAAATAATAGACAACAATCAACAATCAATAACTATGTTTCATTAGATCTAAGCAAACACAAAAGAACCTAAGCTAACATGTTAAAAGGAAGAAAAGCATAAAAGATAATCAAACAACACATAGACATATTGAATGATTAAAAGATTACTTATCTTCAATGAAACATGAGAGAAAAGAGGGTTTGAGAACCCTTGAAATCTCAGAAAATTTGTACTAGGGTTTATCTCCAAAGTTGCACACTTAATGAATGAAAAATCCTAAACTATATATAGATTTTACAAGTTGACGGCTTCAGGTTATAAGTCCTGAGGTCGTTAGATCGTCGTGATTAGGGTTTCGTGTTGCGTAATTAAGCTTTTGACGTTGTCACTCTATAATCCTTCTGGGCTGTCTCATGTTAACTTAAAGCCTGACGGCCTACTCCCATTTACACCTGACGCCGTTAGGTGTAATTCTTCAATTGGTTTATGGGCCATCACCTGTGATAATTTCCAACATCTTCAATATCAGTGACGGCGTCAGCGTCTAAAGCCTGACGCCGTCAGGTGCAAATCCTGAATTTTCCATGACTTTGTTGATTTCTTCATTCTTGAGCCTAAAATTTCCAAAATGCTCCATATTCCTGAAATCACGTCCCAGGTACCTAAAATGAGAAAAGAAATGATTTGAGGCAAATGATGATTTCCTTGTAGCTTTTTATGTTCTTAGTTTATTTTTAGTTTTTCTTTATTTTTAAGAAGTAGGATGATGTCATCCTAATTTCTTGTATTTGACTTTCTAAGAGTCAAAATTTTACATGAAATGAATGTCATTCTACTACAAGGTTTGCATTGTTTGTTTACCATTTAGGTATGATGAGTGAACTATTCCTTGATATGGTAACATACATATATCTTGTATTTTAGAAACTAACCTTTCTTTTTGTAGGATAATTATCCATGTTTTCCTTCCTTGATACTCCATTTAGGGGAGTAATATTCAAGGGGGAGCATGAGTGTTGCATTATTCCACTTCACAACTATTAGTTGTGTTCTAAACATGAAATGCTTTCATAACTTGTCTTGTGTGGCAACTAACATTTTGTTTTGTAGGGTTAAAATCCATATCTCCTCTCTTGGCACTCCATTTAAGGGGAGTATTGTCCAAGGGGGAGCAAGTGCATACTTCCGCTTCGCTACTCTTCTTTTTGTTTCGACAAAAAGGGGGAAAATTTATATATAAACTTGTTTCAAATTTTTTTTTTGCATATCACATCATCTTAGCAAAAACAAGTTTTTATACTAACTTTATAAGACTTAACACTAAAACTAGTGACTTACTTATAAATAAAGTTTATGTTTTGTCATCAACAAAAAGGGGGAGATTGTTAATACAAATATCGCCTAAAAATGTTATTTATATTTTACGATCTTTGCTAAGTTTTGTTAATGACAAAGTATGAACTTTAGCTAAAAGTAAATCATCACTTTAAGTGTTTAAGTCTTGTTTAAACTAAGGATTACATTTCCTTTTAAACAAAACATTGTTTTTATTTCTTAAATTAGAAAGAGTCTTGTCACATCACATTTATTTCTTTAAATAGAAATATCACATCACATTTATGGTAAGTTTGTCATTATACATTTATGGAAAGAAAGTGTGTTTGACCAACCATGAGTTTTCTTGTGCAAGTTTATGTTTGACTAGTATTCATGTGATGTGACCTTGTTTGGTTTTGAAGATTTATTGCAAAACCAATTGCAGCCCTGACGGAACCCTGGGGGTACACGGGCGGAACCCATCTGAGGGTTCCGCCGTATCCGCCAGACCTGCAGAAGGTTTTGCTATAAATACCAAACCATTTGTTAGTTTTGAGTCATCACTTTAGGACATATTTTCATATACTCTCTCAACTAACTCAGTAACATTTTGACTTGTGTGATCCTCTTATGTAGCTAGGGACTTCACAAGGTCATTAAAGAAGTTACAAGCTTACACTCTCAAGTTGCAAGTCTTGTTAGCTTTATCATGTATAAGCTTTGGTAGTTTATACTTCATTCGTATCATAAGTGTAGAAGTGATCAGTTAGTATTTTAGGCCTCAAAATACATAGTGTGTCGGGAGTGGTTGTACCCTTGTAAAAGAACTAACGGGAGTGGTTGTACCCTAGGTAAAGAACTCGACATCTAGCTTAGTGTCGGTAAAAGTATAAGCGACGATGGGAGTGGTTGTACCCGTGTAAAAGAACTCGACATCTAGCTTAGTGTCGGTAAAAGTGTAAGCGACGTTGTAAAGGTTTCTCCACCGGGAAAGGAGCTTGTTGATTAGTGCTTATAACTCTCGAGTTGGAAACTCGGGGTGTGGATGTAGGGCAAGGAAAAAGAGTCCTTGTAGCCAAACCACGATAAACAATCGTGTTGTGGTTTGATCGTTTTTTTCTTTATCTTTGCTCATTACATATTGTCTTTAGTTAGAATTGCTAATTACACGTAAAGCTTTTCAAAGAATTAAACAAGTAAAGTTGTGTTTATATCTTTAAATAAACGTAAAGCTTTTCAAAGAACTAAACAAGCAAAGTTAGGATTGTTAATCACAAGTAAAGCTTTTCAAAGAATGAAACAAGTAAAGTTAGAATTGTTATTCACATGTAAAGCTTTTCAAAGAATTAAACATGCAAAGTTGTACTTGCATCTTTGAACAAACGTAAAGTTTTAAAAAGATAATCAGATTAAAAAGCGGTAAACTATTCAACCCCCCTTCTAGTTTTCCACAGTTGGTATCAAGAGCTAAGTTACTCAAGATCTTTAAAATATAATGTATTTTAAAACTTGGATCGATCCATGGATTTTGAAAATCTCAAAGAAGGGCAACCTATTCAAAACTCACCGCTATTTGAAAAAGGAAACTTCCTTGAATGGAAAAGTAATTTTGAATATTATGTAAAATCAATTGATCAAGATCTTTGGCTTATTACTTCTTTTGGTGATTTCAAACCAAAGAAAACAAGTTTTGAAAACCAAGTTAACTATTCTAAACTTGATAAAAATACTAAAGCTAAGATAATGATTTATAAAGCTTTATCATGTACCAAATATGAAAGTATGTATTTTTGTCTAATGGCTAATGATATTTGGAAAAATATAATCAACTTTCATCAAGAAATATGTCAAGTCAAAGATGATAAATTTGATCTTACATATTAATTAGAAGTTTTAGAAAAACTAATTGATAGATACTTAGTAGAAGTTAATACATGTGCTACTAGTTTAAATGTTTTAAATGAAGGTACAAATGAAGATGAGTACGTGTGTCTTGATGAACTTGCTTGCGAATCATGGAATGAACGGATGTTGACTAAGACAATGATCTCGTGATTGATTGTCAATTTATTGAAACAACAAGCAAAGTACATGTTGAAACCAAACATTTTTGCTTTGACACATTCATCTTAGAATTTTCGAAATTAGAAAATGAGTCTAAACTTTTAGATAACATGAACCTAAAAACTATCTTTAACAATGAGTCTTCAAAATCTTTTGTGAATAACTTTGAAAAGGAAATCTTGTTAGAAGATAAAATGTCTAGACTTGAGAGTAATGTTGAAATTGATCTAGAATGTAAATTATGTCTAGAGTACAAACATGAGATTAAAAAGCTAAATGAGAAAGGAAAAATACTAGCAAAATTTAATGAAAGCTCAAAATCTCTTGAAAGATTGTTGAGGAGTCAAAGGTTGTTTGAAGATAAAACCGGATTAGGATTTATCTCTAAAGCATCATCAACTAGTAAAACAAAGCAAGTAAAATTTGTTAAACCTAGAAGAGAGATTTAGAGATAATTCAATCTCGAATAGAAACTCATGATAAAAGGATTAAGATTATCATGCTCTATGATTTCATATGATTATCTAACCTTCTTGAATACATGAGTAATTGAGTTTCCAAGCGTGTCGTCAAACCAAGATTTTACGCTTTGTGATAGCATCTCTATGCAATTTAAAAGGTACGCATTACTTCAACATTGACTTTGATTGTCTCTTGTTTCTAGCATTATGTGTTGTAGTATGTATTATTAGTAGTATTCTAAAGTGTTTACCCGCTATTAATAATAACAATGATTAGATTCTCTAAGATAAGGAATTTTGTCATGAGTACTAGTAGGAGATATAAGGTGTTTCGGTTCTTTAACCGTCAAGAGATAAATGCGGGAAAACTCTTGAGTAAGTCTCACTCAACTCTTGCTTACAAGTGAGCTAACGAAGAATTTCCTAAGTGTTAAAATGTCTAACACATTTGCGATGCTTGTAAAACAAAACTTTTGTAAAACAACATTCTCAAACACCATACTTTGGGTCGTAAATTGTGTTTTACTTCAATCACCCCTTTATAATAATTTCACATAAAACACACAAGGTAAAATAAAACACATAAGCATACATTAGGATGTGTGGAAGAAAATGATTTTTCAACATCTAGGATTTACACATCAAATGTGACACCTAGTCTTATGATCTTGTACCTCCTGGACTTTTTCAAAACAAATAGAGTTCATAGTGTCTTAAGTAAGAAAACCTAAAGAGTCGAGGAGTCGTTGAATATAACATTTAACGAGTGATCTCCTCCTTCTAAGATATCATCTTTGGTAGATGATGACTTAGTCGAAAGTTCAATGATGGCAAGACAAGTATCTTGTGTAAAACATTAATGATAAAAATACAAAATAACATCTTCTCACCTTGAGTCAAACATTGAATCAAGCAAAATTGACATAAGTTATAAAACTTGATTTATAGGTCATAGTTGTGTCTAAACAAATTCAACAAAAACAGTTTTTGGAATTTAGAGTAAAACAACTAGTGAAACAAAATTGATTTTTCAAAGTAATCAAGTGTTTATAGTGTCAATATTTGAAAGATTTTTTGATAATAAAAGCAAGCCCCAAAAACAAGGGATTTTAACTTAAAGACATTCCTAGTTACTCTCTTTTTCTCAATGGTTAAGTTATTGATGACTTATCAAGAATGAGATTAGCAAATCCGTAGGTAAAACTAAACGTAGAAAAATGTTCGGAAGACTACTTGTTCTCATAACAATTAGATCCAACATTATGTTTAGTGTTTGTCTATGTGCTAGTCTTTAGAAAAGATCCTAAAACAACTATTTCGAAAGAGCTTGTTTGGATTCATCATAAGGTACTACACAACTAGGATTATGGTATCCCAAAAGAACAGGAATAGAAACCATAGTGTATGCCAAATGGAATTATGTCGGTAATAAGTTGATAAGAAAAGCCCAAGTGGTAGTTGCACTTTTACACTTTGTTACCCAATGATTCTCCTAAACACGTAAGGCTCTCAAATTAGTATCGGATGGAGAAGCACATCAACAAGCTCCACTTGAACAAGCTATCTCACGTCGACAACGAAATTCATCTCATCAACATTGTTATCCCTTCAACAAAGGAAGCATCGACTTCAGCGACAATCCAATCCATTATGTTCTTAATTGACATATTGTGATCCATCATCATCGCCCTGGTAAGAATGTTCATTGAGGAACGTCTTAACTAAGAAAGTCTTCTACGTTAACCATTCTATCAACGTTTTCACAAAACCTCTTGAATGAAAAGCATTCATCATCCCTAGGCTTAGTCAAAGACTCATAAGACCTAAAACCTTAGTTTTGAACATTAGGATAAAACCATAAAAAAAAAAAAAAAAAAAAAAAAAAAAAAAAAAAATCAAGACAATCCCTTTTGAATTTTTCCTGCAGTTCCCACGGAACCCTCAGACCATACGGGCGGAACCCTCCCTTTGGTTCTGCCTGGTCCGCTAAAGCTGCAGGATGTTTTATTTTTAATTTCAAAACCAAACACCCTCTTAACTTAATCATTCACTTTCAAACAGCCATCACCCTCTCAAAAACACATAACCATACAAAATTTAGGGCTTTCAATCTAATCTCTTCAAATCTAATCAACTTTGTAAGTGTTCTAATCATAATTGCATTTTTGATTCAAGTATAACATTCTCATTTACATTCATTAACTAGAATCTTAGGGTTTATGCATAGAACTTTTTGATTCATGAAAAACTTGGTTGCTAACCAATCACGTCTTTCATTAGTTAAGAATTGTATCCTTTTTGTTGTTATTTGCCAAACACACCAAGTGCATTGTCTTTCAAAAATTGCAATCCACAACTAGAACATAACTCTTCACCACATTGTTAAAACAAATGAAAAACGTCATTGTAACATCACTTGCATATTGTCTCTTGAATGCTAAAGGAAATACACAACTAATATGTATTTTCGGGTACATTCAATCGAAGACACATTCAATTAGGAGAGTGTTGGTTATCTTTTGTTTTTATAACAAAACTTGCATAACAAAACAATTTGGGAATCAAAATGAGTCAAGATAACCAAGTCTCCACATTGTTTGCATATAGGAACACATTAGAACATCCACATTGTTAAAAGTCATTAACATATAATTTTGTGTTTTCTAGGAATCAACATGCCTCCCGCAAATTACTCCGATCACAAGGAAACCCTTAAGTACTTGCCCAAACACCATAGGACCAAAGGTCTCAGCAAAGTTCAAGTAGAAACCTTTAAGGCATTAGAAAAACGCTATGTTCACGAAGGTAGAACCATTGATCCATCCTTTCTAGAAGGAACATCTATTCGCCAAAGCTTTGCCGCAATCAACTTTGATTGTCTCCTTGATATCGATGAGCCAATTTGTCCTAGGTTCATCTTAGAATTCTATGCAACCGTAAACCTTTCCACAAATGATTTTGGTAAGATATCATTAAACTTCACAACAAATCAAATACCAAATTTCATAGATTTAAAGGACTTAGCTATCATTTTTGGTGTCCCAAATGCGGGTACTTGTCTCTACACGGATAAGTGGCCCATTTCAAGCCTTGATTCGATTGAGCGTTTTCATCCATACAACAACCCTCTAGTTAGTAAGGAAACAATTAAGGAACATCTCTTCGTTAGAACCTCTACTACTAGGAAGAATCGTTCGGGGAATATTGTGGATAAGGATCCTTTTGGTATGGAGCTCAATGAGCTTAAACCACAATTTAAGAAGTGAGAAGAAATTCTTAGAGCTAACGTCATAAGTACCATAGGAAATAGAGATCATGTCAACACATGCCTTTGCTACATGCTCTATAGCATTTCTACCGGTCAACCCTTTAACTTAGCCTACTACCTAGCCAAAAGAATGGCCGACATACCCTTAGTTAGAACAACCGCTCTTCCTTATGGAATGCTTCTTACCGCCTCTTTAGAGCAATCTCACCCATTCCTCCTAACGATAATGGAATGCGCCTTGACTATTCTCTCGTTCCACATCTTCGTTCCTCTAAGTGATAAACGAGTTTTCAAAGGTAAGGGCAAACGTACTCGCTCACCTACACCATCATCATCATCATCATCCGACATGAGCGAGGATGATAAACTTCCTAACTCTAAGTTACCTCCTTTAGACTAACTTCAAGAACTCCCAGTCATTGACTTGTAAAGTGTCAAACCATTACCCTAAGTGAGAAACATCTTCCATTAACTCCAATAACCATATTAGGACAACTCTCACTCACTAAAACAATTAGGAAGTCACTTCCCTCCAAAAATTCAAATTCAAACACTAACCCAAGGAACCCTTTTAAAGGATCCTTCAAACCATTGAAACATTTTCAACTAAATCACATCCCATGATCACAAAGCATTGAGTGCATATGTTGGTCTTTCACTCTACCCTATTCCATTGGATTGACATCAAATGATGTGACATGTTCATGAAAATCATTTGAAACCTCAATCTTTGAATGGTAGAACATCAAAACACCTTTTCCATCCTATAAATTTGAAAGTTTTGCAACAATTCAAATCACACCATCACTATCAAAACTTCTTCTCTCAAAACATCAAAACCACACCTTTGAAATGACTAAATCCAACACATCATTCGAGTCATCAAAATCCTTCTCAAAAACCACTAGGAGTAGTGTTAAACCTTGTTGCTTCAACAAAACCGTCAAGTCAAGCTCATCATCTTTAAGTGATGCTTCGCTTAACATTTCTTCATTTATCCAAGCTTTCCTTAACCTCACTACCTCAACACCATCCTCAATGCATTGCAATACCAATGTAATCACCTTTCAAGATTTGCTTAATCTTGACACTCCAACACATTGCTACACAAACATAGCCACCATTCCTCCACCAACTAGACCTTCATGTGATTCAACATCACCATCAAAAACTCCATCACCTCAATCACCAACAATTTCACCAATGGAACTTTTCCATACACCACCAACATCACCACTACCCTATTTGGAAACATCAAAAGACCTATAACCTAAATCATCAAACCCACCATCCTTGTCACTCTTTGACACCATTGCTCAAATGGAAACCCAACAACAACCTAGTGAGCAATTAGATGATGAACCTCATCAACCATCATTATTAGAAAGGTTGGCTTACCGTTATGCTAGACCGTCAATTTTTCCAAATGATTAAGGTCATACACACTCACAATCATTTGTGTTTCACCCAATTTACAAAGACCTTCATGGTTATCCTTCCGGCGAACCAAGCTTCCACCATTTTGTTCAAAACCATCAACCACAACAACAACCAAAACATCAACAACCATCACCACAAGAACCTTCCCAACAATTTGAATCTCTACTTTCTTCTTATAAGAAAATAGAAGCATCCATATGGGAAAAACCTCCAAACCTTAATGATGAGATTAACACTCATTTAAACCACCTTCATGCCTTCAAACGTATCGTTGACTCTCAAATCAACCATATTACGGTTTTACAAACAACGCTACACTCAACTAATGAAGGAAGCAAAAACACCTCTCAACCATCAACATTTGCTCCTTCAAGTTCAAACCATCCACGATCAACAAATCAAACCTCTCTTCCACCAAACTTTCCCCGCCATGGTTGCGGACATTGCGAAAGAACCGCTCACATTAGTGAAGGGTTTCGAACGGAAATTCGCGAGCTATCCGAAGAAATGAGGTTTATCCTAAACGACATTTTGGACCATCTACAATCCTTATCTCACCCACCTCAACCTTAGAGTCTCCAAAATGAAACAAAACCGTTTCTTTTGGAAAATGTTTCCCATTTAAACCAACAAACCAAAACCGTGTCATCCTTTCAACCTTCAAAATAAAGCCCGCTACAACCTCCAACACACATTTTCATCCTTAAAAAACCTTATCCTTGTTTTTGGAAAATGTTTCTCATTAAGGAAAATGATGATTTCCTTGTAGCTTTTTATGTTCTTAGTTTATTTTTAGTTTTTCTTTATTTTTAAGAAGTAGGATGATGTCATCCTAATTTATTGTATTTGACTTTCTAAGAGTCACAATTTTACATGAAATGAATGTCATTCTACTACAAGGTTTGCATTGTTTGTTTACCATTTAGGTATGATGAGTGAACTATTCCTTGATATGGTAGCATACATATATCTTGTATTTTAGAAACTAACCTTTCTTTTTGTAGGATAATTATCCATGTTTTCCTTCCTTGATACTCTATTTAGGGGAGTAATATTCAAGGGGGAGCATGAGTGTTGCATTATTCCACTTCACAACTATTAGTTGTGTTCTAAACATGAAATGCTTTCATAACTTGTCTTGTGTGGCAACTAACATTTTGTTTTGTAGGGTCAAAATCCATGTCTCCTCTCTTGGCACTCCATTTAAGGGGAGTATTGTCCAAGGGGGAGCAAGTGCATACTTCCGCTTCGCTACTCTTCTTTTTGTTTCGATAAAAAGGGGGAGAATTTATATATAAACTTGTTTCAAATTTTTTTTTTTTTTTTTTTTTTTTTTTTTTTTTTTTGCATATCACATCATCTTAGCAAAAACAAGTTTTTATACTAACTTTATAAGACTTAACACTAAAACTAGTGACTTACTTATAAATAAAGTTTATGTTTTGTCATCAACAAAAAGGGGGAGATTGTTAATATAAATATCACCTAAAAAAGGTTATTTATATTTTACGATCTTTGCTAAGTTTTGTTAATGACAAAGTATGAACTTTAGCTAAAAGTAAATCATCACTTTAAGTGTTTAAGTCTTGTTTAAACTAAGGATTACATTTCCTTTTAAACAAAATATTGTTTTTATTTCTTAAATTAGAAAGAGTCTTGTCACATCACATTTATTTCTTTAAATAGAAATATCACATCACATTTATGGTAAGTTTGTCATTATACATTTATGGAAAGAAAGTGTGTTTGACTAACCATAAGTTTTCTTGTGCAAGTTTATGTTTGACTAGTATTCATGTGATGTGACCTTGTTTGGTTTGGAAGATTTATTGCAAAACCAACTGCAGCCCTGACGGAACCCTGGGGGTACACGGGCGGAACCCATCTGAGGGTTCTGCAGTATCCGCCAGACCTGCAGAAGGTTTTGCTATAAATACCAAACCATTTGTTAGTTTTGAGTCATCACTTTAGGACATGTTTTCATATACTCTCTCAACTAACTCAGTAACATTTTGACTTGTGTGATCCTCTTATGTAGCTAGGGACTTCACAAGATCATTAAAGAAGTTACAAGCTTCAACTCTAAAGTTGCAATTCTTGTTAGCTTTATCATGTATAAGCTTTGGTAGTTTATACTTCAATTGTATCATAAGTGTAGAAGTGATCGGTTAGTATTTTAGGCCTCAAAATACATAGTGTGTCGGGAGTTGTTGTACCCTTGTAAAAGAACTAACGGGAGTGGTTGTACCCTTGGTAAAGAACTTGACATCTAGCTTAGTGTCGGTAAAAGTGTAAGCGACGATGGGAGTGGTTGTACCCGTGTAAAAGAACTCGACATCTAGCTTAGTGTCGGTAAAAGTGTAAGCGATGTTGTAAAGGTTTCTCCACCGGGAAAGGAGCTTGTTGATTAGTGCTTATAACTCTCGAGTTGGAAACTCGGGGCATGGATGTAGGTCAAGGAAAAAGAGTCCTTGTAGCCGAACCACGATAAACAATCGTGTTGTGGTTTGATTGTTTCTTTCTTTATCTTTGCTCATTACATATTGTCTTTAGTTAGAATTTCTAATTACACGTAAAGCTTTTCACATAATTAAACAAGTAAAGTTGTGTTTATATCTTTAAATAAACGTAAAGCTTTTCAAAGAACTAAACAAACAAAGTTAGGATTGTTAATCACAAGTAAAGATTTTCAAAGAATGAAACAAGTAAAGTTAGAATTGTTATTCACATGTAAAGCTTTTCAAAGAATTAAACATGCAAAGTTGTACTTGCATCTTTGAACAAACGTAAAGTTTTAAAAAGATAATCAGATTAAAAAGCGGTAAACTATTCAACCCCCTTCTAGTTTTCCACATGTACACTAGTGATGACATCAAATAAGTATATATTATTGTTACATACTTATTTGATGTCATCACTAGTGTGTTTGTACACTAGTGATGACACAAAGATCAGTAGTTACTCATTCTTCAGCGAATTTACACGAATTAATGATCGTCTTATTACTTTGATCTGTTAATTAGCTTCTGATATGATACCATTGTTATGATCCCCTTTTATTCTGAACCTTTGCTATGATCCCTGTGATATGACTTTCTGATATGAACATCTGATTATGAACCTTTGATATGCATTTCTGAACCTTATGATATGAACCTCTGTATGACACTCTGATTATGATGTGATATCTGATTCCTAGTTTGATACCCGAGCCAATATGTTTCCCTAGCCATGAAGGTAACATGGTCGTGTCATTGATGCACCAATGGCATGACTCTAGTGTGGTTGAGTGATGTTCCACACCGTCCCCTTTCTATTATATGATATGCGCGCTTTATGATATAATTTGTTATGGCCACTCTGATTTCTGCGGGGGCGTTTGGATGCATCCTAGATCTGTTTCTGTTTAGTGGATTTAACTATTATATGATTATGATTTATGTCTGGTGACTGGAGCTTGTATGCGATACACTCCTTTCACATATATGGGACCTAACTACTCCATTTACTGAGGACACCCCTCATTTGTATGATTATCTGAGAGGTCTCCCCTCTATACGATTATGAAGATATATGGCTAGTTATGTTATGATATGATATGATCTGTTTTGGGCTCGTGGAGGATTACTGTCCTATACCTTACATTTAATCCTTTCATTTCATTTATACCTTATGATATTATCCCCAATGCACCATATATTACTACTGTTTTGTTATCATTACTTCATTTGTATATATCTTTTCACTGGGCTTTTTAAGCTCAGGCGTATCTCTTTCCACCGCGGCAGGTTTTAGAGGGAAGCTGGGATATGAGTGGAGAGTACGTTGGACTTAGAAGACTATGCCTTGATAGTTATTCTGGATTAGAGATGACTAGAAGACATTTTCAGACTTAGTATTCCATTGTTGTTCCATTTGTAACTTTGTATTTCAAATTATTCCTTTGTAACCTTTGGAATTTTTTGTATTACTTATGTTGTATGTCTGTATATGCTTTGATATGTCACCATAATGTAGTGCTTCTACCCTTATCGGGTTGAGGTGTTACATATATATTTCAGATGAATGACGTATATTTTGGGACCATAGCATGTGCAAAAGAGGAACCTCGGGGACCTGATAATATTAAGCATGATTTTAATACTATAAGTTTATTGATTCACGATTTCCATGTTTATCTCATTTCTTTTGTTGATGATTTGTTTTGAATTAGGCCGCTAATAACCTCTTGATTGTAATAATCTTGGATCCCACGACTTAATATATGTAGCTTTCTGATCAATCTCTTTGTTTGGTATGAGTGTTAAGCCTGGCATTAAGTTCAACATCTATTTGAAGAATTTGTAATTGATGAAACTACATGGGATTTGGTAAAACAGATGCGTTATTTACACAGATTGTTAAATATCTGTCTGGTATTTCAATGCGGCGCATCTGATAAAACAGATGCGGCGCATCCTATCTTTTTATATTATTTTATTCGTAATAATTCCAGGCTCGATACGCTGCATTTCATTCAATAGATGCGGCATATCGACTGACCTGATGCAATTTTTAAAATTTTTAATTTTAATTTTTTAGGTTTTATTTTTACTAAATACAAATAAGTTATTGCACAAGTTAGATTTTCTTACTACACGTGTTTTAAATTGGTGGTACATATACGTTTCTGTACTTTCTGTAGAGACGTCATTCATGGAGGTTTGAACGCTTTCCATGCACAGAAAGTAGAATGTTGCTCATAAACGCATAATGGAGGATCATTTCAAGTAAATCTCAGGGGAGTTTTCCGTTCTAATTCTTTCTATTTCCTGTTTTTAATTTCAAATACAAACAACGAGGACATTGTTTAACTTAAGTGGGGGGATGGAGATTTAGAACGCTTACTTGTCCTTATTTTTCAAAAATATGCGTTAACATGTGCTTAATATGCTTAAATTTAAAATTTTTAGCATGTTTTTGTTAAATCTAAGTTGCATAGCCGCACACATAACTTCTATTATATAAAATTGTGAGAATTGAACGTATTTGTTTCCTAATATTTACCCAAATTCCACAAAAATATGAGTGTGCTGGTGACTTGTAATAAACTTTAGAACTTGGCTTGCATACTATTCGAGACCACCATAATGAGTATTATTTATATAATTGGAGTGACTTGTCTAACTTGGTACACCCAAATAGCCTATATATGTTATGTGTATTAACTAACTACATTGGTTAGTTACCCCCCGTATAAACCCTTTTGTTTGCTCTCATTTTTAGAGTAAGATACCCCTATAAAAACCCTCAGAGCCATTCCTTTCGTTTCTTACACCTGTATTAAAATGTTTCGTTACACCCTTACACCTTAGCCTATCCTGTAGATTTAAGTCCGTGGTTGGTTGCTTTTGGCAAAGTGTGTTTCATGTGCTTGTATGCATAATTCATTATCTTTGGTTAGGTCAGGGAATTGCACAATGGAATTGGAGTGAAAGTAAATATTGTATTTTAAATTTTTGTGTGTTTACTACTTTCACTATTATTTTTATATCTAAAGTTATGAAGTATATGAAAAATTATCCAGATGTATTGATGGTGAAGTGGTGAAATTTTACACCATTAGTAAAAAAGAAAAAAATAGAAAAAAAATAAGAAAAGAAAAAGAAAGAAGAAGTTGGTGAGTTTGTTATAAACCAACAATGTAAAGTTATGTATAAGTGGATTGATATCGCCCCTATTGTTGTACTATATTTATGGATTGCAAGAGAGTTGGCTGTTATGGGAACGCTAACTAACGTTTATTCTTTGATTAGGATATTATTGAGTCTAATTCATGTCTACCTTGTAAAGCGTGGGTTTTCGTGTTAAAGCGTGAGTTATTCAATGATATGTGTCTTATTCATGGGATGGTTAGGAAAGTGATTAACCACACATATAGGACTTAATCGTATTGTTGTATTCGTTGTTAGCTTTCGAGCATCCGAATATAGTGATGGCGAAGTGAGAATGTCAAATGTGTTAATAGGGTAGTGAGCATCAGAGTATTAGATTAATCAAATAATGCGCCAGCGATCTGGTGTGTGACTTGGTAACCATCCGTTATGCAAATAACGCGCCAGCGATCCAAGAAGCACATTAGTGACCATTTGTTGTTTGAAGCATCGAGGACTCGCGCCATTTATCTACTAAGTTTATGCATGAGATATTTGAACAAAGCTAGGTTCAACCCTAAGCCATATCAACCCTTTTTACCGCTTTAGACTCGTTACTCCTTAGCTTTAGTGGGGGAGGTGTGTATGCCTGCCAAGCCTATAATAGAATATTCGTAACGACCGTGCAATTGAGCGAATTAGATTAGTTGAGAGATTAAGAGAAATATTTTATTTCTAGTTCGTTAAGTGTTTGGTTGTGCAATTATGATAAAACGAATAAGTGCTTACTTATAAAAATACATCCTAATATCTTTTAGGATACAATTTCATAAGTTAAATCTAAGGTTTACTTGGGGACAAGTAAAGTTCAAGTGGGGGATATTTGATGACATCAAATAAGTATATATTATTGTTATCATTTATTCTATTTATTTGAATTGTTTTATATTATTATTTATGAGAATCGATGCTTAATTGTTTACTTTAGTAATTCTCATGTAAAAACAAGCAATTGGTGAAAGTTAGTGATTTTGGATGAAATATGAAGCTAAATGATCAAGATTGGAAGAGTCTACTCAATGATGATTTAAAATACTATTGCCTGACTTTGAAGAATGCGCCGCATCTAATTTATATGATGCACCACATATGAAACTTTGGTCAATGAAGAAGAACCAACTTGTTTTAGCTCAGATACACCGCATCACAATTCTGACATACGACGCATCACTATCCAGACTTCACCAAATACAATCCAAGATACTGAAGGACATGCGTTGCATTGTATTGAAGATACGCCGCATCTGAAGGCGGTGTACGAATATTCCAGAATATTTTAATCTTGGACCCCACATGAGGTTAAGTCAATGTGCCGCATCTACTTAGTAGATGCGCCTCATCGATCCCTCAGACAGAAACTATAAATTCCCCAAGATACAGCCGGATTTCATGTACCAAAAACCCTAGAACGAAAAGAAGAAACCCTGAGGAGGGGAATACAGACGAAAAGGCAACACAAGACACATCAAGTTGAAGATTTCATAGCAGTAAGAAGGTCCTGAATGTGTTGTAATTCAATTAAGTAGTTTTGTTTTATTGTAATAGTAAGCTTTAATCCATCAGTATTGATGGGCTTGTAGCCGCCATACTGCTCCCCTTAAAATTGCTTTCCCAGTGATTAAGGTTTATATGATGTTTGTTTGGTTCTTGTTATATGTGCTTTGATAACCTCTGTGTCTAGCAGTAGCAAGCTTTGGGCCGCCATACCCCTCCTACGAAGAGTTTACTAGCCTAACTAATTAGTTAAATAATTCTTAGACATAATTGATCATTAAGGGTTTACTCGCCTATAGTCAAGAAGCAACGAGAGAGAATAGTTTACGATACTCATCATATAAAACTACTAATAAAACAAGTGACAAGTTACTTAATCATTAGTCAGGCCTTCTATCTGTTTATGTTATCTATCTATGTACGTGTTCGCCATTCGTTGTATTCTACTCATTAGTTTTAGTTTAGTTTAATCAAACCAAATCGTGCCAGTCTCTCAGACTGAAAACCCCCTGCGTTAGATTAGATTGTAAAGCTAACTTAGATATTAAAATACTGATAAATATACTAGGTGTTAACGTCCTACTCTTAGTGATCGACACTCTACTTACCAACTAAGCTACATTGATCGGATACACGGCTCGTTAAGTGTATGTTATAGGATAAGTTGGCTATTATAAATTTAAAACTTGATTAAGGACACTCTATAATGACATAGATTAGTCAGCATACGCGCATCAATTAGCACCTCACATTTAGTGTTTGGATTCTCACATCTCTTGGGTGTTATAATTTAGTATATATTACATATGGAAATGGGAAAATGTGTCACTCACTACTTGCCATAGCAAATAGATTACCATAGGCTTGGGAAAGGATCAAACTTCCACCACTTTGGCGTAAGCACCTAGGATAAACTATTAAAGAGGTGTTTTCAAGGGTTATAACATTAGGTGTAAGGGTATGGAAAACACGGTTTGTTGGATAAAGGGATAATTTACTGTGGCAAATCAATTGTCTTGGTCAATTACATGTATAATAAGGTGTTGCTAAGCCAAGACTCGACTCAACTTGAACTAACTACAACTCTTTTTAGATTTTTCAAGGAGCCCGTGTGTTTCTCTCTCTCTCTCTCTCTTTTATTTATTTATTTATTTATTTATTTATTTTTTGCATACACTTTTTTTGGGTAAAGGGTTACCCCGGTAAATAATATTAAAACCGAAAAAATTAAGTACAACTGGAATATGGCTGAGATACCATATTTACCTCAAGCTAAACAGCTTGATAAACATCTAAAACTAGTGCTTATGACATGCCATAAGCACTTACAACTCTAGGAACAAATGATGCACCTAAACCAAACAATCAACTGAACCAAGCTAACCAGCAGCTACCTTGAAAGAAGAAGTTTCACTGGTATGTGGATTATTAAATAAGTTAGCTGATTCATCATAAACATTTTCAACATGTTCTTCAACATCTTCATCATCCAGCACCAATGCAACATACGGATTAGATGTAGTAATATTACCTTCCTTTGAGGTAGTGCTAGTAGACTTCAACATAGACGATGAATTAGAAGCTTTACCCATAGAAGTAGTACTCTTCTTAGGTTCACTAGTTGCCACATTTGGGGACATATTTGACATTTTGTTTAACCGATGGACCAACAAACCGATTACTATTAGTAGACTTTGCTTTACCCTTCTTCTTATTTTTATCCGCCATTTGGAAACCGTCATTATCCAGCACCACACTTGGATTAACAACTTGTGGATTATAGACAACAGGAGGACTCACCACCTTTTTAGGACATTGATCATGAGTGTGACCAAAAATCATATATACATTATACCTGGAAGGTCTCCATTCATACTCAACACGGATAGTAGCTTTAGTAAAACCCTCCCTAGAAAGTGAAGGAAACTCAATAGTAGCAATATCCACAAGATCAACTTCAGAGTTGATCTCAATAAGACGACCTAGCAAAGCTACTTCTTCCCCACGAATCCTTACACATAGAGCTTGTATAAGAATCAAGCATAATAGGTTTTCCAATAAATGTAGCAATCAAACTAATAACATCCTCTTCAAAAACTTGAACAGGAACATCATGCAATTTAACCCATACCGGAATACGAGTCAATTCTTCCTTATGGAGACTAGTACCCATAGACCATTTCTCAAGGATTATTGGAGATTTTGCGAATCATCCACATACCACCTTCTAAAACAGCTTCTAACCCAGCTAATGTATCAAATTTAAAGAAAAAGAAACCTTTGGAATTCATCATAATCCTTTTCAACCCATGTTTCCCCTAGTTATTCCTAGCATAATATTCAACAACCGAAAACGCCATCCAATTTCCAATAAAATAACCATACAAAGTGTTCCAACCATGTACTAACCTTTTCAACCACTTTGCGGGGGATATATGTGTTAACATCTTCAAAAACAGGTTCAAAAACCAGTGGACGAAACAAAGTATTATTAATCGATTGAGCATCCCTCACACCTGCAGCTCCAATGTAAGATGTAGCATTAGTATTGATGTCCACAGCTTGGACAATAGGAGACTCATTAGTAGGTTTAGGAGTGGTAGATTTAGATTTGAATTCAGCCACAAAAGCATTCCACAAATCAACAAGAGCATCCGTAACCATTGTGCGATCATTCTTATCCAATTCAGCTAATATTGGATATTTACCAGCCTCACAACCCAAAGTAAACTCATTGATGTCCTTGTTAGCCTCGTTTTTTTATAAAGATAACGTCACACAAGTAAATTGGACTAGATTAGAAACTACAAGGACTACTATTGTCAAGTAGGCAAACATGTAGTATTAGGAGCCTATAAATACCCCCCATGACTCTCCATGAGTGGTGTGGGAAAGTGTGTGTAAGCTCCACTTCATTTCATATTTAATAAACACATAGTTCTTCACCTGTCTCTCTCTAGAACCACAATGTATTTCCATCAACCGCGACCTCCGGAACGTGTTTCTTGGTCATAACAAGTGGCATCAGAAACCGGGGGCGAATCGTGGTGTTTTTGGGTGAAAAATCGTGTTTTTTGGTGTTTTTTCACGGAAAACTTACGATCTTATCGAGTTCGGATCATTTTTTATCGAGTCAGAAAATTTTTTATCGAGTTAGAAAATTTTTTAGCGAGTTATAAAATTTTTTCAACGAGTTAGAAATTTTTTAGCGAGTTAGAAATTTTTTTTAGCGAGTTAGAAATTTTTTTTAGCGAGTTAGAAAAAAAAATTTAGCGAGTTAGAAATTTTTTTTAGCGAGTTAGAAATTTTCTTTAGCGAGTTAGAAATTTTTTTAGCGAGTTAGAAAAAAAAATTTTAGCGAGTTAGAAAATTTTTTTAGCGAGTTAGAAATTTTTTAGCGAGTTAGAAAATTTTTTAGTGAGTTAGAAATTTCTAGCGAGTTAGAAACATTTTTTAGCGAGTTAGAAAATTTTTTTAGCGAGTTAGAAATTTTTTTAGCGAGTTAGAAATTCTTTACCGAGTTAAAAAACTTTTTAGCGAGTTAGAAATTTTTTTTAGCGAGTTAGAAATTTTTTTTAGCGAGTTAGAAATTTTTAAGCGAGTTAGAAAAAATTTTAGCGAGTTAGAAATTTTTCAGCGAGTTAGAAAAATTTTTAGCGAGTTAGAAATTTTTCATCGAGTTAGAAAATTTTTTTAGCGAGTTAGAAATTTTTTTATTAAGTTAGAAAATTTTTTTAGCAAGTTAGGGAAAGTTTGTGAGTTAGGGATTATTGGTTATCAAGCCCATATTTGGCGAGTTAGCCATTATACCTTATCGTATATCGAGTAAGAACTTCACTTGGGGCTTACCTAAACAAAACTCTGCCGAAATTGACTTAGGATATCGAGTAAGGATATGGGATTTTGAGTAAGGAAATAACCAAAGTGTATCACATAAACAAAACCCTAAACCTCATCGTGTAACTTAAGCATTGATCTATTACCCTAAACCCTAATTACCACTTCACCTAAAACACTTGATATAATTGGTAAACATTTTACAGAACATGATTCAATTTCTTGTTTCATTATCCTAATACCAATATATCACACACCAAAAACACACCACGTATTGCTTAAAAGATCCTGATCAAGAAATCACAATCAAATGACAACGGCTAGTATCGGATTTTTGTGACTACGGGTTTAAAGTTCATTTCACGGGCATGTGTACTTATTTATCTCAAAGTCTAGAGGTTGGATGGATGCATGACTTTCAGAGATACTTGTTTGGGCATACACTGATAGTGATTAAGACTTGGATTATCTAGTTATACCCGATGTAAGGAGTTACATTGTAGTACTCATGGTTATAGCTATCACTTTAAGGAGTTACGTTGTAGTACTCAGTGTCACATGAAGTTGTGGAGATTCCAAGAGGTGGATATTTCATATACTGTTTGTTGGTTTAGGTATATGGCACTACCTATGCTTAAAGGAGTTACATTGTAGTGCTCAGTATAGGTTCTTATTCACACTTTCGTACAAGATTAAGTCACACATCTATGAGATGTTTACTTCATTCTCAGATTGGTTATATTGGTTTCTCTCCATACAGTGGTCATTTACTAGCTGGTTGGAATTTGAAGAGGTCGCTTATAGGTTGAAGAGAAGAGAGGAGATTGTAGATAAAGAGAGTCATATCTTAGCGACATATACTCACAGAATGTGCTTCAAAAAGCTGTTATGGCTTCTAAATTGCATTAGAAGTGTAAAGCACAGGTAACTATATGGCATGTACACAAGAATATGATTATTACGATGAATCGCAACCATCAGGAGGGAGAAGAACATGCCAAAAGAAGTAGTGTTTCGTCTTCAGTACATTGGTTGATCGAGGGAACTGTGCTTAATACCAGAGAAGTACCATAAGGTACCAAGTATGTGTACATCAGAGCTTATTACCAACCTTCTATGCAATGTTATGTGAGTTATGTTGTTATGCTGCTACCCAAACGACAACCATGTTCCTACACTTTTGAATCTACTTTATCCACTGCGAGATGAAAGAAGAGTTATCGGTTCAGGAGGGAGCAGGAAAAAGAATAAAGGCTCACTAGTTAGGAGGGAGTAATAACCTAACTAGACCATTACAGTTGAAGTTCAGAGCTACAAAGACCTTTGCCGTCGGTGTAAAAGATCATACGCCGAGATCGTCGGAAGAGAGAACTTCAAGTATGCCTCAGTATCTAGACTACAGAGACTCTACGCTTCAACAACGTCAACATAGTTTACTATTGTTGTAATGTAATGTACATTGTTTATGTATTTATAGGTCTCACTGTAACCATTCACGTGTGACGATATCTTGGAGGGAGATTGTTAGCCTCGCTTTTTTATAAAGATAACGTCACACAACTGAATTGGACTAGATTAGAAACTACAAGAACTACTATTGTCAAGTAGGCAAACATGTAGTATTAGGAGCCTATAAATACCCCTCACGACTCTCCATGAGGGGTGTGGGAAAGTGTGTGTAAGCTCCACTTCATTTCATATTTAATAAACACATAGTTCTTCACCTTTCTCTCTACTTTCTCTCTCTAGAACCATGATGTATTTCCATCAACCGCGACCTCCGGAACGTGTTTCTTGGTCATAACAGTCCTCTAGTGTAGTAAGCGAGACACCAAATAGAGCAACAATATAGTCATGCTTTATCTTGATTGAAGACGCCGTATCAGTGACCTCATTAGGATTAGAAAGGCCACATGTAGGTACACCAATACGAGCATTAGCAGCATGTGGAACCGGTTCCACATACCCTTCACGAATTTTATCATCAACTTGAACAGGAGGAGATGTATCACAAGAATTTTTCAGCTAACAAGTCAAGTATAGGCTGCATCGCCACACCTATAACATCCTTAGGTCGAGACTTCTTATGTTTCCTCACAGTCACCTTTGACAAATCAACAGTAGAACTAACCTCACCCACTTTTTCCATACCAACTTATTAAAAAAATAAGAAACCCTAATAATTAAAATAAAGATTGCAATACCAGAGATCCAAGGAAATCTTCAAAACGAGAACCTTAATTGAATTAAGGCATGATTTATAGCCCAATGAGAGATCTAACTGACTTCCATAATAAATCGACAAAGGAGAAAAGGGAAATCAGATTAGCGATAGCAAAAAACCCCTAATATGCGATAACCTAAAAAACCCTAAAAATCAAAAATCACCTAATTAGGTGTAAATCCAAATAAAAATAATGTTAACACTGAATTAAACAAAGTTAATTAGTAGAAACACGATTGTTATATGAATCGGAGCAAGAATTAGGGATGGGAAATCGATTTGGAGATGGAGATTTAGGTTTTTAGGCAATCGTGACCCATTAGAGAGTTAGGGAGTTTTTGCATACACTTTTATTCTACCATCCAAAACAATACACCAAAGGGAGCTTGCTTCCTCCCTACACTTGAACTTTTACATACTTTTACACATAACTATTCTAATGACCCGAATTAAGAAAATCAAAATTCTTAGAGTACTTTAAAATATTAATGCACATATGGAGGTAATAAATGATGTTCTTCCCCATTACTCCATAACACTAGTATCTTCACCCATGAGTCCCAATCTTCCCAAAACTGTAATTACAAGATATGACTCGACTTAGCAACCATGTAACCAATTAGACAATTAACTAAGGGTTAAACATGTAACAATAATGCACTAAAGATGAGTGCATGTAAGGAAGGCTAAGGCGATTTAGGTGTACATTTGGGGGTGGATTGTAACAAATTATTCCTTTTAGTAAGATGCTTAAAGTTAGAAACGAAAAAAGATAGGCTCTGAGGGGTGTACTAGGGGTATCGTGTACTAAAAATGAGTACATCGTAAAGTGTGGGAGAATTACTTGACCAATGAAGTCAATGTAATTATAATACAGGTTTAAAATAAGGGTTTCTCCTAACGCCTCTTAGCATATAGTAAATCCTAATTACACGAATGTAGTCTCACTAGCGGTCTCGGGATGCATCACAAACGCAAGTTCTAGAATCTAAATACTACCGGTACACTTATAAGCATCAAAGATGAATGCTATTCCTAATAATCTAAGGGCGATCCTCACATTTTTGGGTGAAATTTTTTTGAGTGGTACGGTTCTTTGTGCTAGTAATACAATTCCTATCCATGAGACGCTTATTAAGACTAAAGTTTCACTCCTATATGTTGCAGAAAAAATTTTAAATTTGGTGCCAAAATTACCCTAACAAGTATTTCTCTTAGTTTTATTACACATTTACTATTAAACAAGACAAAAATCAAGTGAAGTTATAGTTTCTAAGGTATCTCCATTTACCCTCCCTACACTTAAACCGAACATTGTCCCCAATGTTCCTAAATTAGTAATAAAGTAAAGATAAAAGAGAAATGAAAGAAACTAATGCTCTCCTGATTCGCTCGGTATGGACGATGTGGTAACATGGTTAAATCTTCCTCCAAGAAAATGAACAAGTAAAGCTTCCCTCCAGAAATATAAATCATCTTCTTGTCCAATATAATCTGTTGAACAACTAAGAAAACAAATACAAAACCTCGCATAAAATTGGCAGTAAATTCTATATAAAATTAAATCCTTGAAAGAATTAAAGATATTGTTGGGTCTGAAACTGCTGCTGAGTGAAACTGCTGCTAGTGGTAATGATTCTGCTGCTAATGTCAAAGTGCTGCTGAGGCTAAATGCTGCTGACAGAATCTACTGCTGATGGGATAAGGATGTATACGGTTTAGATAAATACAGAATAGATTGTGTAAATATTATATTTATCTAGAATATTCTTATCGTGTAGAGAAAGGTATTGTAAACCTAGTAGGATTCCTTAGTCTATAAAAGGAGGATCCTAAGGTTAGTTTATGGACGTATTATTATTCACTTCAAGGTTGTAAAACCCTAGCATTGTTGAGTGCTCGTATTAATAATATTGAAGTGTTGAAAGTGAATCATTATTCTTCTTAAGTTAAGCTTTTACATTCCGCATATTAGCTTAAGTGTTTAATCAAGTTAACTTCTATACAAGATCGTTTAAGCTCAACTGGGATCAACAGATGTACCGGATCCCTTAGGATACCATAATCCTAAGTGTATAGTGCCCTTAATGTATCGGAAGATACGCTTAACCACTTCTAGGTAGGAGGTTTTGGGATCCTCTTGAAAGCGAGCATAGAGGCAAACACTAAACATGATATCGGGTCTACTTGCCGTTAAGTATAGTAAACTACCTATCATTCCTCTATACTTAGTATTATATACGGACTCACCTTCTTCATCTCTTGTGAGTTTAACTTCCATAGACATTGGTGTTCTCATAGGCTTAGAGTCTTCTACTCCAAATTTCTTAAGCATTTCCTTAATATATTTAGATTGGTTAAAAAATATTCCATCTTCTAATTGTTTTATTTGTAATCCTAGGAAGAAGTTTCGTTCACCCATCATACTCATCTCAAACTCATCATGCATGATTTTGGAAAATTCATCACACATTTCTCGACAAGTCGATTCAAATATAATATCGTCGATATATATTTGAACAGTGATGTGATTTGGGCTTTTTCTTTAGTGTTATCTACCATTCCTATGGTGTAACACCCCAATTTTCACAGATCACTGCGGATTTAGATCTGGGGTATTAACTTATGGAATCACAGTTAAAGTAATAGAAAACGACTCGAAAAGAGACATTTTTATAAATTGAGTTATCATTCATTAAAGTATCAGAGTTTTATTAAGAAGAGGTCCTTTTAATCTAAGTGTGAAAAGAGTATTTTGAATGATAACAGGGTTGAAAGTCCTCCAAGTTCAGTGCCGCCTTGTGCCATAGATCCGTAACAGCTTTATACCTAGGATACATGCTTAAAAGTCAACACTAGGTGTTGAGTGAGAGACATAGGTTTAAGTGGTAGTGTGAATACAAGTTTCCCTAGGGTTCAGATGTTACACCCTTCAAGGAAAAATGTAGGGTTTTTGATAATTGCAATGCATATACAATTATCATGAGAAAGAGTTATTGCACTAAGCTCATGAAACCACACGTTAACAGTCCAGATCATGGGGCACTACAGACCCTTACATGATGGGACAGAGATAAGGATAACTTGCCAAAGTTAATCCTTTAGAGGTTTCAAGTATAGTACTTATTGGTACCCGGCTGGGGCAAACTAATAGGAGTTGTCAAACTCAAATAGATCTAAACTATACTTGCGTTCACTTGGGTATCCCCACACGTGATTATGGTTCATGAATTTTAGTTATGTAATGGTGGCAGAAAGTAACACTCGTGTAATAACCAAAGAAAAAGACTTGTATTTGATTTAGAGAAAATGTAAGCATGTAACCCCCTCATAGGGTTTATAAAGCATTTAGAAAGAGTGAGGCTATTAACTCACGGAATTTAAAAAGTGTGACGCTATGAACTCACCTGGGCATAAGGATGATGTGATTGATGTGAAAAGTGACTCAGAAACTAGATTGCCTTACTCATGTGTCCTGAGGGTTTTGTAGGTGTGTTTATGTGGTTAAGTTCTTTAGTTGTTTTAAGTTTCGTAAGTAATTAATCCTAGGGTTTCTATGTTTATAACATAACACCGTTCGGGCCATCGTAATCCAGAAGTATAACTCCTTACATGAAGCTCCCTACTATTGGATTATGCTGCCAATATAATACCGTTTGGGCCATCATAATTCAGAAGTATATAACTCCTTACACGAAGCTCCCTACTATTGAGTTAAGTATTTTAGATTTAGTTATAACATAACACCGTTCAGGCTATCATAATCCAGAGGTCATGTAGTATACATTTGAGGAGCCAAGGCACTTTAACTCAAAAACCCTGCAAACTCGTCAAAACGAATACCCAAATGAAACCCCTCACATGAAGCTCCCTACTATTGTGTTATGCTTTTATTTTTAGGGTAATACTTTACTTAATAACCTTTAAGTTTCACATTTTTGTAATTTCTACCCTAAACTTATATACTTTATGTTATTTAGATTTCTAACTATCTAGACTTTACACAATTAGCCCCTATACTTATATATTTTATGAAAATGACAAAAATGAGCCATAGACTTATTAGTTTTCAAAATTTACCATTTATACCCTTGACTTAATAATATTTGCAATACTAGTCCTTATAGGTTTATAACTATTATAACTTTTATCCTAGGGTTATATAACTATGCAAAAAGGGTCCTTATACCTAATTCTTCTAAGAAATGTCAAAAATAGTCCGTAGACTTAATATTTTCAGAAAGTTACCATATATACCCTTATGCATGGAAACTTTTGCAAAACTAGTCCTAATTCCATGCAAACTATATTTTTATGAAACAAAAGAGTTTCCTAGCTTATGGTTTACTAATATTAGCTTATCTAAGTTACCTAAACTAACTTATAGTTTAGTTTAAGGTATTATAGCATGTATTTAGCAATTTGACTCATGTTAGGGTTTTAAAATGTAAACTAGCAAATAAAAGTGATCAAGGCTCAAGCAAGGGTTCCTAGGTGATCTAAGGCAACCTATAACTATCCTAGTATAGTACTAAAGCAATTAGAATCAAAGTTTAAGCTTACTTGTGTCAAACTAGGGTTAACAAGGGAGTTAGGGTTTTCTCGATGGAAATGGAGCTCGATAAGGTTTGTAGGCTACCTTACTCGACTTCTAAGGCTACTAAGGCTCTACTACTACTAGGACCAGAATTTTTGAAGTGAAAAGAGGTGAAGGTATGATTTCAAATGGTGGAGAGTTTATGGGTATTTATAGAGTCGAATGGATTGGAAAAGAAGAAAGGGGAGGCTAGGTGGAGAGAGGGGGGGGGGGGGAGGTGACTCTTACAAGCTATACATGACTCTTAAAAGCTACAAGGATGACTCATGGAAGCTAGGGGGTGGCGTGGAGGTGTTTGTGGCGGTGATGAGGCCACAACACAAGGTGGTGACAAGGAGGTGATCTACAACCTTGTGTGCTAGCTTGGGAGGTGCTAGGAAGGGTGCTTAGGGTGACCAAGGTGCTAGGTTACTTGTTTGAGGTGCTTAAGTGCTTATGTTTAGGTTTTAACTAGTTTAGGTTTAGTTTAGACCTAATCTTACTTAGTGAGATATGAGGGTTTATCTTAGGGTTTAGTGCCTAGATTAGGTTCCTATGGGTGCTTAGTGACTAAGATTAAGTCCTAAGAAGCTTATACTAAGTGGTGGTAGCTTATGGTAAAGGTTTGGGAAGGTTTAACCTAGTTTTGGGACTTATAGGACCTAGTTAGGGTTTTGTGTTTAAAAGACTTATACCTAAGCTTTTAAAGGGTTGTACTAACATTTAGGAGTCTAAGATATCCTAAAGTTGCTAATGTAACTCTTACATAAGCCTTGAGTACTTTCAAACTAGTTTAGACAAGCAATTAGGGTTTTATAAACACATATGGCTCAATTAGGGCTTGATTAGGGTTTGTTTTGGTATTGTGATAGATTTAGTGTGTTGTGATGATAGATTACTTATTGTGGTGTTGTAGTGATCTTAGATTAGGAGTTCATGTGTTGTGTTATGGTTGTATGGTTATTTGGCTTAAGAGGATACGTTAGTAGGTCGAGTGAGTCATGCATACAATGCAAAGAAAGAAAAAGCAAAAAAATTACCTGGGAGAATACCTACTATTGATATTGTAGAGAAAATGATATTGATGGGATTTTATGGGTGGTTACACATGGAATAATAATGTTTAACAAGAAAAGCTTTTAATCGATCATACCACTTAGGAGCTTGTTTCAGTCCATATAAAGCCTTCTTGAGTTTATAAACATAATCAAGTTTTGCGAAGTCAATATATCCCAGAGGTTGTCCCACATAAACCTTCTCATTGATAAAACCATTAAGGAATGCACTTTTCACATACATTTGAAATAACTTAAAGTATAGGGCGCATGCATAGGCAAGCAGTATTCTTATAGATTCTAATCTAGCTACGGGGGGCATAAGTTTTGTCATAATCAATTTCTTCTTGTTGATTATAACCTTGGGCAACTAACCTAGCTTTGTTCCTAGTTACAATTTCATTTTCATCCAATTTGTTTATATATACCCACTTAGTTCCTATGATTGTCATATTCATGGGATTTGGGACTAGTTCCCAAACATCATTTGTCTTAAATTGATTTAGTTCTTCTTGCATGGCCATAACCCAACTTTTATCTTTTAAGGCTTCATTTATATTTTTATGTTCTATTGTTGAGAGAAAACAAAAGAAGTTATTTTTATCTTGAGCTTGTGACCTAATGGTTCTTTGGTTTAAGCTTCCAATTATATTGTCTAATGGATGTGTTTTAGAATCCTTAATATTTACAATTTCATTATCATCTAGTGTTATATTTTCATTATCATTTCATAAGAGTCTAGTTTTACTAACCTCAATAGCTTCTTCCTCAATTAAGTCATCATCCTCTAGTGTAATGTTTTAGGTGGTGGAGGAGTTTCATCAAAGGTTACATTCAAGGACTCTTCTACTTTCATGGTTTGTTTGTTAAGAATTATATATGCTTTACTATTTTGTGAATATCCTAGAAAAATTCCTTCATACGATTTTGTGTCAAACTTAGTAAGATAATCCTATGTATTAAGAACATAACATTTACTTCCGAATACCCTAAAGTAATTTAAATTAGGTTTTCTACCTCTTAATAACTCATATGGAGTTTTTCCTAAAATTCGTCTATTTGTTACTCTGACTAATTATGTACGTTGATGTATCTACAGCGTACACCAAAATTTGTGTGGGGTGGATTGTTCATTTAGCATTGTTCTACTCATTTCTTGTAAAGACCTATTTTTCTTTCTACTACCCCATTTGATTGAGGAGTACGAGGAGCGGAGAAATTATGAGATATTCCATTTATATCACAATATTTTCTGAATTGTACTTCATTATCAAATTCCCGACCGTTATCCATCCTAATAGATACTATAGAACATCCTAATTTATTTTTAATCATTTTACTAAATATTTCAAATTTTTTAAAGGCTTCGGTTTTATCACTTAAAAATCTAGTCCATGTGTATCATGAATAATCATCTACGATTACTAAGGTATAACGGTTTCCTCCATAGCTCTGTACAGCGGATGGACCAAAGAGATCTATGTGTAATAGTTCTAGGCATCTAGTGGTGGAGACTATATTCTTAACTTTGTGACTAGCATGTGCTTGTTTCCCTATTTTACAAGCATCACAAAAGTTGATCAAATCTTAGATTAGGCAAATTTCTAACTAGTTCCTTAGAGGCTAGAGATTGTATTTGTTGCATATTTGCGTGGCCTAATCGCCTATGCCACAATGTGGAGTTTTTGTCTAAGGTTGCTAGGCATATCTTATCTTTCGGTTTATTTCCTAGTTTCATAACATATACACCTCCTTTCCTAATTCCTCTACCTATGACTTTCCCATCCTTAACTATTTCGCTATCTTTTTCAGTAAAGGTAACCCTACACTTATTATCACATATTTGGCCTACACTAAGCAAGTTATATGTTAAATTATTTACATGCTCAACATTTTCAATAGTTAGGGAGTCTTGAGAGATCGTACCTTTGCCAATAATTTTTCCACGCAAGTCACTATCGAAAATGACATTACCTCCGTTGTATGCTTTGTATGAGGAAAATAGCTTACGATTCCCCGTCATGTGTCTTGAGCATCCACTATCCTTGATCCATTCGTCGGGCTCTAAGTCTATTCCTAGACATATTTCATCGGTCGCTTGAGCTACAAGACATTTTTCGTCATTCGCTTTCTCTACTTCGTCTTTGTCACTATCAATCCATGCTCCACTAACAAAGGCGCTTTGATAATCGTAACCCGGTGGCTTTGAGCATTCACCAATAAGATGATTTGGACTTCCACATCTAAAGCACTTTCTTTCTTGTAATTATCATTTCTATTTCTTTGAAATGATTTTCTTTCATCTCGTGATTATCTTGTGAATCTTCCTCATCTCTTGAAGAATTCATCTTCACTATCGTCACTCGAATCATTATCGTCACTAAGTTCCTTTTTGGCTTTTAGTGCAAGAGATTTGATTTGTTCTTTCTTGCTCTTAACCGTTTTCGAGTCTCTCTTTATAATTTCTTTATGGACCTTCAAGTTGCCAATAAGTTTATCAAGCAATAATGTCATCAAGTTCTTCGATTCTTCAATTTCCGTGACCTTTGCGCGCCATTTTGGATGTAATGCCCTAAGAAATTTCCTAACACAATTCTTGCTAGAAAAACTTTCATTAAGTACTGCTTTTAAACTTGTGATAATAGTGTTAAATCTAGCAAAAGCATTATCAATAGATTCCTCTTCAAGAATTGTAAATTGTTCATATTGTTGAACAAAGAGATCTGTTTTGTTGTCTTTAACTTGACTATTACCTTGTGAGTGATAAGTAGAGAATCCCAAATTTCTTTTGTGGTTTTACACATAAAAATTCTTTCATATTCTTTGCGTGGTAACGCATTATAAATTACCATTTTAGCCTCATTATTTTTTGCTAGTTTCTTTTACAAATCATCATTTTGTTTTTCAAAAGGTACAATTTCATCCATTTTAGTTTCGGGGTTATTTTGAATAGGAGGAAAATCACCAAAAGTAATGACATGCCAAAGATCAAGATCTTTTGATTTCACATAAGTTTCGAATCTATTTTTTCAATAAAGAAAACCATCACTTTCAAATAGTGGTGGTCTTTGCATAGATTGTCCTTCTAAATATTTTTCCGATTCCATAGATCGATTCAAGTTTTTAAATAAAATATTTTAAAAATCTTGTTTGACGTGACTCTTGTACAAATTGTGGAAAACTAGAAGGGGGTTGAATACTTTTTAAAAACTTTGATTCGAATTTATGTGAACTCAAATCTTGAATAATATGAATAACTATATCTAATTATGACAAATAATAACAATGTAAATAGAATAAGTAAATGAAAGATAAGGGATGGAAAGATCAAACCGCGACACAAAAGATTTATAGTGGTTCGGCTACGAAGCACCTCTTGCCCTACTCCACTCCCCGAGCACCTAACTCGAGATTTCTCTTCACTATGTCAACAAGCTCCCTTATGGCGGAGAAAACCTTACACACCTTTGCTTACACCAATTAACGACACTAAGCTAAATGTCGAGTTCTAATCCTAGCTACAACCAATCTCACGACTATAATTACTACACGACTTCTTCACGACTTAACACTACTTATTCACGCCACTACTTCTTCACACCTTCACTACTTATCCATACACCTACTTCTTCACACCTTCACTACTTATTCACATACCTATTTCTTCACACCTTCACTACTTATTCACACACCTACTTTTTCACACCTTCACTACTTACACACCTCACTAATCTAAACACTTATGTTCACACCTATCTAACTAATATACACACCTTATACACAAATGAATGAAAGATTTACAAAGTATGATACACTAACAACTTGAGTGGTTAGATCACACAAAGTGATGATACTTATTGTCTTGAAGGATAGAAGTATTCTTCTCTTGCACTTGAATGTATGAAGCTTGGATCACTTGAAAACAAAAGCTTATGATTAAATGATCAAACGATTTAGAAAGATATGAATGAAGATTTAGAATAGAAAGTTTGGAGTGCAAAAGGTGAGAAAAAATCTAGTATTTATAGGCAAACTTAAGAGCTAGAGGAGCGGGGCCGGTCTCCTTAATTAGGTGTTGGTCCCCTTAAATATTAAGGGGACTGCCCTTGTATTTAAGGAGGCCGCCCTCTTTAATGGCTCTTAAGTTTGTCTTTTATTGGGGAAAGTTTTTCTAGAACATTTTTGCCATTTTTGGCTGAAATTTTGAATTCATATATTTATAATGAATTAAACATATTTATTTAATACCAAAAATAATTTTATAAAACATATATAAGATGTTTGTGACATTTTATAAAAAATCTAGTGATTAAGTAAATGTTCCTTTGATCATAAATTGCATTAGACATTTTGTTTATTCATACATTAAGTGATTAAAATGTTGAAATAAATATTTACAACTAAATACTTGTTATGTACTAATCTTTGCGTTTAATGATTTCACATTTTGTGATTATCAATACGTAAATATATCAAAATTATTAATAACATTTTTAGGCATTATTTATATCAACAGAACACATCGTATCAAGAAGATACAACGTGTTTTAGTGATAGTGTAGTGCACTCGTAACATTTGTTACATATTTGTTGTATCTAGATATATATCAAGTTGTCTATTGTCTTGTTTAGTTAGCTTGTGTGGATCATTGTGATTGTGTAAAAATCGTGGAGATCTTGTGTAGCTTGTGTTGATAATGTGCAAATTGTGAAGATAGCGTAGATCGAGTGGATAGAAGGTAGATCGTGTGGATCTTGTAGATTGTGTGATTTGTGAGGATCTGGTAGATCGTGAGTAAGATTGGTACTAGCTAGATTAGTACTCGAAATTTAGTGATAAGCTACATTGTACGATTTTCTCCGCCTGAAGGGAATTTGTTGACATAGTTGCTTAGAACTCTCGAGTTGAATACTCGAGGAGTGGAGTAGGTTGAAGAGGAGCTTCATTACTAAACCACTATAAACCTCTGTGTCTCGATTTGATATTTCCATCTCTTACTCTTTTTCTTGCAATTTACATTTTAGTAGTTGTTGTTTGTTTATTATAATATAGTCATATAGTGTTCATATTGTAATCTATTGATTTCACAAAACTTCGAATCAGAGTTTTTAAACAAAGTTAAAAACGGTAAAACTATTCAACCACTCTTCGAAATTTCCACACAAACGTAAAATTTTCAATATTCACACAACAATGGACGATTGATATAAAATTAAGTTTATATGACTTAACTAAAACACTAAAGAACCTTATTTCATTTTGAATTACGTGACATTTTTCTATATATTACATGTATGATATAGAGTTATGATTAAATAAGAAAAAAAGATTACAATGAGATAAGTAAGGAAAAATCACAAGCACATATTTCATATGCACTTACAAAATTAGATGTATCTCTTTTTTAAATTATTTCTCTTATTCAAAATAAGGGGCTAAAAATCCTTTTTATTTTTCTCAATCTGTATCCCTTCCTATTATTCTATTGTATTGGTTTTTTATTTTTTATTTATTTTTTTTAACAGCTATTGTATTGTTCTTACATAGTTACATAAGGTCTTGAAACCGTCTACCATTAATTACTCGGGGTCTTTCTATTCATTTATTACTCAAATGATACTATTCTTATTTCACACATGGGTTTATAATGGCTATAAATATCGGAACATATGAACAGTATTTCACCACCCTTACCCATTACGAGTTGAAGTCGTTTAAGAGTAATCATTCGTAATGGCTAATACACTGATCGTTCACTGCAACGATGATCATGATATCAAACGTGAAGATTTTCCGCGTGATTTCATGTTCGGAGTTGGAACATCAGCTTATCAGGTGAGTATATTAAACAGACACACGAATGATGCATTATAAGAAAAAAATGTCTCTTTATCACCACTTGATTTTTGTTATGAGAAGCTGATTTTGTTATATCCGGATATATAAAAGACCCTAAGAAGTTGGTTTTCGTCATCCAGGTTGAAGGTGCTTGGAATGCAGACGGTAAAGGCTTAAGTATTTGGGATTGTTTCACCCTAAGGCACCCTGGTAAGTATATATATCTCCATCACATCATTTTATGGCTTCCATTATTATTAAATGGATAAGGTCACTGGCGTTGTCGTGTTGATTGCAGAAAAGATTTCCGACGGTGCAAATGCTTGTGTCACTGTTGATAATTACTCAAAAATGAAGGTAAAGTACATGGTGTCACTGTTGATATATAATTACTCAAAAATGAAGGTAAAGTATATGGTCGATTTCGATCAATATACCTATAAATAAGCTATATAAATGCTAACATGTTCATGTGAATACATGATTGTAAGCTTACGTACGAAAATTCAAAATAATCTGAAAACTCAATGTCTTAGGTTGCTAGTTTGGAAACGTTTGTCATTCTTGAGAAGAATTTGTAGACTGAATTTATATAAACCACACATATCAAAATAGCTTATATTTGTTTGATACGTACTCATAATTTTTCTCTGCAAACAATTATCAGGAAGATGTTCAGTTGCTCAAAAAGATGGGCGTAAACTCCTACAGATTCTCATTATCATGGTCCAGAATATTACCAGGTGAAAACACACTTTCAATTGTGGTATGGAAAAAATAGCACTAATACCTATGACCTTGTAAATTTGTATTAAAAAATGCTAAACAATATCTTTCGGGACTTATCGGGTTGACCCGATAACCTGATGAGATAAATAATTCAACCCTAACATGACCCGATAACATTATCGGGTTATCGGGATCGGGGAAAAACAACCCGACAAGTTTTTTAAACCCGATTTAACCCGACCCGATAAGCTTTATCGGGTTCGGGTCAACCCGACCCTACTGACACCCTATGTGATCGATAAAATTACCTAAACTTAAGCTTATTTGTATCAACAAAAAAAAAAGAAAAAAGAGTTCGCTAATATATAAGCTTCGTTTGTTTGACAATACTTATGAGATGATTTATAGAATAAGCTCCACAATCATATGCTAATGAACCAGTTATTTGATCTATCTGACCTTCCCATTGTGGAATTGGCATCCATTGAAGAAATACTTTGGCTTTAACGTAACTTAAACAGGTGGGAAAGTATCTATGGGCAAAAATTTGGAAGGCATCAATCACTACAACAAGCTAATAGATGAGTTAAAAGCCAATCACATCGAGCCATTTGTCACTCTCTTTCACTGGGATCTTCCACAAGCTTTGGAAGAAGAGTATAGGGGTTTTTTAAGTTCGGCAATTGTGTATGTAATTAGTAGTATTAAATATACGAGTATCCTTTTGTAGGTATCCCATATATGTTAATTGATTATATGTTATCAATACTAGTGACGATTTTGTCAATTATGCGGAACTATGCTTTTGGGAGTTTGGAGATCGTGTGACAAACTGGGTGACACTAAATGAGCCATACAGATACACCTATTCTGGTTACGTACAAGGCAGCTATCCACCAGGTCGGGGAGCAAATAATGCAGAAAGTGACCCAGAAACGGAGCCATATATTGTAGCATACAACCTACTTAATTGTCACGCAGCAACGTATAGAAAGTATCATGAGGATTTCAAGGTATTACTTAGAAAAAAGCCTTGGACCAAATCGTGTAAAATATTAAGTTTACATATAACCTATTCAAATGATTTTTATAGGATCTTCAGAAAGGTAAAGTGGGAATTACTCTTGACACCAACTATTTCAAGCCTTACCGTGGTCCACATAATAAAGATGATGTGAATGCTGTTGAGTATGCATATGATTTTATGTTTGGATGGTAAGCCTACATTACTTGATTGTCAAATGTCGAGTGATGAACCTAAACATTTTAGTAACTTGTTTCTGAAAATATCGTTCAAAATTGTATGTTATGACCATGCCTCCATATTTCAGGTTTATGGAGCCGTTAACAACAGCTTCTTGGCCGAAAAACATGGAAAACTTTGCCACTTCTGCAACAGCTAAACACCCAAATGGCCGTGCTTTACCTACATTCTCATATGATCAACGCAGTAAATTGATTCACTCATATGACTTTCTTGGAATAAACTACTACACTGCTAATTACGCTAAAATTCGTGGTTCTCATGGTGTTGCTTCTGGATATGAAACAGATCGTCAATACGATGCATCAGGTAATTAAAAACTTAAGCTCCACTTCAGAATAACATTTTCACATTTCTCTCCTATATACGCTCATGATTCGTAAAAATATTTTATATATGTTGATAATAAGTTGTGTTTTGCAAACTATGTGGATATTTACAAGTTATTAGACTTTTTTTTTCTCATGTTTTAGGAGTTGATCCCAATGGTAAGCCCATAGGAGAACAGGTACGACAACTTTCCTCATAACTAACAAAATAACTAACACACATGATGAACATGTAGAGAAGCACGTTTACACATTCAGATGGCAGCTACTTAACAAATCTTATATCATAACCTGTAGGCTTACGATGGGTCATGGGTTTATCTTTGTGCCAACGAGCTTGTTAGGCTGTTGCATCGCATTAGAAAAAATTATGGGGTTACGAATTCAAAGTATATTGTAATCACTGAGAATGGTATATTCATGAATTCTTGTTAATATTTAGTTTTCTCCTCAACAGTTTAAATATCATGATGATACTTTTTTATACATATTATGACAGGATCTCCGGATATAAATGATACAAAAAAAACATATGAACAAGCTCGAGATGACAATTATCGAATTAAGTACATAAAAAAACATCTTGAAGCTATCAGAACCGCAAACGAGTAAGTTTTTGTTATCATGCAATCAATGAAACATACCCCAACAGATAATATTGACACGGTCTTATTATATAACATTGCAGTATGGAGCTAAACGTCAAGGGTTACTTTGTGTGGTCATTCATGGATAGTTTTGAATGGAATTTTGGGTATACTTCTCGATTTGGTATGATCTATGTTGATTACAGGAACAACCTCCAAAGGTACCCAAAAAAATCAGCTCTTTGGTTCAAAAAGTTTCTTTCTATTGAAAATGGGGGACATCGGAAAAGAACCCAGACCAATGGTGAACATGGAGATGAATTTGATGATATAGTGACAGAAGCAGATGAAGCAACTGAATTCATTCCAAGACTGAAGAAAGCCAGAGCATAAAAACAAAAACGGCTACAAATCTAAAGATGCCACATTTTCTTTGTCTAGCTATTCCATTTGTGTTTTGTGTCAGGTACTTAATGTTAGTCATAGGACTATCGTCAATAAGAGATTGATTGGCCGTGTTTACCCTCTTTCAATTAATCCTCTTGTGTGTGTTAAATGTATTGCGAGTACAATAACGGGGATAGCAACTTTAAGTATAAATAACTCCCCAAGTGTGTGAATGTGTGATGCTTAATAAAGTAATGAGTAAGCATTTGAATTAAAAATGATGTCCTGATATATATATATATATATATATATATATATATATATATATATATATATATATATATATATTGCATACGTTGAAAGGAGAATTCTCAATTAAGTGACTTGATATATTGTCATATGAGTCATTTAATTGATAGAGAGGTTATGATAGACCTCCTCATTATGATAAATTAAAGGATTGGGTCCATTCATTAAGTGAAAAGGTAAACCCTTACGTTGTGATTGAATAGATATGAAAGGACTTAGGCTGCATTTTTTCCCCTTAATGAAAGGACGCACTTAATATTATTACTTTTTTTAGGTAAGGCCTTTAAAAATCCTTTATTAGGTTTATATTTACAAGGGGTGAAAATTGACATCCTCCCCAACAAGAGGTTAGACAGACGTGAGACCCACATTGACCCTTAGTTTAGGAAAAAATTAAACAACCTCCTAATTTAATGTAGTAATAGTTATCGAAATTACTATTTATAATTCCAAAAGAGTAGCAACATTATTGAAACTTTTCTTTTCCTAGTTGGGACATGAACTCACAACGACTACGTTGGGGAACAATCTCAATCTCTCGGATCCCGTTGGTAAATTTTAGGAACATTAAGTATGTTCATTATTTTCCCAAAATTGTTGTTGTAGAGTTCAATGTATCAATATTATTTTTGCCTGAAAAATTAAAATTGTCACGCATTCTGATGTGAAAAATGACCGGAATCTTACAATAAAACGAGTTTATATCTTTCTTAAAACTGCATAAATTTGAGCAAGTCTAACATGTTAGTTTTCATACGAAACACCCATGTACTCATGCGTCCCATGTATAGAACAACCAATGGAACCATGTCATGGTTTGCATTGTTTGTTGTCAACCGTTTAACCTTAACCGGTTCTGGGTAAAACCGATTTAAACCGAACCTGTTTTTGGTTTAAACCGGACATTTTCTCTCCCAAAACCGATTTCAAGCCGGATTGTTTGGCTAAAAAATGTGTACCACTACTGGTAGTCGTGTTATCGGGTGATACTACAAATAAATTACCAAATGAGCCCTTGATCAAACAAAAACTTAATAGTTATCTAACCTTAACCCGACCCGATAATAATGTCGGGTTATCAGGTTCGGGTGAAACTAATCTGATAAGATTTTTTAACTCGACTTAACTCAAGCCGATAAACCTTATCAGGTTCGGGTTCAGGTTAACCCGACCCTACTGACACCCCTACCAACTGATACCATCTAATACAGGCATACATTGGAACCGAATAATAAATCCTAAGAATATAGTTAATATACTAGAACTCAAACTGGGCTAGGGCCCGAACCATAAACTAGTGGGGCTAATAAAAATTACTACCTCCGTCCCAAATTTATTGTCCCATATTGACTTTTTCGGTCTTTACTTTTCAACTTTGATCTTAAATCTTTTTGTTTATATTACATAATACTTGATACAAAATATATGAACGGGTTGAGTTTAAAATGTATTTTCATTTGGTATAATTTTTATCAAAAATTGTATAACACAAACAAAAATATTTATAGTCAAAATTGAGAAAGAAATACCGAAAGAGTCAATAGGGGACAATAAATTTGGGACGGAGGGAGTACTATATATATATTAAATGGCATGGATTCGGTGCAATATGATTCGTCCCCGGTATTCTTCATTGCTTTTTTTCCGGACTTTTTTTTGGGCCGAATTTGGCCCATGAACTTGGGTTTGGGATGCTATGCGTTTGGGCCCATGTTGTTTGACATACTCTTAGTTTGTTTTGTTTATAAACCGGCTAAAAAAGTCACAATATAGTAAATTCAAAAACAAAAAACCAGGCCAAAAAAATATAAAAAGTAAAAAAAAAAAAATAATAAAAAAAATAAAAAATCGGAAGCCTATCGCCGAATTTATACCATCAAACGACCAACTGAATAAACCGACGCCTCGCCGAAACGCGGCGGACCGGCTCCCATCTCGTTACCTCTAATTGCAGTGGATCAATAAAAATGATCGGTATATTTGTCACCTCCTTGTCGAAAAAAGAGTAACCAAAGTAATATACATGTTTGTATTGCTTGCTACAATAAACTTTCTATAACTACCTCTCACTGTTTACCTACAAAAAATATATATGCTTATCTATAAAACTAACTAGTTCTGATTGTCTAAAATATTAAGAGAACTTGTTTCAAACTATTAGACGATTAGATTATGGCCCAAATTTGATTGTGGGTTTGAGTATATTAGGTTTAGGGTTAGTTGTCTTATTCTTTAAGATATGTTTTATTATAAATAGAGATGATATTCCATTATGTAGATCATCTATTTATAATAAAACATAGGGATGAGCACGGTACCGATCATGTACTGAATTAGTGGTACCGTTTTTCCCGAGCATAAATTAGTGGTACCGGTACCGTGCCGAACGGGATTCGGATACCGGTATCGGTACGGGGAAATCGGGTTTTCCCCATTTTTTTTGGGAATTTCCCGACTTGCTACCGGTCCCGTATCGAATTAGTGGTCCCGATTTTTTTTCACCTTGTTTCGTAGTCCCGGTAACGTACCGTATATCGGGAATCAATACGGTTCCGGTATGGTTCCGATTCAATTTCAGGATTTGAGTTGAAATGCTCATCCCTAATAAAACATATCTCGAAGAATGAGCCAACTAACCCTCAATTTTTCTACATGAATTTTATGATCACATATAGCTGTTTATTTCCATGTTTGTTCATTTGTCTATTAAATCTGCGGGCACGACCAAATTCTTGTCGTGTAATAGATATATACTCACACTGACTAGTTTGACCTTAGTTTCCTATGAACAGTTACGTACAGACCTTTCATTCCGAAGTTGGGAGGAACAAAGAAGACGAGATAACGAAGATCAATACGTTTATTATATCGACACAGTTATAGTTTCTCAAATATAAGTATAAAGATTATTTGTCCGATAAGAAACTTCTTTTGCATGAGCCGTTATCACAAGTAACAAAAGGAGAAAATGACAACATTCAGTTTGTAAATTTGAATTCAAGAACAAATATATTTTTCTAAAGTTTTGGACTTTGAAGTAACTTCTCTTTAACCAATCCCTAAATTAAAAAGGGTATATTCCCTATTCACCCAATAGTACAAAGTACTTACTCCTAGTACCTCACAAATTTTTTTTCTTCTTCAAATGCCCCAGAGGCGGAAGTCGCTTAAAAAACTTGGGTGGAATAATTATAATGTGATACTTGTCCCTAGTGGTGTCCCCACCATTTACCTTCATTGTACATGGTACCATATGTTAGGGGTGGCAATTCGGGTCGGGTTCGGGTTGTCAGGTTGGCGGGTCAGAAATCCTAAACCCGAACCTGACCCATATAAATCATCGGGTCAGCTATGTCAACCCTAACCTGTTTACACGTAACCCGAACCTGACCCATTTAACCCGTATATATACTTAGCTTGACAGGTTAAATAGGTTACATGGGTTGAATATGTTAAACGGATTTCAGGTTGACCCATTTAATCCATTTTATATGTAAAAGTTAGCACATTACACGAGTTAAATGGGTTAAACGGGTTAGTGGGTCGACCCGTTTAACCCATTTAACCCGTATAATTAAATATAAATAATTATTAATTAAGAAAAAAAAACTTAAACGGGTTGGCGGGTCGACCCGTTTATTTTATTCCCAACCCGAACCTGACCTGTTTAATAAACGGGTTAGATATGTCGACCCAAACCTGACCCACAATCTATTTAGCTCAACCCGAACCTGTTAATTTTCGTGTCGGTTTCAGGTCGGCTTTCGTGTCGGGTCAGAAATTGCCACCCCTACCATATGTTATTTTTGGGCGCATAGGCCCACAAAACTTGGGCGACTTGCAATTTTTTTGTCTTTTTGTAAAAAAAATTATTAAATACATTTGTTATCCTTGTTTTTTGGGTAAAAGGGTTAATTCACCCCGGTAAAATTCATTACTCCAAAAAACATTGAGGTACATAGGATGAGGGGGATATCCCTCACCTCAGTCCCCTAGGACACTTACAGACTCGAATATAAGAATGCCACACCATTCCTATAACTTACAATAACATGAACCTAACAAAAGTACATAAAACATGACAATACTACTCAAGAAAATCGCTTGAGCCTTCTAAATCACTATGGCGGTCCACTTTAACTTCCACGAAGAATCCACGTAAAAACATCCAAGCGATCTTCAACATATAATACTCCATGATCATCCATAAACACAGTCAACATAGAACATCCAATCATCTTCCATGCGCTCCAATACCATCATAACATCAGCAAAAGAAACCCAAATGCGCCAAATAAGAATGTGTACCAAGCAACATGGATTGAAACCATGCGAATAGGGAAAAAACCCTAACATCCAAACGAACACCCAAACCAATTCTAATGAACATCATCAACAAAAACTTGTAGGAGAGAGTCCATGAACTGATAGCATGCTCATTAACAAACCTAGGGTTCATAAAAAACCCTAACTTCCAAAACAGCATATTAACGATCATACAAATAAACAATCCATTCTTCAAAGTCTAATCGTAATATGAAACACCCAAAAGACAAGGGATAAACCCTCACTTCGATCACAAAACCAGCACATTATGATTTTTTATCTTTGTTGTTTGCTTCATATTTCATTTTTTATTTTTCTCATTTCTCTCTCTCATAAAAACACACACACACCTCTCCTTTCTCTCTTTACACCGCCGGCAACTCCCCCTCCGGTCGTCTTCTCCGGCAAGATTCCGGCCACCGGAATAATTTTCCGGCCAAAAATATTTTTCTTACACCAAAACGTAGATTGGGTTATCCCGAGTTCCCTCGTACCACCCACTCTCTACCACACGCCACCCATCACCACCACACGCCAACACTGCCCCCTGCCACCAGTACCGAGAGCCACCACCACCAAGATGCCATTACTGAATCTTTTTAGTCAAAGATCTTAAATTTATTACGTAGTAAATGTAAAAGATTCCATAAAGTTGTAATTTTTTGCCTTGTTTTATTATATTAAAATTTGGTGACAGTAAATGGTCAATCGATGATATCGCCGGATCTAGTGGTGGTGGTGGTCGCTTCGTGTTCTTTTTTAGCAATGGTGAAGTTTGGTGTGGGTGGTGAAGGGTTTCATGGTAGTGATTTCAAAAATCGATGATAATGATGATAAAGATTGCTTGTGATTCTTGTATCCATATTCGGCTAGAAATGTTCAAAGTTCAAAAAGTACAAAATGTTCAAGCGGTACAAATTATTACTTCACTCAAAATGAATTTGGATACGATGTAGGTAAAGTGTAAGAATTAATATGCAATTTAATAGTAGCATATTTAATAGTGGAAATGTGTGTTTTGCTGTAAGAATTAATATGCAGTTTGTTGTTGGTAGCCGGATTATATAGTTTCAGGTACTATATATAAACTAGTATTATAAGAATGTATATATTGTATGTTTATGTAATTTTTAAAAGTTGGACAAAAATGAAATATCAAGCAAACAACAAGGACCAAAATTGTACTACATACCTAACCAGTCGTCCAAAATTAAAGAATAGTGAGACCCATTCGCCCAAAATATATGTACTATAAAATAATAAAAAAAAAAGACTATACTTTTTGAGAAAAAAAGACAAAATAGAAAACATGGTACCATGTACCATGAAGGTACATAGTGAGGACAGCACTAGGGACAAGTGTCACATTATAATGTATTCCGCCCATGTTTTTCAAGCAACCTCCACCTCTGGGGCATTTGAAGAAGAAAAAAATTTATCGAGTACTAGGGGTAAGTACTTTTGTACTTATGGGGCAAATCAAGAATTTTCCCAATTAAAAATGGTTCTCTGCAAGTGGTCCCAACTTCATCTGCAAGATCAATTGTGGTAGTATTTCTCGTAGTAGAATATGCTTATTTCTATGTGATGTCCGTTTGCATTGATTGGTCCAGGTCTCATATGATAATTTTTATCCCTATGTTGGCCTGATTGATTAATGACATCGATGGTTTGTACCATTAGAAGTGCACATTTCTCGGTTCCGCAAAAAACAGGATCCGGTTCCTATCTGGTCCGGTTCAGCAGTGGGCTTCCAAAAAGAATCGGTGGCTCTTTTCTTCACAGTGGGCTTCCGAAATGTTCGTTTCCGGGTTTTTTTTCGTTCGCGTTTTCCACACAATAAACTTCGACTTTTATTAAAAAAAAAAAACTAATAAACATCACACATAAAGAACTTGAAACACAAATTTAATACATTTCGACTATTTATTCATATTCGGTTTCATCTTCATTTTCATCTTCAACTTGAACGGCGGACCTTGCGGCGCTTGTAGCTTCATCGTAAGCGATTTCTTCTTTGGTTACATAACCTTCTTCCACCTCGACCTCTTGTAATTGTTTTTCGTAGTCCATCGGTTCTTCAAGTATTGAAACGTCCTGTATACATTCATTCTCATCTAAATAATTCTTCAAGCAAATACACATCTCCAACGATAAAGGTGTGAGTCTTGTTCTTCTTACCGACAATACGCTTCCACTAGTAGAAAAAGCGGATTCCGAAGCAACAGTTGAAGCTTGTACGCTTAATAAATCCCGAGCCATTGCGGCTAGAACGGGAAATTGAGATTCCCTTTGTTTCCACCAAATCAAAACATCAAATTTCTTGAACATTTCGGGTGTGATAGTGTTTAACCAATCGGTTCCCGTATATCTCCCATATTCGTTGCTCGATAAATTCTCACTCCTAGCCCATTCACCGCTTTCTTGTCTTAAATTTGAAAATAAGTCCAAATCTGGATCCACGGTTGAAGCCGAAGACCACATACTTGGCACCGAACTCGTTCCCACATTTGTTGCACCATATTCCTCAAAATAAACATCATATAAACGTTTGAAATTTTGTTTAAACGATTCTTGTGCATTTGTAACATAAAAAGGGTCTATTTGGTTCAAATCCAAGTCTAAACTAATCTTATCGATAAGATATTCCACCCCGCTAATGTTAAAACATGGGTTTATTGCGGCGGCGCAAGTAATTACCAGTGGAATTTCTTGAAAATATTTTTTAAGCTTTTCTTACATCGGTACAACCATATTAGCAAAAAGTGGACCACCATATTCGTATGCTCCTAATTTTTTACACATCACATAAACTTGGTTGAGGACCAAATGACTCGTGGGATAATAAACACCCGATAACATAGTTGTTGCGGTTTGAAAAACTTTGAGTAAACCAGTAATTTTTTTTTAATAAGACTCCAATTTTCAACCAAAAATGGTACCATATTTTCCCCACGCCTTTCTCTAGCACAAAGGTCATCATGAAAATGTTGTAGCATGTTTTTTTTTATGTAAAGCACAAACAAACATGTTATAAGTCGAATTCCATCTTGTAGTCACGTCCCAATTTGGTGATAAAAAATGGAATTCGATTCATGACACAATTTTATATACTCCAAATATCTTGTCGGTCACATTTGAAAAATATCTTGTCACTTTTTCTAAAAGATTCTCTTAAATTAAACATTTGCTCGGTCGCTAGTTCGCTTTGCACAACAAGTTAATGATGTGTGCAACACATCGACTATGATAAAAACATGCCATCAACAATCGGTCGGTATTTTAGTTTTAGTAATCCCACTGCATTTGTATTATTAGAAGCGTTATCGAATGATATTGAAAATATCTTTTCTTCTATTTTAAACATTTTCATAACATATCTCAATATTAAACTTAAATTTTCACCCGTGTGCGGATTTGGAAAGATTTCAAAAACAATAGTATGTTTCATCATTTGCCAAGTATCGGGGTCAACCCAATGTGCGGTAACACAAATGTACGAACCCGGAAAACCATGACCCGCCGATCAAACATCGGTTGTTAAGTTTACACTAGTTTTAAAAGCATCAAAACCAATTATTAATTCCTTTTTAACCTTTACCCAAGATTTAATACAGTCACGTTTAAGAGTTTGACGACTTACATGAGTGTAGCGTGGTTGAAGCCTTTTTAGAATCAACCTCGTTAACCGAGGCTTGTCGAAATGGTTGAACGGCAAACCCTCTTGAATCACAAAGTGAGCTAAATCTTGACGAAGCGTCCTCTCGTCATATACAAAAATACTCCCATCTTGTCCCATAACACTTTGTCCCGATCCCGAAACGCCTTTTGTTGCTTTACAATGGTTTTTCGTGTACTTCTTCAACGTAGAATTCCCATCAGAATTGATAAAAGTGTTACAAGCTTTACAACGAGCCTTTTTTGAACCATCCGAAAACCTAACCAAGTCGAAATGACACCAAATTTCTTGGTTTCGGGTTGTTGGTTCAATCCCAACTTTCATACGGTTGGTTTGTAGAACCTTGAGCTTGAGAAGCGGTATTGTTTGATGATGTTGGTTGAGATTGAGAACCTTGGTTTCTTCTAGACATTTTTACAAGTTTGTTAGCAATTTTTGAGTGTTTTTAGTGTGTTTGATTGTTGTGATTCAACCAAAATCATGGATTGTATTTATAGGAATGTTTAGGAGGTCAAAATGGGACAAAAGGAGGGACAAACCCGTTGGAAAACAGTCAAAAAACCAGAAAAACGGCTATATTGCCGTTGGGCTGCTGCTACTGTCAAGAAATTGCATAAAAGAGAAGGATCCGTTGGATCCGGTTTGGAACCAATTCCCAAGAACCGGATCGTGAACCGGTGATGAATAATCCGGTTCAGAACCGGTTCTTGCGAGAAAAATGTGGAACCGGACAGGATTCGCTGGATACTCTTGGAACCGGGACCGGATCTTGCCAGAACCGGTGTTGAACGGATTCGGATTCGGATAATTTTTCGATTTCGGTTCAGGAACCGAGTTCGATGTCCACCTCTATGTACTATCACGTTTCATGTGTATGTATAGTTTTTGTTAGGACATGTATTCCTATTTGGTTGTGGATCTATTGCAAAGTGAGACAAATTTAAAAAATGTAGAAAGCCATTCATATAGTGACACTTGTCACCCACCCTAAATTATACAATAATTTTGTCAGTGGTATAATGGTCTTTTGACCTATTTTTTGTTTTTCCACCTCAAATTTCAAACGCACATAACTTTCAAACGATAAAGTTTTAGAAAAAAACCGATTTCACCATAATTTTTAAAATTTAATTCTCTTTAGTTTGGTATAAATCTTGTTGAATATTATGAACTTTTTTTTTCTACATATGAAATGGGTCTTAATTTTCTTGATTTTTTGACAATTTCGGACCTATTTTTTACCATCACAAAATTTTGAATCATGAAAAACTTAAAACATGAAATTTATAGATTTTGGTTTACTCTTTACAAAGGTTTTTGAATCACTCAAATCAAATGTCATATGAGTAAGATATCACACGTTAAAGATGACGTTTTACTCATATTTGTTGCACACAACGTGTTTGATAAAATGTCTAACTTAGATTTTCTATCTTAAAATCGAGTTTAAATGCACTAATTTTTGTACAACAATGCACCTTTAGTCATTTCATTAATGTAAGATTCAAAAAGGGTTTCTTTTTTTTTCTTTTTTTTTTCTTTTTTTTTAACTGATTAACCATATTAACTGGTTTTTAAAAATGACATTTTGTTCATTAGTTGTTTTGGTTTATCAATTTTTATTCATGAACATTAAAATTGATGAACCAAAGTAACTGATGAATAAAATATTAACATAAAAATTGATGAACCAAAGTAACTGATGAGTTCATCAGTTAGTTTATTTATGTTATCATAGGTTATAGGTTAATCAGTTAGTTTATGCTTTTTTAGTTGATGAACATTAGTTGTTTTTGTTTCATCAGTTATTGACTTTTAGCTATTATATTATAATAGGTTCATCAGTTTGTTTAAAAAAATAACGATTAAAAAAATCACTTTTTGAATCTTGTATTAATAAAATGATTAATGATGCGTTGTGGTACAAAAATTAGTGCATTTAACACAATTTAACACAAAAAATCTAAGGTAGACATTTAATCAAACACCTTTTGTACAACAAATATGACTAAAACGTCATCTTTAACGTGCGATATCTCACTCATATCATATCGAAATTGAATGATTCAAATTTCTGGGTAAAGAGTGAATCAAAATCTAAAACTTTTGTGTTTGAAGTATTTTATGATTCTGCAATTTTTAAGGTAAAAAATAGAGTCGAAAATAGCAAAAACATCAAGAAAATCATTACCCAATAAATATGTTAAAAAAAAGTTTTGAAACAATTAACAAGATTTTTACCAAATTAATGAGAACCAAATTTTAGAAATTGTGGTGAAATCGGTTTTTTATAAAAGTTTGTCGTTTAAAAGTTATTTGCGTTTGAAATTTTGGATGGAATTAAAAAAAAAAATGAGTCAAATGACCAAAATATGCTCTAACCAAAAGTATTAAAGGAAAAAGAGAGGGAATTGATGGGGGACGCGTGACACTAGTTTATTGGCTTTCTAGACTTTTTAATTTTTTTCCCTTTAAGGGTTTGTTTCTCATTTATATTTTGTTTAGTTTGGTCCCTCTTTCTTTTAATTGGCTGATTAGTTATGAGGATGTTGTGTTTTGTAATGTTGTCATTTGTACTAGATATAATGTCCGCGCATGCGCGAAGTTTTTTACATATTTTTTAATAGGAAAAATTACCAAAATGGCTCGTTGCCCTGTGATTTAGGTATATTTAGCCCGTTTTTGAAAAATTTTCATTTTAGCCCAAGTTGCCCTGGGCAACTTTCGTATAACCAATCGAAATATGACAAGTGTCCTCAAGTTGCCCAAAATACAAAAAAGTTGCCCAAAATACAAAAAAGTTGTCCCGACTTGGCACTCAGTAGTTGGCTATGCACTAGTTGCCCAGGGCAACCGGGGCTAAAACGAGAATTTTCAAAAACGGGATAAATATGCCTAGACCCAGGGCAATCGGGCTATTTTACTAATTATCTCTTCTTAATAATTTATTTTTAATTTCGTGTTTTAATTTTTTAATTTATTTATTTATTTAGTTTTTTTTACTTTGTAAGCGGTTATATATAGGGTCTTATTTTCAATAGTTTTTACACGGAACTTTATAAACCAAGTTATACGATTAAGATAGCTCGAATATGTGTTGTTAGAACCTGTTAACTTACGATGTTTTGTTTTTTTTAATAAATTTTTTAAATTCTGGCTTTATCACCGATAGATTCTATATGTGAATCTTTTATATAATAAAGCAAAACCGTTAGTGGGGGAATCTGATAAGCATGCAACCTTTAATAGCATTAGCAACCATAACACAAGTTAAAATTTAACTCGGCGTCATGTCAGCGCCACATCAGCTTTAACTTTTTCACCTTAACTAAAAAAAACACCCGCAACCTTAACTCAACTTTAAATCAAATATTTTCAAATTCAACCCCTAAACTAAAACTTTCATTCTTAAAATATATTACAATATGGACTTAAACAAAATACAAATTAAAACAAACAAATAACTAAAAAAAAATGTTATTTATGTATTAAAAAAAAAAAAAAAAAAAAAACCTGTATAAACCCACAAGGACCAAACTCTAAATATAGAAAACCTTAAGGACTAAAAGAAGCAAAAGAAATAAGCACACACCAACCTTTCTTCTACCTCTCGACACACACTGAAAACACACACACACCAAAACACTCACTTATAACAATTCAAAAACCCATTAAAAAAGAAAAAATAAATAAATAAAAAAATAGAGAACCCTTCACGCAGCTTTAAGCTTTCACGTTAATGCGATCTGGCGGTGTGGTAACGTGGGTTTAACGTACGTTAAAGATTGTCCACATAGGCCTTAACGCAAGCCTTGCATTATGGTTGCTAATGCTCTAATGTGGAAATCTGTATTTCTCGGAAACTAACTCTTCCCTTATTAGGCAATTATTAAATCATTATTATTTTTTAAATTAAAAACCTAATTTATAATAAATAAAGCTATTTTCTTATTTAGCAAAATCTTTGTAAATTTCGTTTTGTAAATTATTGTATGGTTCATAATATGAAATTTAAAATTAAAAAAAAAAAAAAAAAAAAAAAAAAAAAAAAAAAAAAACATGTCCTTAATATTGTATTGTTGATACATTTGGGTCTAATTTATAAATTGTTAAAAAAAAAAAAAAAAAACAAAAAACAAAAAAAAAAAAAAAAAAAAACAAAAAACATGTCCTTAATAATGTCCAGTTAAAATGTTTTATTTTTAGTTCTATTTGCAATAACAAATACCTGAAGATCGATCATGGCTATGTATCTTTGCAAAGGAACCTCGTACTGACGGAGCATGTCCAACACTTTTTTTCTATAAATTACCATGATAAATAACACAATCAAGACATGCACATGATTACATTAGTTTAGCTAAACAATATATCAACTTACTTGAAGTTCTTGAGAAGCTAACAGTGAAGGTAGAAGCCCAGTTAAGTAAGGAGACCCTCTCACTCTTTTTCAGTGAACGCTAGCCCTTTGTTAAGGCGAGGGTCTCGCAACAAAGTGTGCCCACTGCTCATTTCAAAACAAAGATTCATTAAAAATCCCTTAAGAAATCAGGGTTTGGCATTGACATATGAACTTGATTATCTGATTATTGACTTTTTAAGTCAGATTGCAATCGTGTTTGGGTCTTTGGGACAAAAAGAAGATGTTGCTAACTATAAGGGGGTGTTTGGAACACAAATAAGAAGATGTTGCTAGTAATAAGACCATAAAGGGGATGTTTAGGGAACAAAGCAGAAGCATATATGTTTTATAGCTCATAACCCCTGTTCAACATGGACAATATTAATTAAATACCCAAGTTTAATGAAGACATATAATAATAATATAGTTTGCCAATACTATAAGAGAGTAGATTAAAAAAATACATATACCAACCACCTTCTCATAGAAAAAGGATTTGACTACATTTTATAAAAACCAAAGAAAACTCAAACAAAAGAGATACCAAGCTCATTATTTCCACCACGTGTAACACCCCCTTAACGGTGGTTACAGTCTCACCCCCTTAATGACCGGTGGTTACAGTCTCAAGAATCACGACCGGTGGTTACAAAAGAGCAAGAACCACGACCGGTGGTTACAGTCTCACCCCCTTAACGGAATCCCGTCCCGGGATTCGATCTATGTTAGGTGTTTTGAAATGATAAGGACGAAATGTTTAATTTGTGAAAACTTATAATTTAGATTTACATGTCCAAATATTATTCCAAAGGTCATATAAACTTAAGAAAAATTATTTTAAATGAAGATTGTTATTTATAAAACTTTTCGTGTTTCAGTACTTATCCTTGAAAATATCGTGATTTCAAATTTCTCGTTTTGTAAAAATCAAATTTTTGACATCGAAAAACTGTCTTTTAAATAAGTAAATTTCGGATGAAAACTTGGTGAATGTAAAGAAAATTTTTAAACTTTTGTAGATGATGAGTCTGTTTGTTCCTTAGTAAAAATTTTAAATTTTCAAATGATATGAACAGTAACTCCTAACGGCTAGTGAACAGTAATTTCCAACGGTCATGAATAGTATTCCAACGGCTAGTTTTTATCTTATAAATACCCCATTTCAATCCTCATTCTTTCATACTAATCTCTTCACCGATATTCCTTACAAAATGTCACATCCTATTACTATTATTGCGATCGTGTACGTTGTTATTACTTCGATCTACATGACCTACGTTCCAGAAGAAGATTACGCATTCTTGGCCGGGATTTTAGCGTTTCTTATACCACTCTTGGTGCTAGCAATTGTTATCGATGAGGTTTGGAAGTAATAGACAGTATCCTGGTAGGAGCGTTGAAATAAATTTTTGATGTAATCTTTAGTGAATGTGTGTTAAGATTTGGTTGTTTTATGTATAAAACCATGTTTTGCGTTGATAAATTGTTTATTATACAAAATATTCAAGGTGTTATATCCGGTCGTGATTCTTGCTCTCGTAGGCGTAGTGGTGTTCTTTATTAGCTTGGTGGATCAACCAATTGGCGATTCTATTCTTTACTTAGTAATATTTGTAACATGAGCACTACCGATGTTAATTATTTCGTTATGTATTAATATTTATGAAATTTTACGTTATTCGTATTTTATGGATTTTAGTGATCCTCGGATTTTATACTCATGCTATTTCAGATACAAATAAGCCCACTTATTTATAATTCATTATTTATATAGCGAGGCGTCCCAAAACAATGTAAATAAAGAAATATAAACTTATGGTTCGGTGATTCATAATTTCTTTATTTAAATAAAAAGGCGTCCAAATTCATTTAAATAAACACATTGCAAATCATCATACTTAAGAATTTCTGACCTAACATTCGTAATTAATCGATGAATTAAGTATTCTGGGAGTATGGAGAGAGTTTTACACTCATTTTTGTATATGGGAGTAAGATAATCAAGGTGAGTCGACATAGTTTTTAAAATAGTGGAGAGTATATTTTTAACGTTAATAGGATAAGAATTTTTGGAAACCACAATATTTTAGGAAAGTTTCGTAAATTTTAAAATATTGAAGTAGATACATGCTCATGGAAATAGGATTAAAACGTAATGCCTTAGAATAGGCATCTACAGGTATGTTTATTTATATAAAGTGATCAGAAATATATCATATGTGAATTTACCAGTTTATTAAAGTTTTTTAGTAGCATAATTACCTAGAAGTCACATAATCATATAGAGGCTGGAAGGCACGGATAACGAAAGGCTATCAAATATTTTTATGAAAAAGTGGTTATAGTTCGGACCTCAATTAGACCCGTTTCTCTATAACTATAACTCTGATACCAATCTGTAACACCCCCAAATTTGGGATACGCAGCGGAATTAAAGCTGGGTGTTACTCGACGACACAACAGTTATAATAATAGGAAAACAATCTCTAATTGAGTTGTTTTAGAAATTTTATTATTCAAATATCAGAGTTTACAAAATGAGGTCCCAGTAGTGTTACAATTTGTTTAATACTTTATCAAAGAATCATGAAATTTTAGCATTCCTTCTGTATCCATGCTCTTTCATGCCATCCTTGTTTGTTATGGACCTGAGATAAACATGCTAAAAATGTCAACACAAAGGTTGAGTGAATCCATAGCGTTTGTATAATGATTAGTTGAACACAAGTCACAGAATAGTAAAACAGTAATATTTCAGTGTATTGCTCTAAGCCTCATGAACTCAAACCTTAACAGTTTGGACATTATAGTAATGAGCTATAATGTAACGTTGCTAACATTATAATAATAATGTGAGTAACAGAGCCCTCGAGTAGGAGCTTGCCAACATCCTATTGTTCTTCAAATATAATGCATTTGGCCACTTATCCAGCGACACAAATGGGGCGTCAACTGCCAATAGATCTATTCACTATATTCGCGTTCACTCGCAAGTGATTAATGGTTCATGATATGAGGGACTTTTAGTGGCAAAACGTTTAACTTAGGCAATACCAGATCAGGATAGCATACAGAAAATACTTGTGTTTGATTTTGTAGCATGTATCTCCCCACAAGTTTGGAAAAACGTATGAAAAAGTGGGACTATGAACTCACCTGGGTAATAAAGCAGTCTGAATGGAAAACAACTTAAATAAAGTTGATAAACTTCTCCGATACGAAACCTGAGTTGATTATGTCAAGTTTTAGTATTCGTATTTACTTATATATGAGTTTAATATTTGGTATCGTAATGGTTTTGTTAACGATTATTCTTTTAGTTATTATAACATGAAGTCTCTTCAAAAGTTATTGGTATTAAGATTTTACCATTTTTCCTATTTATGGTTTGTTGTTCGATTTCGATATATTACCTATATATAAGTTTTTATTGCAAGTCCTGAATCGTTATATCGTTAAATATATTTCCTATATAAGTTTAATAAAAACTCGTTCCTGACGTATAACTATTATATATATATACGTTTTATAAAATAATCTGAGTCGTTTAAATGTGTTAAAACATATTCCCAAATCATTATATAATGAAAATATATTATTAGACTTATATGAAAATATTACACTTTTTACCCTTATAGTTTCAAAAATGACACTTTATACCCACAACTATTGTTTGTTGGCAAAACAGCCCTTGTACTAATTAATTTATAAAACTTACATTTTTGGCCCAAGAAAACTCTATCTTTTATTTATTACAAAAATTTCCCTAGAGTTTTTCAAGAAATGAAATAATTAAAGAGCACGTTTGGTTGTATCAATGAGGCAAAAACAAGCTAAGTTTTAGACGAGGCCGTACAAGGTTTTTACAATGTTCTTGTTCCTTTTAAAAATCTTCCAGGGTGTCTTTCTATTGGTTCAGACTAGAAGTTCTCAGCTCTTGTGGTTTGCACGTAATAATTTACCAAAGTGGAGTGTTTGAAAACTTTTGTGTCCAGGTCGCGACAAGCTAAAAATAAGACTCAATAAAAACAAGACGACTTGATCTTTTAAGCAATATAACATGTATACAAACCTACCTAGTATATTCTTAAAAGGTTCTAAGGTCTCTTGTTTAGAAAACATATCGGAAAAAAAAAATTAAATACAGGTGTTTGGTCTAGTGACTCACTACAAGAAAAAGACCCAAATAAAAACATAGAGTTTGCATCTTTTGGCCAAGTCTTGGGGGCAAATTGAAGTGTGCTAGTTGGTGTTTAAAATGGTCTAATAGTCAGCTTTGAGTTCGAAGCTCGTAGGTTAAATCTTGGTCCCGAGTGAGGCGTTTAAAAAAAGATTTTTGGAAATTTAAATGTCGGGTTTAGAAACAGTCCACACCTACAGCTCTTGTCGCGAATTTTTAGGACCCGTGCTCCTGAGTTTTTAAAGAAAACGTTGTTCCGGACAACTTTCATGCTTTAACTTTTTGATGAATCAGACTAGAAATGCCTCGTTTTGTGTGTTTTATATTGTATCACAGAATGTTGTTGACAGCTCTCCGGCAAAGTCTTTGGTAATTTCATTTGGCCGTATCTTTTGACTCGTGTACTCGTTTTGGGTGATTTAAAAAGCCTAGATGCTAGTTTTTATTACTCCTAACTGATTTTCAAGTTTATATATGCTCATCGAATTTAGAGTATAATAGAGAGGGTGTCTATTTGGTCGTTGTATCAGAAAGAAACAGAAACAAGTATGTTACCAGGTTGTTTGTTTTAGCTTCGACATGAAAAGAAAGAAAGGCTTTTGACCTTTGACATGTTCTAAGGTTTTATTACCAGTAAGTTTAAGTCTAGTGGAAGAGTATAAAAGAGTTGAAAAAGAGTAAGGGTACTTACTTGAAGTGAGTTTGGTTAAGATCATGTTTTTGGCAAAAAGACTTGAAAAATGGAAACTAAACTCCCACCTCTTCCTAGGATCTTCTAAACTCCTTCTTAGCTGCTACTTGGACACTAATATCAGTAAGTTTATTAGTGTGGAGTTGTATGGTGTAATTCGAATGGATGGTGAAGGAAAAAGAAAAATGGGAGTCGATTATATATAGGAAAAAGAATGAAAGAGTCTTGAGACTTTTAGTCATCGTGTCTAGAGATAAGAGACATGATGAGGTAGTGTATTGAATTTTGGGAGGTTGCATGTGAAAAGAATGAAGGTGACGTGTGTTGGTTCAATCCTAGCCAAGGACACTTCCCACAATATTTGACAATGAGTGTAACTTAAAGGAACATGGTGATGTGGTGTTATTTTAAGCAAGTAAATCCTTATGGTATAGAATTTACCATGTAGTAGGTTTATAATGGTTTGGTTCGAATGGGTGGTGAATAAAATGGTAAAATGTGGATCGATTTATATAGAAGAGGTAATTTAAAGTTTCATGTTTAGTCATCTTGTTATGGAATGAGGATACATGATGATGTGTTGCCTATATGTCCATGTTTTAAGTGGTTGGTTTGAATGGTTTTAAAGTTTACACATATTCTTGGACTCTTTTAAATTCGAATGGTTTTTAAGTGAACATGTTTATTTAAAATGTGAGTTATGTGACATTAGTTGGTTGTTGTGATTAGTTTTAAGAAAAATAGATGTGAAAAATGGTTAAGTATTAGTTTAATTTAAGTGGAAATTTACCGGTGGTAACAGTCTCACCCCCTTAACGGAATCCCGTCCCGGGATTCGATCTATGTTAGGTGTTTTGAAATGATAAGGACGAAATATTTAATTTGTGAAAACTTATAATTTAGATTTACATGTACAAATATTATTCCAAATGTCATATAAACTTAAGAAAAATTATTTTAAATGAAGATTGTTATTTATAAAACTTTTCGTGTTTCAGTACTTATCCTTGAAAATATCGTGATTTCAAATTTCTCGTTTTGTAAAAATCAAATTTTTGACATCGAAAAACTGTCTTTTAAATAAGTAAATTTCGGATGAAAACTTGGTGAATGTAAAGAAAATTTTTAAACTTTTGTAGATGATGAGTCTGTTTGTTCCTTAGTAAAAATTTTAAATTTTCAAATGTTATGAACAGTAACTCCTAACGGCTAGTGAACAGTAATTTCCAACGGTCATGAATAGTATTCCAACGGCTAGTTTTTATCTTATAAATACCCCATTTCAATCCTCATTCTTTCATACTAATCTCTTCACCTATATTCCTTACAAAATGTCACATCCTATTACTATTATTGCGATCGTGTACGTTGTTATTACTTCGATCTACATGACCTACGTTCCAGAAGAAGATTACGCATTCTTGGCCGGGATTTTAGCGTTTCTTATACCACTCTTGGTGCTAGCAATTGTTATCGATGAGGTTTGGAAGTAATAGACAGTATCGTGGTAGGAGCGTTGAAATAAATTTTTGATGTAATCTTTAGTGAATGTGTGTTAAGATTTGGTTGTTTTATGTATAAAACCATGTTTTGCGTTGATAAATTGTTTATTATACAAAATATTCAAGGTGTTATATCCGGTCGTGATTCTTGCTCTCGTAGGCGTAGTGGTGTTCTTTATTAGCTTGGTGGATCAACCAATTGGCGATTCTATTCTTTACTTAGTAATATTTGTAACATGAGCACTACCGATGTTAATTATTTCGTTATGTATTAATATTTATGAAATTTTACGTTATTCGTATTTTATGGATTTTAGTGATCCTCGGATTTTATACTCATGCTATTTCAGATACAAATAAGCCCACTTATTTATAATTCATTATTTATATAGCGAGGCGTCCCAAAACAATGTAAATAAAGAAATATAAACTTATGGTTCGGTGATTCATAATTTCTTTATTTAAATAAAAAGGCGTCCAAATTCATTTAAATAAACACATTGCAAATCATCCTACTTAAGAATTTCTGACCTAACATTCGTAATTAATCGATGAATTAAGTATTCTGGGAGTATGGAGAGAGTTTTTACACTCATTTTTGTATATGGGAGTAAGATAATCAAGGTGAGTCGACATAGTTTTTAAAATAGTGGAGAGTATATTTTTAACGTTAATAGGATAAGAATTTTTGGAAACCACAATATTTTAGGAAAGTTTCGTAAATTTTAAAATATTGAAGTAGATACATGCTAATGGAAATAGGATTAAAACGTAATGCCTTAGAATAGGCATCTACAGGTATGTTTATTTATATAAAGTGATCAGAAATATATCATATGTGAATTTACCAGTTTACTAAAGTTTTTGAGTACCATAATTACCTAGATATCACATAATCATATAGAGGCTGGAAGGCACGGATAACGAAAGGCTATAAAATATTTTTATGAAAAAGTGGTTATAGTTCGGACCTCAATTAGACCCGTTTCTCTATAACTATAACTCTGATACCAATCTGTAACACCCCCAAATTTGGGATACGCAGCGGAATTAAAGCTGGGTGTTACTCGACGACACAACAGTTATAATAATAGGAAAACAATCTCTAATTGAGTTGTTTTAGAAATTTTATTATTCAAATATCAGAGTTTACAAAATGAGGTCCCAGTAGTGTTACAATTTGTTTAATACTTTATCAAAGAATCATGAAATTTTAGCATTCCTTCTGTATCCATGCTCTTTCATGCCATCCTTGTTTGTTATGGACCTGAGATAAACATGCTAAAAATGTCAACACAAAGGTTGAGTGAATCCATAGCGTTTGTATAATGATTAGTTGAACACAAGTCACAGAATAGTAAAACAGTAATATTTTAGTGTATTGCTCTAAGCCTCATGAACTCAAACCTTAACAGTTTGGACATTATAGTAATGAGCTATAATGTAACGTTGCTAACATTATAATAATAATGTGAGTAACAGAGCCCTCGAGTAGGAGCTTGCCAACATCCTATTGTTCTTCAAATATAATGCATTTGGCCATTTATCCAGCGACACAAATGGGGCGTCAACTGTCAATAGATCTATTTACTATATTCGCGTTCACTCGCAAGTGATTAATGGTTCATGATATGAGGGACTTTTAGTGGCAAAACGTTTAACTTAGGCAATACCAGATCAGGATAGCATACAGAAAATACTTGTGTTCGATTTTGTAGCATGTATCTCCCCACAAGTTTGGAAAAACTTATGAAAAAGTGGGACTATGAACTCACCTGGGTAATAAAGCAGTCTGAATGGAAAACAACTTAAATAAAGTTGATAAACGTCTCCGATACGAAACCTGAGTTGATTATGTCAAGTTTTAGTATTCGTATTTATTTATATATGAGTTTAATATTTGGTATCGTAATGGTTTTTGTTAGCATTAAAATATTTATATATAGAAGTGATGGTTATTCTCATATTGTAACTTTGTGTCGTTTGTTAAGATTAGTAATAGTTTAGTCATTGGGCCTTTGGACTTGGCAAGCTAATATGTTATGTGATATGTTTCATAAGCATTGTATCTAATCATGTAACGAAGTCCAAGCCCAAGTCCATTAGAAAGCCCATGAGGCCTTTCTCTCTAACTATATAAGGCACCTTACCTCTCATTTGTAAGGTGTGCTTGTGTGTGTTTTTTAATAAAAGCTCTCTTAATCTTATTCTCTCTTTATATATTTACGCCATACATATACATACATCAAGTCACCATCTTCTCTTCATCTTTACTTCATCTAGTGCTTATATTTGTGTTAAAGTTGATATACCTAAGGTCCTACAAGTGGTATCAGAGCATGCCTAAACACAAATCAGCTTATACCAATCTTGAAAAAGAAAGGGATGAGTTGAAAAAGGACTTTTCAAAGAAAGAAGACAAACTTTTGGCCGAAATCGTAGAGTCAGAACACATGATTGCTCATTTAGAAGAATTAGTGGTTAAATCGGGTCAGTCAAGTCAAACAATGAAAATGATTTCAAATCAAACTAATCCGGTTTACCATACGAAACATAAAGTGGCTCTTGGTAACAACACCCCCAGTAATCTCAAGAAAGCTCAGCAAGAACAGAATGTTTTGTATAATGGTAATATGATTTATACCAAACATGATCCTCCTGTCGTTCGGGATTCTATGCAAACGATAGAACATGTCGAAGAGAGCATTACTAATATGAAACAAAAGGATTTGAAACCCATTGATTACAACAAATTGAACAAACTTTCGGGAATTACTTTTGTTCCACAAAAAGAACCATCTGTGTTTTCAATAAAACGACCATTCTCAAAAATGTTTTCTAAGAAAGTACTTGCTTCCAAATCTCTTTCAAAAATGGAACAAATATCCTCTAACAACACTTTTAATACAAGTGAGGCTAGAGAAATTTTGGATGACGTTAAAAAGAGAATTCAAGAACTTCAAAATATTGTTGCTTCTAAAACTACAATCAATATTAACAACTGGCATTCCAGTTTTCATATTGAGCAGAAAAAAGTTTTTGAAAACGAAATTACTATCCCACTGAATAACATCAGTGCGAGAGTAATCCATTTTGAACAAGCTTTCTTAAAAGAAACGGCCGACTTTGTCAAGGACCACAAATCTCTGGTAAACGAAGTTAATGATACTCGTGAAAACATGAATGTTTTGGAAAACCTAAATGATTCTCTCTTCGAAGTTGTTATAACTACTGATATTATGTCCATCATTTTACAAACATATTATGTGCAAGACGATGAAAGACTGAGAGCTGAGACCTCTGAAATTGTTTCCAAATATGAAAATGCTCTTGTGAAACTTGAAAAAGAAAACATGTCATTTTTCAAACAACTTGATCGAAAATCAGAGGAATGCAAGTATGACAAATTGTAGTATGAGCATGCCTACAAGGACATGAAAGAGCAAAATGATCTTTTGAGAGCTCAGCTTATAAGTATAAAATGGAAGGGTGTGGATACTAAGTTTGCAAAACCATCGACTTTGGAGAAACCAAATGTTTCAAAAACGGTTGAAAAACCAAAACTATCAATTTCACGGTTTGCTCCTAAAGTCGATGATAACAAGGATTTGTCAAAACCAGTCACTCCACAACCCTTGCTCAAGAAAAAGGAAATGGAAAAGAGTGTTGAAAAACGAAAATTGGTTGTTGAAAGAAACACAAATGTGAGTGCACCTGGCTCTTCTAGGAATATTACACCTAATGTGACTACAAAATCTGTAAAGGAATCTGTTGGTTCTAATGACATGGTCCAAAATCACCATCTAGAAGAAGCTAGGAAAAAGGCACAACTTCGAAAAATTAGAATCTTAGGTGCAAAACCTAGTGTGATGAATTCTACAAGATTCCAAAGCACTGCTAGTAGTAGTAAACCATTACCTAGGAACTATCTACAAAATACTAGGGATTGGCTTCCATCTAAGAGTAGTGGCACAAATAAGAATGCTAGGAAAGTAGAATGCAACACAAAGAATTCCAAATCAAGTGTCAAGACACAATCCACTAAGGCACCAAATAGAACACACCCGTTGATATGAAACAAGAGATTAAGAAACCTAATAGGTGGATACCAAAAGGATGTAGTTTTTCCAAGACTGAGACTTCCGCTGCATCTGATAAGAAAACTACGTCTCGATCTTACCTTAGGTGGATTCCCACGGGAAAAGTTTTTAAAACAGTTGGTCTTAGATGGATTCCCACAGGAAAGATTTTTGATAGTTGCACCAAGACAAATAATATTGATAATCATCAGGATAAGGAAGTAGAAACCATTACAACCGTTGATAGTCAACACCCGCAGAGTGAAGATTCATGTACTTCTAACACTGTTATTTGTGAAACCTCTTCGTTTTTGGTTGCAGGTGCTTCAACTATCTCAGAACCCAGTTTTTCAGAGGGTTCAAATTCTGTAAATTCTATAAAATCATTCTTTCAATCTTCTATTTTTGATTTTCCATTTCTTTTATAAAAACAAAAACAAAATACAAAAATATAAAATTTTCAAAAAATACAAAAACAATATAAAATCAAAAAAAAAAAAAAAAAAAAAAAAAAAAAAAAAAAAAGAAAAAAAATCCAAAAATATTCTTCTCACGACATGTCTCTCGTATAAATCAATATTCTATACGTTTCTAGAAATGTCATTCAAAAATGATACGGACATGTACAGATGCTTGAACGGGAGTTCTTTATATGTTTTTCTAAAAACATGTCGTTTCTCAAAAGTTTCTTCACTATGGCTTTCGTATACATCAGTACGAAACCCGGACCCGAATGATGACTTCTGATTAATTTTCAAATCAAGGACTCGTACGTTCAATGATGAACTCTTTTTCAAAAAGTTCGAGTCTAAACAAACGAAAAAGATTTCAAGCATAAACTCGTTTTCACACAAAATTCTTGAGCACTTTTTCAAGATTGTTCAAAAGATTTCTCAAAATCTTTCAAATGAGTGCTCAAGATAACTCCCTCTAAACCCTTAATTGATTTTAAAATATGCTATCATTAAGGGGGAGTATTTCATAAAAACAAAAATGTTCCGAATTCATGCAAAATGGAATCTGTCTATCTCTCCAAAAGCCTTTTTAATCAGTTGATATCAAAAATATCACAATATGCTATTTTTGAGGGGGAGAAGACATGATTGAAATGTGATCAAAAGTGATTTAGGATTGTGACTGAATCTCAAAAGAGCTCGACTCAGTAAGTACCAATGAATTGACGAAGCTTAAAATGTCAGTAATCGAAAAGACTTGTCCTGGACGGGTAATAATTTCAAGCTAGTCTAACTAGTGATGTAAGCGTGTCTCGAATAAGACTTGTCTGAGTAGAATGTACCGTATCGAGATACTTTCTTTGGACTTGACCAGGACGGGTAATAACTTCAAGCTAGTCTAACTAGTGATGTAAGTGTGTCTCGAATCGGTCATGTTCACTGAAAGTGGATCAATTCAAAAGTGCAAACTCTTCTCGCATGTGCAAATTTCTTAAAATTTACATGAGCACATGTGAAGGGGGAGTCCTTCAAAAAATTGCAAAACTCTCAAAGTGGTAACAACAATGTGTTTTATTATCATAAACACTTTGAGAGATTTTCAATAAAAGGTTTTATGGCAATGATATGATAGTCATGGAGTTATAAGGTGACTAAGGTTAGGGAAAACCGTCCTATGATCCGCCAGAGCCGGAGGGATCTACCCAAGGATAATTCCAATAGAGTAGAATTAGAAGTCCTTAGGTATGATTGAAAAAAGGCGAAAATGAGAAAGGAGAAAGAAGGGGTTGAAGAATTAAAAAGAAAAGTTATGAAAAAGGGTAAAAAGAAATAGCCCTCCAAATGTTCAACCTTAGGGCAGACACCGGGTTCAACTCATATGCTACTGGTTGTTACTAAGGTGACACTAGTATTGAAGACAAAGACGTCATGGACCCAGTGACGCACTGCACTAAACCTTCTTAACCACTCAAGTTCTCTTAAAAGAGCTTGTTTCATTCTCACGGGGAACCGGTGTAATCTATCGACCTGTCTCTTAGAGATGGTTGATATTGAAGCAGGAGACCTCTCCCTAATCTCCGCATAGGAAACCAAATGTGCACTTATCGAGTCTAGAGCCCCGAGATTCATCAAAAAATCTCATAGGAACACATTATATTTCTACACTGGTTGTTCATCATTTAGGACGCCAGATGTAAACTTAAGAGTCATACGCAAATCTTAGCAATTTGCCAAGAACATTTATGAGAGGATTCACTTTTGTGTTTCTCAATGATTGAATGGAAACTCCTGCCAGGGTCAACCTCAAACAGCCCTCACAGCAGGTCACTTCGGTAATTCTTTATGGGTTATGCTTAGTGTTGGCGGTGGTTTCAAATGGTCTACAGTCGTGGAGTGATCCCCAGCGACTCACCCAGACATTGAGCTACTAAGTAGGTCTTGTAAGCTCTCTTGAGAGTATCTGACATGGGAACGGCCTTGGTAAGGGTTAGAAGGAGTCTTCACACTATGCTGTTGACGATCTCTAATTCTTATCTGTAAGTACCGGATGTTTTATTGCTAACTGTTTATATGCAGGGACACTTCATCTCCGTGGCGACAGATTCCACGTGCTTATACATACATCTGGAAGTTAAAGAAAGCTCCCTCAAAGATCTATACAACACAAAGTTCAAAGAAAGATTCTACGCCAAAAAGAAGAATCTACAAAGTATAAAGACTAAGGATCAAAGTGAAAGAAAGGGAACTATGTGCATATGAATATCAAAGTCCAAAGATGTATGAGCATGTTGGAATGGCAAACAACCACCACAGACGCAGAAGTGACGAAAGGCAGATAACTCCACATCACAAAGGAACAAAGAAAGATGAAAAATCAGTTATCAAATATCACAAAACATGAAGGAACAAAGACTAAAGACTATTCTACAACGACACACAAAGTTAAAGACAAAGAACACAGAAGACCCACTCACGTGGAGCATCATTCGAATGACCACCCCTTAGGGGGAGATTGTTAGCATTAAAATATTTATATATAGAAGTGATGGTCATTCTCATATTGTAACTTTGTGTCGTTTATTAAGATTAGTAATAGTTTAGTCATTGGGCCTTTGGACTTGGCAAGCTAATATGTTATGTGATATGTTTCATAAGCATTGTATCTAATCATGTAACCAAGTCCAAACCCAAGTCCATTAGAAAGCCCATGAGGCCTTTCTCTCTAACTATATAAGGCACCTTACCTCTCATTTGTAAGGTGTGCTTGTGTGTGTATTATGTGTGTTTTTTAATAAAAGCTCTCTTCATCTTATTCTCTCTTTATATATTTACGCCATACATATACATACATCAAGTCACCATCTTCTCTTCATCTTTACTTCATCTAGTGCTTATTTTTGTGTTAAAGTTGATATACCTAAGGTCCTACAGTTTTGTTAACGATTATTCTTTTAGTTATTATAACATGAAGTCTCTTCAAAAGTTATTGGTGTTAAGATTTTACCATTTTTCCTATTTATGGTTTGTTGTTCGATTTTGATATATTACCTATATATAAGTTTTTATTGCAAGTCCTGAATCGTTATATCATTAAATATATTTCCTATATAAGTTTAATAAAAACTCGTTCCTGACGTATAACTATTATATATATACGTTTTATAAAATAATCTGAGTCGTTTAAATGTGTTAAAACATATTCCCAAATCATTATATAATGAAAATATATTATTAGACTTATATGAAAATATTACACTTTTTACCCTTATAGTTTCAAAAATGACACTTTATACCCACAACTATTGTTTGTTGGCAAAACAGCCCTTGTACTAATTAATTTATAAAACTTACATTTTTGGCCCAAGAAAACTCTATCTTTTATTTATTACAAAAATTTCCCTAGAGTTTTTCAGGAAATGAAATAATTAAAAGCACGTTTGGTTGTATCAATGAGGCAAAAACAAGCTAAGTTTTAGACGAGGTCGTACAAGGTTTTTACAATGTTCTTGTTCCTTTTAAAAATTTGCCAGGGTGTCTTTCTATTGGTTCAGACTAGAAGTTCTCAGCTCTTGTGGTTTGCACGTAATAATTTACCAAAGTGGAGTGTTTGAAAACTTTTGTGTCCAAGTCGCGACAAGCTAAAAATATGACTCAATAAAAACAAGACGACTTGATCTTTTAAGCAATATAACATGTATACAAACCTACCTAGTGTATTCTTGAAAGGTTCTAAGGTCTCTTGTTTAGAAAACATATCGGAAAAAAAATTAAATACAGGTGTTTGGTCTAGTGACTCACTACAAGAAAAAGACCCAAATAAAAACATAGCGTTTGCATCTTTTGGCCAGGTCTTGGGGGCAAATTGAAGTGTGCTAGTTGGTGTTTAAAATGGTCTAATAGTCAGCTTAGAGTTCGAAGCTCGCAGGTTAAATCTTGGTCCTGAGTGAGGCGTTTAAGAAAAGATTTTTGGAAATTTAAATGTCGGGTTTAGAAACAGTCCGCACCTACAGCTCTTGTCGTGAATTTTTAGGACCCGTGCACCTGAGTTTTTAAAGAAAACGTCATTCCGGACAACTTTCATGTTTTAACTTTTTGATGAATCGGACTAGAAATGCCTCGTTTTGTGTGTTTTATATTGTATCACAGAATGTTGTTGACAGCTCTCCGGCAAAGTTTTTGGTAATTTCATTTGGCCGTATCTTTTGACTCGTGTACTCGTTTTGGGTGATTTAAAAAGCCTAGATTCTAGTTTTTATTACTCCTAACTGATTTTTAAGTTTATATATGCTCATCGAATTTAGAGTATAATAGAGAGGGTGTCTATTTGGTCGTTGTATCAGAAAGAAACAGAAACAAGTATGTTACCAGGTTGTTTGTTTTAGCTTCGACATGAAAAGAAAGAAAGGCTTTTGACCTTTGACATGTACTAAGGTTTTATTACCAGTAAGTTTAAGTCTAGTGGAAGAGTATAAAAGAGTTGAAAAAGAGTAAGGGTACTTACTTGAAGTGAGTTTGGTTAAGATAAGGTTTTTGGCAAAAAGACTTGAAAAATGGAAACTAAACTCCCACCTCTTCCTAGGCTCTTCTAAACTCCTTCTTAGCTGCTACTTGGACACTAATATCAGTAAGTTTATTAGTGTGGAGTTGTATGGTGTAATTCGAATGGATGGTGAAGGAAAAAGAAAAATGGGAGTCGATTATATATAGGAAAAAGAATGAAAGAGTCTTGAGACTTTTAGTCATCATGTCTAGAGATAAGAGACATGATGAGGTAGTGTATTGAATTTTGGGAGGTTGCATGTGAAAAGAATGAAGGTGACGTGTGTTGGTTCAATCCTAGCCAAGGACACTTCCCACAATATTTGACCATGAGTGTAACTTAAAGAAACATGGTGATGTGGTGTTATTTTAAGAAAGTAAATCCTTATGGTATAGAATTTACCATGTAGGAGGTTTATAATGGTTTGGTTCGAATGGGTGGTGAATAAAATGGTAAAATGTGGATCGATTTATATAGAAGAGGTAATTTAAGGTTTCATGTTTAGTCATCTTGTTATGGAATGAGGATACATGATGATGTGTTGCCTATATGTCCATGTTTTAAGTGGTTGGTTTGAATGGTTTTAAAGTTTACACATATACTTGGACTCTTTTGAATTCGAATGGTTTTTAAGTGAACATGTTTATTTAAAATGTGAGTTATGTGACATTAGTTGGTTGTTGTGATTAGTTTTTTTTTTAAATAGATGTGAAAAATGGTTAAGTATTAGTTTAATTTAAGTGGAAATTTACCGGTGGTTACACCACGTGTAAGGCGAATTTCAATTTTGCAGTTGCAAGATCTTTTACCAGTAAACAATTCACAAATCAAATACACATTCATGTATATAAAGAAAGTAGCTAATGGTATTCCAATTCACACCAACAAACTTCGAATATTTTTCTTAGTGAAACTAATGTAACTAACAACCAAAAGAAAATTCATTGAAATAAGATATTCACTAAAACCAATAAAAGATTTAAGTGAGTTTATTGATAACCGATACATTTAGTAGCAATGACCTTTATATACCAAAATAAATTGTACTAATTATCTCTTTGATGTATATTTACTACAAATGAATCAAAAAGGCTAGTTACTCGGATTCCGATTACAAACTCAAGATCCGTGGTCGTACCAAATACGCTTTCCTCATCAGCCAAATTTTTTAACCGCCCATGCACATAGTTGCGTGTCAAGAAATCATTAAAAACATAATTTTGTAAATAAATAACATAATGTTAGCAAGGGTGGATGCAAAGTTGAAGCTAACATGCAAATAATTGTTTGCATCAGTAAGCAATATACAAACAATGAGAAAAGTCTTTGTAAAATACAATACAAATCTCTTGTGGATTGTATAAATAATCTAGTGAAAGTTGCTTTAATGACCCTTAAATGGTTTCGAGATAAGGAATTACACATGACAAACTTACCCATAATAAGCAAGAAATAGGATTACAACCATCAATTTATCCTCGATTTCGAGACAACATGTCATATAATAGCATATCATTCAAGTAAACTATATCACATGACCTGTCACTTATTTTTTTGATTCATTACAACCTGAAACACACGTGAAGTAAACATACCTTAAACCATTGCTTGGTATAAAAGCTTACCAAACCGTTAACACATCTGCAATCATCCAAGGATGTCTGAGCAATCATGATTCCTTTCTTTATCTAGGTTATCCAAGGATGCCTGCAAATGATATGTGTTTTAACATAATCCAATAAACCTAGTAAGCAATTAGCATAAAATGAGAATAGTCTCTAAGCAAAAATACAACAAAATTGCTGCATTTGAACTATAGTTTTATAAAGTTAGCAAGTGGCAATATTGACCCAGTTCATGTAAACATGGCCAGGATTTTACTATAAGGGGGCTTTACATTGTAAAATGTTAACAATATATTTTATATCCAAAGAACTTAACAAAGACTCCAGGATAGGAATAAGAGATTATTGTCATCTAAAAAAATTTGCACTTTAAATTAACTCATAAGTTTAATCTCCAAAATAATTTACTCATAGGCCATAAACACAAAATCTGTCATGAGCTACCAAACTCATAAAACCTGAATATAAAAGAACATAAAAAACATAGGTGCGCTATGTATTCCAAACACATATAAAACCTGAATATCTAGGTGTCATTTATTTTTTTATTTTTTATTTTTTTTACTAAATCACAAGTTTAAATGACCAGTTCATCATATGATTATGTAATACCATTATAATATATGTTTGCATTATTAAGGACTAAGAAAAGGATGTGGCACTAAGTTAAAATTTGACAGAAACTAAAAGCTCACATTCTAGATTTAAAAATCAAAGGTCCATTGAAATAAAAGAAGGGTTACAGACATAGAAAAGCACTTCGGCTAAACAGACGGGTCCGAGCAGGCGAGCACCCTCTAGCCCCCATTGTCTCCGCTATTGATAGCCAATAAAGTATACACTTAAATAAGCAATTCCAAACTTCCCGTTCACACTGAAATATACAATTTCATCCAGATACTCAAAAATGCTCTTTAGTTTAAATAAGGAGTTGTCTAAAATTGTTTATATGTAACTGCCTATTGCTTAAGAAAATGCAGGCGCCAACGTCCTAATGAAGCATAAGAGAACAAACTTAAATCACCCTAAATAGTAAATACATAATGATAGTCCTAATAGGCATCATGCAAATGGTTTTGGAATAGACTTGGTTTCTTATAATGTTGTAAAGAATCACTAATTATTAAGGTGGCGTCACAAAATAGGAAAACAACAATAAACAAAAGAAACAATTCATTCATTACCTCGCAGAAATCACCTTAAATTTAGAAATTCACACAAAATTAAACGTCACCTGGTGTAGCCTTTGATCATCATATTTCATAAAGCAAGAATTGTTTGACTTCCTAATGTTTAAAATAAATTGTATATAAGAAAGTTGTAATATGTGAGATAAAGCAAAACTTAATAATGAAAATGCACCATATGAACTTTACGTCATGTTCTTTTTGTATCATCAGAGCATTAAGCACCACTTGCTTATACATTTAGCAATGTAGGAATATCAATGCTAAATATGTCACCACATACAACTTGATGATAGATCATTGCCACACTCCTTTACTCAAATATTTCGGTTCTCCTGAAAGCAACCTCAACAACATATCCATGTTCTTCAAAAGTAGGCCGAATCTGAGAGAAAGTATGTAAACTGAGAGAAAGTATGTAAACTGTATATCAACGTTACTGAAAACATTTAATAATAGCAAAATCCACATAGAGTCATGTCTCAATCTTAAACATCCATATTCATAACGACAATGCAATAACCGCCCGGGGGGGGGGGGGGGGGGGTTGCGGAAATTACTTATTTAGACCAACCTGCTTACTTTTTAGAACTTATTATTACAATAATAAGCATATAGGTAGTCAGTCGAGTTCAATAGTCTTTGCATTTGTACCGTATACTTTGCCATCCTTTAAATTAAGCCTTTACCAAATAGGTTATAAATATGGTTCGTTGACCGTGGTTATATCTGATATCTAATATATTTGATAACTATGTGCCAACAAAAGTGTATTTATATAAAACCTCCTATATAACCTTGTACAAAAACTGGCAATTTATTAACTATGATGGTTTAAAAAAATTCATCCTTTTGAACAGACACGTTTTGGGTCAACACACTATACTTGACTTGTTTGGCTTTATCAACCCGAAACAAATTAACTTTTTGACTAATGACACTTCCCTTCCAACCCGAAACAAATTAACCTTTTGACTAATGTCCCGTCCCTTTCAACCCGTCCTTTGACCATGTGTAGTTATGATGTCAATGAACAAACTCTTTTTTACCCTTTTTGTTAAGTTTCATTTTTTTCATAAGTATCACAAATCTTGTAAATTTATTCATAAGTAGCAATTAGCTAAACTAAATGCTTTTTATATTTGGGACTTGTTCACCTGATGTAGTTTTACTTATGCAACATATGAGTTAAAGGCTCACTTGTGGCCCATCATCATTTCAGACTTGTTGTGGCCTACAGGCTATAACACTGAATTTCCACAGCATGGTTTAGCTCATAGGGCTATTGAACACACCAAAATTAACGTTAATTCAACTAAGTTAAAAATTCACAAACCCATAAATAATCATGAAACCAATATCACATAAAACCCAAAAACATAAAGGTAAACCTATAAACCCATTACACTTACGAAATTTACAGATAAATCAACAATTAAACATAAACCCATGATTAATTAAGCTATAAAGAGTAAAAGTTTAAAGAAAAACACTTACATAACCAGTAAAACACAAGAATACTTCGAATGGTGTTATTGTGTAGATGAACAATTGAGGCTTCGATTTTGTTTAGATTTAGGCTTCTGGGTACGCATGGTGGCAAGAAGGAAAAAAATGGATTGTAATGTTTGAAGAAAATTGTGTTATTTAGGGTTTCGCTTTAAACATTGAGTTCAAAGAAAATTCTGTTGGATGTGAGGCTCAGTAGGAAGTGTTGGGGTGGTTTTGTTTTTCAAAAATTCACTTTTAACCTCTAACCTTTTTGTAAGTTACTCCACTTTTTTTGTTTTTTATATGTTTACACTTTTGACATATATACTTTTTACTTAATTTTCTAAAAAACGAATTTTGATAATTATTTCTACTAAATCAGGAAATATTTAAGGGTTTTTATTAAATATATTTAAAAGAAAAAAAATTAAATTAAAAAAATATTACTTAATAAGGAATGATTTGATTTTTTTGAAATGAAAAAGTCCCTACTAGGGTTTTGTTTTATTATGAAAAAGATGTGGTTTAAAAAATCTTGTTTTTCTAAAAAAATATTTAAAAAATAAATAAATAAATAAATGAGCTCATGCATGAACATCCATATTTTGGTTTTATCATAAAACTAAGCTATGTTCAAAAACATAAAAATAAAACTAAGCTGGTTGAATTTTTTCTCAATTATGAAATAATTAGTCTAAAATCTTGGTTGATCGGAAAAATTAAGTATATATTGTGTGTAAAAATAAAGCTTTGTTATTGGATTATTTTGGATGCAATAAATATTGTTGTTATACTCTCTCAAATTGGGTTTTCTTTTAATATATTAAAAGCATTACGCTTATAGGAAGCATTTTCTATTGTTGGCATAAAATTGATTCGAATAGACGTATCAAACCATCAACACTAGAAGTCGTCGATGTTCTACCTAACGCATCAAATAAACTATTTTTGGTTTTAGCAAAGAACGCACAAATAGTCCTTGTATCAAACAGTCTGTTATACCTACAATTCTCATTTACAAAGTTATGTATATATAAATTGCAATCTTTATTATGCTAAAGCATTTATATAATGTACGTTAAACAATTAAGTTTTAAGATTAGGCGGGTGAATCAATTAACAATTATAGACATCTATTTGAGAAGCCTTCACATTTTTCTTTCCTTAATACATATTTTACCAAGGTTCACATTTATATTTCAACAACCGAGTTCCATCCGATAAACGGGCTAGTTCCACTGTTTGCTTGGAAAGAATTATAATACATGTAGACGATCGTAAGTTGTAAATTAGTTTATTGAAGACATTTTCTTTAATTATAGAACTTTTGTAATCATTTTATTTCTTCAATTCATATACCGATTTTATGTTCTTAAGATCAACTAAGGTCTCCCACGAAAACTACAACTTATTCAACGATTACTCGGTATTTCATATTATCTTGCCATTTAACGCCTACAACTCATTCAACAATTACCCCATTTCGTGTTTCTGAATCTTGCCAAACATCTATAAACCATTGTTTTCGGACATGTTATAAAGAGGTGCATTCTGTACATTTAGATATGAGGTTGGATTAAATTCAAACGATATGTTAAGACTATATTCACTAAAACAATTACGGTTGCTTTTCTTAATTAAGGCATTTTTTTTTTTTTTTTTTTTTTTTTTTTTTTTTTTTTTTTGTTGAAAGGCTTAATTAAGACATTTATGAAGATTAAGAAGAATAAGTCGCAACAAATCTATAAAAACAATGTCTATGATCAGTGATCACAGAAATAGGCTTGACGTGATTTAATTAAACTTTTTAATCTTCCAAATTTCCTTCACACTATTTTTGAAACGCCCAACTGATGAGTTCCTTGGGTGTTTTCAAAAATCCATTCCATGCATCCTTGCAACTCAACACGTATGTTGATGGGTGGCAACTTCAACAGAAAGCCTTGCGCCACAGAACATAAAATGCATTAAAGAAAAAAAAAAATAGAATTACTTAGACTTTCTAAGTACCTTATTTAGAGCAAAAATTATAAGCTAAACTTTTTGCACAAAACTAAGGTTGCATTTTCAAAGGAGCTATTTTGATGACTTGAACCCACAAAATAAAGTTAGCCCGCACGTATACTTTCTAACAATACCAAAGATATATTGTCAGGCGATCATCACATATTATGTCCAAAACTTGTCTAAAACTTGTACCAACATTAATGTATATCCGAATGAGAGTTTAAACTTTTGGACAATACTTTTGAAATTTAAGTCAAAGCAAGGGTACCTAACTCCAAGCTGGTTCAATAGATGGATTCAAAATCTAAATATAAAAAGTTTTACCATGTCTTCATGCTACCTTATGACACTGTTAATACAAATAATGGCTTAAAAACGTTATTTCTATTTAATGATGTTCTAAGTTTCGAAGATGATAAATATAAATCATAGTAAGTGCAAATTTAAGTAAATAAGTTTAGACTTAAGTTTTCCATTGACGAAAGTCACTTAAAGTATGAACATGGTTTATTACAACTTGCATAATGATCACATAAACTTTTTGCACTTGCACAACCTCACATATTTTATAAACTTTCAGCTAAGTTACTTCCATTAATTTAATTATCACATTCCTTTGATTATAAGAAATTGTTTTAGTCTTTATTATACCAACTAGCAGTGACGGAGCCAGAAATTATGATTACAGGGGGCATCGGCGATAAAATGGTTTTTAGTATAACTTGAACGAATCGGGTCGGGTTTGATTAACGACATTAAAAGTCCTTTCTTCATGTAGATATCACTTTTTATAAGTGTAGATATTTAGAAAATAGCTTTTGATTCGTAATTTAATTATTTTCTTTTTAATACTTACGAAAATTTACGCGAAACAAATTTTACTAATTGTGAAAACCTGAATTCTTATATTATTACATTTAACAATATACACTTACACTTCATATTAAAAACATCACAGCGATACGAAATTTTATCATTCTCCATGAAAGACACGTAAGAGATAAAAACTAAAGAGGTACACAGTTGTTATTAAATACATATCATTATTATATTAACTACAGTATTATAAGTGATTAATAATATTGATTGATAGTTTTTGTCGCTTTGCATTACCCAAATACCCAATCACGCAACCCCTATAACCCCACTATCGAGGTACTGTTCCACTTTCCCATATATAACTCTTCTTCTCCAAAAGTTTCCGATAAACCAAACCATCGGAAAATAATATTTACATTGAAAAACTATATCATTTTTGGAAACCTAAGAGTGCTGAGGGCATTCGGGTTATTTTCATGAGGGCACAACATCTTTTTTCTACTAATTTGACTTTTTTTCCTACATGATTTGTGTGTCCGCGTGAACTTTGTTGGGGGCGACGCCCTCCGCTACCATACACATGGCTCCGCCTCTGCCAACTAGTCAAGAATTTTCCAATTGGGAAAATAATCTTGCGTAAGATTAATGGATAATAATCCAAATACCTACAATAAGTTTAGAATCTTCCCATTGGGGAATGGAGTCAAACACAAACTTGCCTTGATAAGAGGATTAACCTCTTTGATAATAATCCAAGAACTTAATACGTAAGAATCATTAGTGGTTTTCATTAGAAGACACAAAAACTACACTTCAAGTATTAAATGTTCATCAGATCACTACAAGAAATAGGAGATCAGGCGACGAGAGTTATCCCGTCGACATAATGTCGATGGGGCAATGCAGAAAACAACAAAAAATCCGCTTGACCGAAGCCAAATGCGTTGAATTAACATAATCCCGTGGACATGTCGATGGGAACAAATTGACCAAAATTTCCAGCCTTAATAATTGCCAAAACTTTGGCGCGAACTTATCCCGCCTTTATAATCCCGTCGACATGTCGACGGGAGGATATTAAAATGAAATTACTACGTAATTAACGTTTGATTAGTTTTAATTACGTGTTTTGTTTATAATCCCGTCGACATGTCGACGGGATAATAAAGTAAAAATAATAATAGTGAATTAGTGGTCAATAAAAATGGCGGGATTTTTCCCGCGTGTTTTTTCCCGTCGACATGTCGACGGTATTATCTCCCCAAAATACTCTCCCTATATGTACTCCACAAAAACATTCCCGTCTCATTTTTTACCTATATACATTCTCACAAAAAAAAAATCGTCTCATTTTACACATAGATTCTTGATTCTCACAAATAAGTTAATCGTCAATTCTTACAAGACACACATGACTTGGCGTGGTTGCACAGTTGAAGAGGAGTACTCAAAAATCTTGTCACACGAGCTCCTCTTTAATGAAGTTATGTTAACTTTTGGTCATGCAGAATATGGTTCTTTTATGGATGTTGAACCGTGGATGAGAGACAAGATTATCGAATGGTGTAGGAAAAAGCCGTTCTACAAAGAGTACATGGACGAGCTAGATGTTGCTGAAGCTCAAGTTGTTGCTGTTGGAGGTGACGACGAAGTTGAAAGTACGTTGGAAACCAAACTTGATAATATTGGAAATAGGGTCACAAATCTTGAAGCTACGTTTGCACATATCAAGGAAATGAGAGCAAGGAAGGGAAAAGATGGTGCGAATTCGAGTAAAGCGGGAAGTAGCCGCAAAAAAAATAAACGGGTTGTTTCGTTTGATCTGTTCTTTTGGTTGTCGAGTTGTTTCGTTTGAGTTGTTTCGTTTGGTTGTCGAGTTGTTTAGTTTGAGTTGTTTCATTTGGTTGTCGAGTTGTTTAGTTTGAGTTGTTTCCTTTGGTTGTCGAGTGGTTTAGTTTGTTTGTCGAGTTGTTTAGTTTGAGTCTGTATGAAAATGCATGTGGTTGAGAACTCTTGCTTGTTTTAAATAAACAGTTTGCCTTTGTGTTTGATAATTATTGCTCCTTCAGTTCTATTATTTGTGCGTACGAATTTAAAATATAAAGGATGTTCAACATCCGTTACCACAACAACAATAATATTTTATTAAACAACAACAATAACATCAACAACAACAGCAAACAACATCAACAACAACAAACAACATCAACAACAACAACAATAACAGCAAACAACATCAACAACAACAAACAACATCAACAACAACAACGATAACAGTTCTACATATGAAATTTATCCATGTCACTTAAAAGATCACGGAGTATTGCATCCGACTGACATGCGTGGTCGTGGTTGGGATACGTTGCCATGTCAAGTTTTGCCTCCAGCATCCTTAATTTTGTCTCCAACACATTTTTTTGTGCCTCCAACACCTGTTTTTGTGCCTCAAGCATGTTTATTCTAAGATTTTTTTCATGACACTTTGAGCACCTTGTTGGAGCAGATCCAGAACCGCTTGATGTTGAAGCTCCCAGAGAACCGATCATCATTTTGGCGAGTCGTTCCTCCTTCCATAAAAAAAAAATCACATCCATGGTCTTTTGTCCCAGGCTGTTAAAGAGTAAAAACTATTATTTTTAACAACTAACCAAATTATTTATATAATACACGAAAAAGTATGTAATTGTTCACCTGCGAGAAAGGACACGCATAGTATAGTTTACCACGGGAGTAAGATTTACACGATTCTCGCAGAATCACGTCTCCTCGTCCACAAGGACAAGGAAAATCTTCAAATTCTGCCATCTTCTTCACTATGATAACAGTGTATGTTTGTGGTTGTGAGGTTGAGTGGTTGTGAGTGGTGGAATCGTGACTGGGGTGGCCCGATCTACAGGTTGAGGTGATAAAAGGTGGTGGCCGGAAAAAGATTCCGACGGCCGAAAACTGATGGTGTCGCCGGAAACTGCTAGAGTGTGTGTGTGTGTGTGTGTGAGAGAGAGAGAGAGAGAGAGAGAGAGAGAGAGAGAGAGAGAGAGAGAGAGAGTGAGTGAGTGAGATGTGTGTGTGTGTGTTTATATTGTGAGGATGAGTTGTTAGGTAGGAAAAATTAGGTAGGAAAATTTTGGTGGGATAAGTTGGTAGAGTGAGTGTGTGTGTGTGTGTGTGTATGTATAACCATTGCATCTCGACTCGTTCGTTTAACATCTCTTGTATAACCATAGTCGTTCGTTTAACATCTCATGTATAACCATTGCATATCGCGTCGTTCGTTTAACATCTCTTGTATAACCATAGTTGTTCGTTTAACATCTCGCGTCGTTCGTTCAAAAAGAAAAACAACAAAAAACCAAATTTAAAATTAGTGATAGCTTCTATTTAATAGATTAATTTTCCTTTTAGCTTATTAATAAGCAATTTCATCATTTTCATAATTTTCTTAATTTCCTGTCACCTTAAAGTATTTTCAATAATTTTCTTAGATCAATAATATCTGACGGTTTATCCCCAATCACATCTCGAATCGTTCATTTAACATCTCATGTATAACCATTGCATCTCGACTCGTTCGTTTAACATCTTATGTATAACCATTGCATCTCGAATCGTTCATTTAACATCTCGTGTATAGCCATAGCATCTCGAATCGTTCATTTAACATCTCATGTACAACCATAGCATCTCGACTCATCAGTCTAACATCTTGTGCATAACCATAGCATATCGACTCGTTCGTTTAACATCTCATGTACAACCATAGCATCTCGACTCGTTCGTTTAACATCTCGTGTATAACCATACCATCTCGAGTCGTTCGTTTAACATCTCATGTACAACCATAGAATCTCGACTCGTCTGTCTAACATCTCGTGTATAACCATAGCATCTCGACTCGTTCGTTTAACATCTCGTGTATAACCATATCATCTCGAGTCGTTCGTTTAACATCTCGTGTATATCCATAGCAAGACTTGAATTTTGACCGGTTGTGATCTCGATGTTATCTAATTATTATTTATTTTATAAAAGTATTTATAATAAATAATTTTTTTTAATTATATTATACGTAATTAATTTTGAATTTAACTAGTTATTTTTTAATTTTATAAAACAATTTTTTAAATATATATATATATATATATATTTAATTTTAAAAAAGTATTTGTAATAAATAAATTTTTTTAATTATATAAAAGTAACTTATTAATTTTATAAAACAATTTTTTTAATATTTTCTTTTTATTTTATAAAAGTATTTATAATAAATATTATATTAAAGTAATTAATATTAAACTTAACTAGTTATTTTATAAAATTATTTATAATAAATACTTATAATAAATACTTATAAAACTAATTTTTTAATATATTTTTTATTTTATAAAAGTATTTATAATAAATATATTTTTAATTATATTAAAAGTAATTAATATTAAATTTAACTAGTTTTTTTTTTTAAGTTATAAAACTATTATTTTATAAAAAGTTTCTTAATATATATATTATTTTATAAAAGCATTTATAATTAATACCTTTTTCTTATCCCGTCGACATGTCGACGGTATAAGAAAGCGCCAAAATTTCACGAAAATTTCATTTGTCCCGCCAAATGCTAAACGACAAAATTATGTTAACTATCCCGTCGACGGGATAATAAAAAGATATACCAAAACCAAATCTGGTCAAACACTTAGAAAAAAAAACGCAAAAACAATCACCTCTCTTCTCCGGCGATTATTGACCCACCACAGCACCATCTCCGACACCACACCTCACCGGCCACACCAACACCACCATCTCCGACACTAGCACCACCACCACCACCACCACCACCACATTCTACCCCACTAACAGCACCATCTCCGACACCACAGCTCCACCACCATAGTCCAACACCACACACTAGCACCACTGTGCACCTCCTCCTCCTCCTCCTTTGTTTAATTCTTCCCCAACCCCTCCTTTGTTTAATTCTTCTTCTTCCCAACCCCTTTCTTCAACAGTAAGGCAAGGTAATTAAATTAATTTAATTGTTATTATTATTGTTATTATTATTAATTTAATTGTTATTATTATTGTAAATTTAATTTTTGTTTATTAATTTTTTAATTTAATTTTTTTTCTTCAATAGTAAGGCCAGGTAAAGAGGGTGAGAGCCGAGAGCGAGAGCCGAGGGTGAGAGCCGAGACAACCAAGACAACAGGTAATGCACCTCATTTTATTTTTTTTATTAACTTTCGGTATCCCGACGACATGTCGCCGACAACTGTTTTTTGTTTAAACTTTTGATATATTAATTTCCTATGTTTTATTATAGTCCGAACCCAAGACGAGACCACAGCCGAGACCACAGCTGAGCCACAGCCGAGTCCACAGCCGAGCCACAGCTGATACAGGAGCCGAGACAGTATGTATTCTTTTTTTTTTTTTTTTTTTTTTTTTTTTTTTTTTTTTTTTTTTTTTTTCATTTTTATGCTTTGTTGTATTTTCGTATCCCGTAGTGTTTGGTTACTAGTTTAGTGCTTGCAGTTGTATGTATAGTTTGGTTAGTATACTAGGTTTTGATATAAAATGGATTGTTGCGGATTGTGAAATGTGATTAAGTAATAGCTTACGGATTAAGTATTAAGTAGGATATTGCGTTTGGTTAGTTGTTTGGTTTTTTTTTAACGACACAACCAAGGTCGGTTGTGCTCATTGTGTACCCACGGTGCAAATAGCACCTTGGGGGACTTGGTATTGAACTAGCCGTAGGATATTGCTTGTTTGGTTAATAACTATATAAAAAATAGTTTCGGCTTATATAACGGGCTTATGGCTTGTTTGGTTTTCGGCTTATGTCTCATAAGCTAAATTTATATGGCTTATTTTGAAACTTTTTACCTTACATAGTTTCAAAATAAGTCACAAAAAATAAGCTTATGAAGCATAAGCCGAAAACCAAATAAGCCGTAAGCCCGTTATATAAGCCTAAACACACAACCCCTTAGATATATTTGATATCTTTCTATTAATTGTTTGGTTTTCGGCTTAGTATTCATAATGGTTTCAAAAATAAGTCACAAAAAATAAGTTTCAAAATAAACAAAATAGTTTTTACATAAATTTATATAAACAAAATAGTTTCAAAAATAAGTCACAAAAAATAAGCTTATGAAACATAAGCCGAATACTAAACAATTGTTTATATTCTAATTGTTTAACTTAAAATATATGCTATTAATTGTTTAACTTAAAATAGTCGATTTTTGTGTTATTGTTAGACTTATGTGAATGTTCTAGGATTTTAGTGATTAATTTCGGAAAGTCCCCGTCCGAAGTTAATCATCCTATAGAAAACCCGTCCGAAATTAATTTATTAGAAATTAATTTCGGAAAGTCCCCTGTTTGGGACTGCTTTTTGAATGTTTTGTCTCATTTAGGATATGGATGCGTATAATTGATTTACTATTTGAGATGATTTCGACAGTGTTTCTCCTTTACTCCTAAGAATATGTCTTTAATGCACATATTTGGGGAGTTGAGGGGAAATGCTGCCGAAATTTTCTCAAATAGTAAATCAGTTATACGCATTCATATATGAGATGAATCATTCAAAGAGTGGGTTAGGATTGCCTTCCATAGTTGCACTAGGTGAACAAAACAACTAGTAATAATTCCATGGTTATATGTGTTTATGTGTCGATTATTTTGAATATGTAATAACTAAGAGTTGAACAAAACAAAATGCAGTTATGATACTTGATAAGAGTTGGACCCGTTTAGATAGTCGTGTTTCAAGAGAGTTTTTTGATGGTCTTGCCGCATTCATTGAACATTGCAAGCCGTTATTAAATAGTTACGGAAATATAAAATGTCCACGTCGTCTTTGTTGTAATGTTCCATGGGTATCTCTCGACAAACTTAAAAGCCACATAAGCCAAAATGGGTGGGACCCAACTTATAAACAATTGGTAGATCACAGTGAACCGGATCCTCTTCCTATAAAAGATAACACAACACAATTTGAGATGAGTGACATGCGTGCGTGCCTTAATGATATTATTGATATTCCTCTAAATAATGAACAAAATGAGCCAACTCCTCAAATATTGGCGAGACAAGTAACGAGCCGACTCAAGCAACGACACCTCCTGTACGTAACGAGTATGAAGAGTTACATGCCAGTTCCACCCAGCCTCTTTACCCGGGTTGTGACTTTATGACAACCTTGGATTTTATGTCAAAGTTTACGCATCTCAAGGTCAGCGGTAAATGGAGTGATACTTCATTTAACAATACGCTAAAATTTCTCCAGGAGGTATTTCCTCCCAGGTTAGGTTACAATCTCCCACCATCATACTCTGCTATAAAAAAAAACATTTAAAAGGGTCGGAATAGGGTTTGGGTCGATACACGCTTGTGAAAATGATTGCTTTTTATATCGGGGGACTGGTGCCGAAGATTTGGAGTATTGTCCGGTCTGTAAAACGAGTAGATGGAAAGACAAGAACACAACGGGGAAGAAAGTTCCTAACAAGGTGTTGCGTTACTTTCCTATCATTCCTAGGCTACAACGTTTGTACAGATCTATTCACACCGCAAAACATATGACTTGGCATGCTACTGGAAAGTCTACGGTAAACGGTATGATGCAACACCCGGTTGATGGTGAAGCAAGGCAGAAGTTTGACAGCGGTAAATATTCAGAATTTGCTAACGAACCGAGAAACGTTCGATTAGGGTTGGCTGCTGATGGTTTCAATCCGTTCGGCAACCTTAGTCAGACTTACAACATGTGGCCTGTTATCTTAACAACATACAACTTGCCTCCGTGGTTATGCATGAAAGAGACTACTTTGATGCTAACGTTGTTGATTCCTGGACCTAAATCACCCGCGAAGGACATTGATGTTTACTTAAAGCCTTTGCTTGATGACCTTCAGGAATTATGGAAAGAACCAGGTGTCCCGACTATGGACGCTGTTACAGGCAAAGAATTCAACATGAGAGCGATGCTTTTATGGACCATCAATGATTTTCCTGCTCGTAGTAGTTTGTCAGGTTGGAGTGGGCAAGGTTACTACGCATGCCCTACATGCAAAGTAGGCACTCCGGCTACACGTGTGATAAGCAAAACAGGTTATGTTGGCCATAGAAGATTCTTAAAAAAAACCATAAATGGAGGAGGGATACTACTACATTCAATGGTGCACCTGATTTTACAGATCCTCCTTAAAAAGATACTCCGGCTGATATCTTGACTCAACTTGCAATATTGCCCGCACGTTTGCCGGGGAAACATCCAGATTATGGGGGTGGGAAGATAAAACGTAATACTACAATCGACCTGAACTGGACTAGACGGTCTATTTTCTACGAGCTTGAATATTGGTCTTCTCTTACTCTAAAACACAATTTGGATGTCATGCATATTGTAAAAAATGTGTTGGAGAGTATCTTGAACACTTTGTTAATGAATGAGAAATCTAAAGACACCGCCAAGGCAAGACAAGACTTGCAAGCTTTGGGCATTAAACGGGAGTTGTGGCTCGGAAACAAACAAAACGGGAAGTGCTCGAAGCCTCATGCTAAGTACTCCTTCACACCCGATAAAAGAAAACTCTTCTGTCAATAAATCAAAACAGTTAAACTACCAGATGGGTTCGGATCCAAGTTCAAGTCGAAAGTGACCAAAGATGATAACAATATAACGGGCATGAAGTCGCATGACTGTCATATAATGATGCAACGGTTACTTCCTTATGGACTTCAGCAATACTTGGACGCACAAACTTATGCACCATTGATCGAGCTTTGTTCATTCTTTAAGCAAATTTGCGCCCGAACTTTGATGGTGAATGACATGGTGAAAGCTAAAGACCAGATGATCAATATTTTGTGCAGACTCGAACAAATATATCCTCCTGCTTTTTTCGACATTATGATTCACTTGGTTATGCATTTAACTGAAGAGGCTCTTCAAGGCGGGCCTGTTTCATTCCGGTGGATGTATCCATTTGAAAGATACATGAAGAAACTAAAAAATTATGTACGAAATAAAGTTAAGCCGGAAGGTTCAATAGCGGAGGGTTATGTTGCAGACGAAGCATTAACTTTTTGTTCTCGGTATTTTCGGGGTGAAATTGGGACAAAATTTAACCGTCCCACTCCATCTGAGGGTTGTCCTCGCCCAACAAGTGATTTTCAGGTGTTCCGATCACTATGTAAAAAGTCTGGTAAAGAGACAATTATTCAGTTAGGTCTCCCAGAAATGAAGAAAGTGATATGGTATGTACTTCACAACAGTCCTGAGATCGACGCGTACATGAACGAGTTCCAGAGGTACGCGTTTTTATTTTGAAATTTCTTTTTACCAAGTTATCTTTTCGATTAATTCTAAAATCATGAACATTTTCAGTGAACGTCCTGAAAGCGACATGCAGCAAGAATTTCCTAGATGGTTTGAGTCGAAGGTAAACTTATTATATGTATTTCCTTGTATAAATAACGACTATACTACTCATCTCTATGTATTCTTATCTTTGTTCATAGATCGGTAATCTTTACACAGCCAATGATCCAAGATGTACTCCCGACTTATTCACTTTGGCTTGTGGACCATCATCGACTGCAACCTCAGTCAACTCTTGCATAGTCAATGGTGTGAAGTTTGTCGTACACAGCCGCGATGTAAAACGTACAACTCAGAACAGCGGAATTTGTTCACCTGGCGAGAAGGAAGGAGAAATGTATTATGGTCTGCTAGAAGGAATTCTGGAGTTTGAGTATACCCAGTTCAAAGTAGTGTTGTTCCGAGTTAAGTGGTTCGACTTAGCCAAAAGAGGTAGAGTTGAACGTTATAACACTAGAAACAACATGACACAAATTTGGGCATGTAGCACAGTGTTTGAAGATCAACCTTACATTCTCGCAACACAAGCAAAACAAGTCTTCTACCTTAAAGATCCTGCCAGACGACCACCCCATTGGAAGGTCGTCCAAGAAGTGAATCACAACACAACATGGGATGTCATCGTGGTAGAAGACGATGATGATGTGATACATGGCAACAACTCATCTAATCTCCGACTGTCTGCTAATTTGGATGCTTTGGAATTGTCCCCCTTAAATATCGATGGTCAATCACCGTTAGTTGAGGCACCACCACCAATCATTCCTGTTGATGACGACGATGATTTTATTGATGATGAAGAAGACGATCCTTATGATTTAGTAGATTCTGATCCAAACAATTCTGATGATGAAGTTGAAGTTGCGACTAATGTTTATGATAGTGATGTTGATTTAGCAGATTGATCTTAAATTTTTGTAAAACGACACTTATTTGAATGAAATTGTTATGGATTGTTTAAATGTGTATGTATTTGAATGTGTGCATGCTTATGTTAATTTGTTCATGTATTTCTATACGTTATTCAACTTGTACTTTTACAGATGGCAGCAGCAGTCGCCCGTGGTCATGCTGGTGACGGTGCCGGTGACCCACCACCTTCCCCTACCCGTCAGATTGATAGCGGTTGTCGTGGTGGTGGTAAGAAACTTAAACTTGATTAATTGAATTTTGTTAATTGTTATTTTTTGACGTTTTCACTCACTACATTTGTAGGATCGCGTGGACCATGACCTCGACGGGGAGGTAGGGCTAGCAGTGGAGGAGGCAGGGGTGGAGGTCGGGCTGGTGGCATGCCACAGACCTGTCAAGCCAACAAGAACGTAGCGCTGAGGAAAGCTGTAGAGTTATATGGCCCGCAGTCGATCGAGTTTGAGACTAAGGATCAGGAGACGTATGATCATGTTGGGCCCCACCGCGCATGGTTCAGTAACTACGTTGGCGAGCTGGTTAGGACCTTGCCATTGCACTATCCCTCCTGGCACGATCTTGAGAAAGCGACTCGGGCTGCCTTCATGAACCGACTCGGGGTCAGTTATTTTATTTTCCTTTTAATTATATCTCTATATTTTAATATTTGAATGTGTACATTTATTTAAATTTGTTTAATTGTGTATATTTATTTAAATTTGTTTATTTATTTATATCTTTATGTTAATATTAACTATATTTGATTGCAGCGATTCTTCGACTTGGAGACCCACAGGCGCAAGCCCGACTGGGAACTTATCAAGAACAGCCTCAATCAATATATAGCTAAGCGCTACTCCGACAATAAAGGCATCATGAAGAAAACTTATTTTACCCTGAAGGGTGGGGCTGGGGCGGCGGATGTCATACGACAGAACCCTCCTCCGAACCTTGAGCCGTCAGTGTGGGAGCAACACATGAAGTTCTACCTGAATGAGAAGAACATGGCGCGAGCTGCGGTGAACAAGGAGAACCGAAAGAAGAACAAGGTGTACAGCCGCCACGGTTCCAAGTCCTTAGTCGCTATTCGCCACGAATATGTAAGACACATTTTATTTTTATAAAAGTATTTTATTTTTATAAAATTATTTAATTTTAATTATATATTAATTAAAAATTTTAATTATATAAAAGTAATTAATTTTCATTTTTTAAAAGTATTTAAGTTTAATTAAAATATATATAGTGTTTGATTTGTCATTTTTTATTTGTTTCATCTTATATGCATGTGTATATACAGTTTGAGAACAGCAAGGACAAGCAGTACCCATCACTCATCCAGAGCTTTTACGACACACACTGCGACGAGGATGGTGCTTGGTTGCAGGATGAGGCGCGGGCTCAGTATGTAAGTAACGTTTTTTTTTTAATTTATTATTTATTTATTTATTTTCCCAAACACGCACTTTAATGATTCATTGAAACATAATCTTGTAATTAACCCGACATATATATTAATTTTCTCAAATTTTTTTCAACTAAATAGGAAGAGATGGTTCGTCTGAGAGATCTGGGAGCGAATACGCCTGAAGGGGTGGCGTACACAGAGGAGCAGATACTTGCCATGGTTATCAAGGGCAAGCAGCGGGGCCACATTGCTGGACGGGGTAGGGTAGTACCCGGCCTGAGGAGGCCACCGTTACCAGACACCCTGCCTCCACCTCCAGGTATGTACAATGTCATAATATTAATTATAGATTACTCATGACTCAATTTATGTATTGCAATGGCTGTTTTTAAATTTTGATTATTTCGTTTTTAGGTGTTGCCGAACTATCTGCTGAGCTTGCTGCAGCTCATAAGAATATTGCTGAGGCAGAGAAGAAGAGCCAGGAAGATGCTGAAGAACGCAAGAACATGATGAAGAAGCTCGATTTGTTGATGGGTTTTGCCTCGACCAACCCGCAATGGTCTCAGTATATTAGTCAGGTGGATTCTCAGCATGTGGATGGCTCGAGCAGTGGAGCTGGCGGGAGCGGGAGCGGGAGTGGAGCTGGCAGGAGCGGGAACGATGATATGGATGTGGATGGTGATAGTGATCATGATGAGTGACTTTTGGGGATGTAGAGGTACAAACTTGGGTTATATATTTTGTGTTGTACTTATGGTTGAAACAATATTTTCGCGATCCTTATCTTAGTATTTTCTAGTTTAACCTTTTGGCGATTTGAACATCGCGGGTATTGAAACATTTGTGGATATGGCAGGTAGGTTTAGATATTACCACACTCCGTTTTGTAGACTTTATATGTTTTAATGCATTTTGAGGGTGTTTAGCGATAATTTGAAAGTGTTTTAGCCGATGTCGAATTGTATGTGTTAGGACATGTTGATATTGAGTGGTTATAGCTTATGGTTACAGGTTTAGGTATTACAGGTTTTGATAGATTTTTCCGGAAAATTTTCCGGAAAAAATCTGGAATATTGCCAATATTGCAGCTTCCTGTTTGCTGTATATAACATTGGTACCGTCGACATGTCGACGGCACCATAAAAAAAATTAATTGTTTAATTATCCAGTCGACATGTCGACGGGATAATTATACAAACATTGACCAACGCGTTGACCCTTCAAATTGTTCCCGTCAACATGTCGACGGGATAATTATACAATGTTGACCCACATCTTTGACCCGTCAAATTGTTATAGTCGACATGTCGACGGGATAGTATAAAGTTAATTAACGTTTGATTATTAAGTTGTTAATTAATTATACTATCCCGTCGACATGTCGACGGGAACAATTTGACGGACAACAGATTTCTTTGACTGGAAAAGGACGTGGGACCCACAATGTCGACGGCGGTTGTCGACGGGAATGCTGTTCCCGACGGGGCACAGCCGTCGTCATTATCCCGTCGACATGACGACGGGAACATACTATGCCGTCGACATGATGACGGGAAAGGCAAAAAAAAAATCGACGGGAGAAGTGTCGATTGTACTAGTGGATATGGTAAGTATCTTACCCATTTAATCTCAGTACTTTTTATGCATCACAAACGAAGTAATATTCCGAACAAAGTAGAATTGACCACTCAAAAATGGGTAGATTTTGATATGTTTTTAGAGGGACGGCTCCCTCTTCAGGGAGTCGTGGTGTGAGCCGTTGGGGTACTGTAACACCAAGCTTGCCTATTTAAGCAAACACTTTACATACGTTATGACTCACCCCTTATAGTCATCTTTCTTACATACTTTATTGCTTTCATACATTCATTCTTTGATCGTTATCTTGTTTAATATCCATCCAAAGTGATCCATACTACTAACCATCTTCCTAGCAATTGAAGAACAGTTGAAGAATTCTCAAGTTTCATGTGTTCTAGTTACTGGTGTTTGTTTACAACCTTGTTGTATTACCATATCATATTACAATACTTACAAGTTCATAATCACCACAATACATCAAAAGTAGAGTGTTTGGTTAGTATTTTAGTCTTCAAAAACATAGAGAGAAAGGTTGGTTCTACCTAAATTAGGACTCGATATATAGCCTTGTATTGGTAAAATTTTAAGCGACGTACACGGTTTTCTGCGCCAAGTAAGGGAGCTTGTTGACATAGTAAAATAAACTCTCGTCAGAAACTTGGAGAGTGGAATAAGGTAAGAAAAAGAGCTTCGTTATCGAACCACTATAATCCTCATGTTGTGGTGTGATCTTTATCCTCATGTTGTGGTGTGATCTTTCTTTTACTTACTTATTATCTTGTATTCACTTTCATTACTTGCATTCATTATATTCACTATCATTGTATGATCTCATATATAAGTTTCAAAACTAAGATTTTAAAAAGGTACAACTATTCAACCCTTTCTAATTTTTCACAATTGGCATCAAGAGCAAGGTTAACAAAGTTATTTAAAATAAACTGCATTTTAAAACTTGAATTGATCTATGGCTTTAGAAAACTACAAATAAGGGAAATATATGCAAAGGTCGCCATTATTTGAAAGTGATGCTTTTATTTATTAGAAAAAAATAGATTCAAAACTTATGTGAAATCAAAAGACATCGATATTTGGCATATTATCCTTTAGGGTGATTCTAAACCTATTGTTAGAAACATTACTACTCAAAGAGATGAAGTAGTTCCTTATGCACGTCAAGACGGAAAAATTAAGAAAAAACTTGCTAAAAATAATGACGCTAAAATGGTACTTTATAATGCTTCGCCTAAGAATTAATATCGAAGAAGATTTATATGTACATTGTTAAAGAAACTTGGACTCATTAATAATCACCCATCAAGAGATGAAGTAGTTCCTTATGCACGGCAATTGGAAATGAGAAATGAGTTACAAAATGATTTAAGAATAGTGAAAATCCCGGAATATTTTCATTGAGGGGTAAAATGGTAATTGTTCTGAATAAATAATATTAATTATTAGATAAATATAAGTAATAAAAGGCAAGACCCAAACCCTAAGGGTTTAGGGTATTCGGTCGATCCCTCCAAGGCAAGTTTGACATTTTGTCAAACTCCTATTACTTGTAGGATAAGGCTTGGGGTTTTCCTAGTTATTTTAGAACTCGCCTTAGTAGCCTACAATTACAAAGGCTTGCTAAGAGATTCATTATTCACTCTTCAAAACCTAATATCCCTCTAATCACCTCTCGTGCGATTGACCCAACACACCAAAGGGTTCGAACCTTTTGGTTTGTCCCTTTAGTGATTGCAAACTAAACCTAGATCGATCCTTTAATCGAGCTGCAGTCGATTTAGGGTTTTACCCGATTCCGTACTCGCCAACTTGCATAGGTCCGTAGCCCTAGTTCTACCTGTGTGGTACTGGTGGATAACTAACGCAGTCCAAGTAGTGGTTCTCCTCATGAACCCTACGAAGTTCGTGAAGCATCAAGAACAAGAATAAGGCATTCCGTGCAGCTGAAGAAAGATCGAGAAGCTTACGTATTGTATGATTAAAAAGTAAGTATCCCAAAACACCCGTCTTATGTGTTAGTTAGGTTATATCCCTGATTAGCAAATATGACTAATTATGATTCTAGCGTACCACTATAAATCATCGTGTTGTGGTTTAATCTTTCTTTTACTTGTTATCTTGTATTAGTTAATTGCTTAACATTCATTATACTCACTATCATTGTTTCATCTCACATATAAGTTTCGAAACTAAGATTATTAAACGATAATGGATCGATCTCCACACAATTTGATGCCCAAACTGTGATGAGATGTGTAAGACTATCGATCATTCCCCGGTCCTTTGTAATGAGGCAATGAAGATTTGGGAAAAGTTTTCGAGTGCTGGAATTTACATAATGGAAATGTATTCTCTTCTAAAGAGATCTAGGGTAGAATGGCGGTACTGCAATTTCAGCAAATTATACAAGAAATTATGGCAGTTTGTGGTTTGGACAACAGGATACTATATTTGGAAAAATCGCAATTGTTGTGTGTTTGGGAAAAGGTTGAAACGACTACAAATTTATTTCATGGAATTCGTTTCAGAGCATACAAATGGATAGTTAGAAGGTTAAGTAAGAACAAAGTAAACTGGGAGCAGTAGATTGTAGAACCTTGAACATGTACGGGGAGTACTTAGGTGATCTTAGTTTGTGTGTAATATAAGTAGTGTCTAAACTTATTTTGTTGGTTATGGTGTGGTCAGCAATGGGTATTTTTGCTGGTGCAGATTAATCTTGTCTGAAGTTCGAAGTTGACTTGTGGTGTGTGGGGTTAAGTTTTATTGTCAATGTGTTTAAAGCATAAAATGTTGTTTTTTCCTTTCTAACATATCGTTGAAGGATGGCTTCATTTTTTGTCAGTTATGTTCTATGGTTAGTTTTAGTCCAAGTGGGGGTGGTGGTCTTTTGTCCTATTGTAGTGTATGTACGTTGTATTTATATGTGGTTATAAAGTGCTGTTTTTTATTAAAAAAAATTAAAAATAAAATTAAAAATAAAAAAATAAAAAGTTAGTCACTTAAGGGAAGTTCATATATAACATAAATTCTTTATAGATCCAATGAACAAATTCTAATTATTCATTTTTTCATTAAACTAAAAAAACACATTTTCAACCTTTTAAAAAAATAATAATATACTTTCGACGAACGGTTTTTATTTATTTATTTATTTATTTTAAGTGTTGAAATACATGCCTGAAAAAATCACATGTGATTGTTATTTCAATATCCATACGCAAATTTTATCACTAAAACAAAACACGAAAAAAAATCGTCAAAAGTATATCGATATGCTTGTCCACTAAAAGATAAAAATGTCTCGTCACGGTGATATATTTTTTTGTCACTTAACAATTTAAAAAATATATTTTACTTTTAAATAAAAGGTGGAAAGTGACTTTATTTCTGTCTAAAAATAAGTGACGATGATTTGTTCGTTAAGGTTGCTCGCAGTAAGGCACCCCAATCGACATCAACGATCGATTACCAGTTGATCGTCCTTCTGTGGCGATCGATCGCCAACTTTTTTTTGAACATGGTCGTATACTCATTCAAAAAATAATAATAATAATAATAATAATAATAATAATAATAATAATAATAATAATAATAATAATAATAATAATAATAATAATAATAATAAAGCTTTTAAACTTCATAAACACTATAAATAAACACTCATTTCACTATTTTTTTCACACATTCTCTATATAAATATTCTCTCAAATAACACACTCATTTCACTTTTTATTTCACACTTTCAAACCATGAATTCTTAGGAGCTATTTATTGCCGATTCGTCTTCGGATGATGAAAATGAAGTAAGTAGCGAGTTTATGATGTTTGCGGAAGAGTGTTGGGAGGCTTATCTAGCGTCACAACCTAAAGTCTCACGAAACCAAATTAGTAGGGATCGTTTGGGTGCTCATAACCATTTAGTGACTGCTTACTTATGCGATCACCCAAGATACGGCAATCAAGCATTCCATGATCGTTTCGGAATGAGCCAAAGACTATTCACATGAATTGTTCGAGAGGTAACCGATCATTCACCTTATTTCCAACAAACTCCTAGTTGTGCGGGCGTACTTGGTATTTCTCCATTGATGAAGTGTACTTCATCAATTCGTCAATTGGCATACAGAGTCAATGATGATGCTCTAGATGAATATGTGTAAATGGGTGCGTCAACAATTTGTGAGTGTCTCCAAAAAATAATTGTTATAATGGAGTTATATGGTGTAGAGTATTTGCGAAAGCTGACGGTTACTGACATTGACAAACTATATGCTCATCACTATGAAAGTCATGGGTTTCCTAGGATAATAAGAAGCATTAATTGTATAGATTGGCCGTGGGAGAATTGCCCACATGGTTTAAAAGCTCAATTTTGTAGGGGTGATCACGGGTCAACTCCTTTCATTTTATTGGAAGCGATTCGTCTCCCAAGATTTATGGATTTGGCATGCGTTCTTTCGTGTCACCGGGATGAATAACGACGTAAATGTTTTACGTAAATCGCCTCTTTTCAAGGATCTCAAAACAGGGAGAACACCGGATGTGGAATTCGTTGCTAACAGCGTACCTTATAAACGAGGATATTATCTTGCTGATGTGATATATTTGGAATACTCTATTATTATGAAATCCATTAAAAATCCAGGGACGAATGATCACAAACGAATATTGTATAAGACGATGCACGAAGCAGCAAGAAAAGATGTGGAACGTGCTTTTGGTGTACTAAAGAGGAAGTGGCTAATGACTAAACATCCAGCTAAAGGGTTTGACAAAGAGCGTCTATCACATATAATATACAAATGCATCATATTACATAATATGATAATTCAGAATGAAGTGTGGGCGATATTTCCCGTATTCTTTCCAACGGAGCAGCACCGTTCTTATGATCTCATAAAAACGCATGTGGAATCGTTGGGAATTACGAGGGAGATATGCAACAAAACAACTCATCTTACCCTCAAAGCCGACTTGGTGGAAGACATTTGGCATCGTCATAATCGAAACTAGTTTAGTCGTTTTATTATCGTAATGTTTTAATGTTATTTGAGTTTTATTATAATGTTTTTATTTTATTTGAATTATTATTTAACGGTTTAATTATTAATGAAATTTGAGTTTGTGTTATTTTTATTTTTTTTTCTTTTTTTTTTAGTGATTTTGGTCGCTCTTACTGTGCACCAAATTACTTGCACGTTGCTAGAGAGAGAAATCTGACGTGACAGAAAAAATGAGAAGAATTGAGATTACTGAGTGGAGCCAAATTACAATTCGTGTTCAACATTTAATCTCAACTCTTGGTCACCCACGTATAATCTACAATTTAATGGTGACATCTATCTACTAAAATTTGACTATTTGTTCACAAGAGCCTATAAATAACGGTTCGTGTGTCTAAGGGATTGTATACATTTGCTATTGAGTTAACTTGCTAGCCTATTACACATACTTATTAGTCATGACGAGTGAAAATTCTGAAATCAACCGTCACGATTTTCCGGATGGCTTTCTTTGGGGAGTAGGAACATCAGCGTATCAGGTTTGTAACTGTCCATGAACTCATGTTTACGGGGAAAAAAAAAATAGCGCAATTAATTATCACAGCATTTGATTGTTAGATCATGATCATGATAATTGACATTGTATCAAATCTTTTAGTAACTATTCATTTTCTTGCATTATAGGTTGAGGGAGCTTGGAGAGCGGACGGTAAAGGTTTTAGTATTTGGGATTGTTTTTGTTTGCGACACCCTGGTTTGTCTCCCTTCCGCTTAATTAATTCCTCATTTATCGTAGTGTTTTTGTCAAGCAGTTTGATATGTGAATTGCGATCAATTTCAGACAAGATTGAAGGGGGTGCAAATGGATGTCTTAGTGTGGAAAATTATTCGAGGATGAAGGTATGGTTGTTTCATGATTTCATATTTGTCTAAAATAAATATGTATAAACCGAGTTTTGATTGACGACATATTTTAATGAACAACCAGTTTTGAAAGTACACATGAGTTGCTTATGTTAAAGTTATGTACGTAGTTTAGCGATTTTCATTTGATGACAAAATTTCGTAGGACACTTGCAAGAAAAACTACATTTTTTAAACCAAGTTACCTAAAAGATTCTTAATGTTTTTACGGCATCATGTCAAATTAAGCAATAACTCAAGATTAAGCAAAAGATAGGTTAAAAAGGAAATGAAAACGGATACACGATTTTGAAAATAATTATAACAAATATAAATTACCGAGAAGAGTGTAAACAAAGAGTAACCTTTTTTGACAACAGTTTAAAACATTTAACTTGAAAACACAATGTCTTGTTGAGATTTGAATATAACTAGATTGCAAATTGGTTAAATGACTTAACATTATTAATTTATTATCATGCAACTTAAAAACAACAAATAAAAAATAAAGTTGCTTAGCGAGGAATAGAGGTGGTGTTTGGTCATATGTGGGGGGCAATTCAACTATCAACAACTAGTTTTAATGATGATATTTGATCTTATAGCATGTTAATTTTGAAATTCCTTTGATATAGAATAGTTATGTTATCTATGTACTCTATAAGTCCTAAAATTATTATTAGGGTGGGTCAGTAATTCATTATTAGTATATTTTTTGTGAAGAAATTATATCCAAAATATTTCTTTTAAAAAAATGTGTTTTTTATATGTGGTATAAATATGCGTGTCTTAGGCCTGGCCCCAAGTCTATTATACAGCTACAAAAGTCATAAATAAGTTGTTTTAACCTAATTGAAAAGTCTTTATTTGGAAAATAAGCACGTTCATTAGGCCATATGACAATATTGGTGTATTACACGTATTTTTGCTGTTGGCACGCGTACTGAGAATCTGACCATTAGGCCATATGACAATATTGGTGTATTACACGTATTTTATTATAACGGTTTTGGATTGTTGGAAATCACTTTTATTCTTATACGTTTTTTGCTACTTTTGTTTTCTTATGTTCAACAAAGAAAAAATGATAGGTGTGGCAGCTCACAAGTTTTTATTTCTTTTTTTCATTTCACATAGTTCATAACTCGTTATTTAAAGGATTAAATCTATTCACTAGCAACAATTATCGATCTTTAAATGTTCAATTATCAGACATCAAGCCTAAAAGTAAAGGACGTTGGAGGACTAGCGAGTGGTTAGAAATACTCAACCAACCCCTCATCATTTACATACTCGACGATTGTAATAATCAATTTTAGGCAACATTGATGTCCTGTTGAGTACATACAAGATACACGGACCATCTAAACGTTTGTATAGTCGAAGGAGTGTAATTTGTAAACACATGCTTACATAATAAGTTCATGACAGGAAGGTAAAGATAAATTGTTAAATAAAAGTTGATATTATCATTTTTAAAAATTTCTTTTATTTGTCAAGTTTACATGAAAATAAATTTAGAAAAACCCTACTATAAATATCCAAAACTAAAATTTTTACTTGTTAAAAAAATGATGCTAAATTTTTTACGAGTCAATATCCCCTCGAGCTTAATTTTAAATTGATAAATATGTTAAGTGTTATTGCGAGTGAAATTTAGTCGAATGAAAGTTTAACATGAAAGAGCTTACTTTTATTCTTGAAAAAACAAAAAATACCTATAAAGCTGATTAATCGCCGGCTAGACGCTACTGGGCTACCAACTTTTTTTATTTGTGTAAATCGGTCAACTATGGTCAATGGAGGTCAACAACTGTCAAAAGGTGGTCAAATTTTCCGGAAACTTGCAAATCTTGCTGAAAATACTCAAAAGTTACCGTAACTAGTTTTAATCACTTAGAGTAACTGTTTATAAATCTTGCCGGTATTATCCAAAACTCGCCAGAAATATCCAAAACTTGCCAGAAATGTCAAACTAATTAATCACTGATTAATCACGCCTAGATCGATTACAAACTAAAAAAGGTCGATCACCCGACTATCGATTCACGATTTTTACAACCTTGCTTTTGTTTACCTCAATAATCTATCATGTTCGGATTAAAGTTGAGAGGATCGGATGATAATCCAGTTTTTACTACCCCGATCTATTAAAGAGTGTGGGTGGACTTGAAAAATTAGTCATTTTAATACCTTAGGAGGAGTTGACTAAATCATGTACTAATAAAATTGACACGTTCAAGTTGGTTTATTGACGCTTGACGGACAGTTTTGGTAATGAGGATCTATACCTATAGCAACTTTGTCTCTCTTAACGAAATTCATATTTTTAATTTCTTTAAAATTTTCTACTCGTTATTTATTTATTTATTTATTTTAACGGCTGATAAAATATAAAGAAGCTTTTAGCAATACACTAGAGCTAAAAAATCCCGAACATGAAGTATATAAGGATTGTTATATCCTCTTATATCTTTTGCCTACTTGTGTTTGATTTCGACTTAATTGACTTAATATGAAAAAAAATAAATTAGTTAAGTCGTATAAAAACTGTTTGTTAATAGAGAAAGATGACTGAAAATATTAAGTAATAAAACTGAGAGGAAACTGCAAAATACATCCCTGTGGTTTACACATTTTAGCATCTTACATCCCTGTCAGAAACTTTTGGCAATATACATCCCCCATCAGGCAAACGTTTGCCACAATACATCCCTCGTTAATAATGAGGACTAACGGTGCAAAGTTTTCATCCGTTATCTCTTAACGAGACTGAAAATATTACACCGTTAGCCTTTGTTTGCCAAACATATGCACCGTTAGTCCTCTTTTTTAGAAAAAAAAAAGTTAAAAAAAATTAAAATTAAAAAAAAAAGTTAAAATTAAAATAAAGGAAAAAAATTAAAAAAAAAAAACATTGTTTTTTAAAGTTAATATTTAAAAAAAAAAAATCAAATTTTTTTAAAAAAATTAATATTTGCTAAAAAAAAATTAAATTTTTTTTATACGCATTTTTTAAAAATATTAAAAAAAAGAAAAAAAAATTAAAAAATTAATTTTTTTTAAAGTTTATATTTTTTTTAAAAATCAAGATTTTAAAAAAAAATAATATTTGCGCAAAAAAAATAAATTTTTTTTATAAATAATATTTAATTTTTTTTAAATGCGTATTTTTTTAAAAATTAATTTTTATAAAAAAATGCGTAGTTTTTAAAAAAATTTATTTTTTTTTAAAATTAATTTTTTTAAAAAAATTGATGTTTTTATAAAAAAAATTAATTTTTTTCTCAAATATTATTTTTTTTAATTTTGATTTTTTTAAATATTCACTTTAAAAAAAATAATTTTTTTAAATTTTTTTCTTTTTTTTTAATTTTTTAAAAAAATGCGTATATATAAAAAAAATTAATTTTTTTTCGCAAATATTAATTTTTTTAATTATTTTTTTTAAATATAAACTTTAAAAAAAATAATTTTTAAAATTTTTTTCCTTTTTTTTTTAATTTTAACTTTTTTTTTTTTTTTTTTTTTTTAATTTTTTAACTTTTTTTTTCTAAAGAAGAGGACTAACGGTGCAAATGTTTGGCTAACGAAGGCTAACGGTGTAATATTTTAAGTCTCGTTAAGAGATAACGGATGAAAAATTTGCATCGTTAGTCCTAATTGTTAACGAGGGATGTATATTGCCAAAAGTTTTTGACAGGGATGTAAGATGCCAAAATATGTAAACCACAGGGATGTATTTTGCAGCTTCCTCTAAAACTGAGGTTGTCTGCATTAAGTCATCTTAATTAACATGACATAATGAAAAAATTAAACAAACAGTCCCTTGTCCTTCTACCCGCATAATTTTTTTTTAATTTATTATTATTATATATATATATATTTTTTAATTTTATGCTCTGATATGTGTATTTCATTCACTAATATGATATGTGTATTTCACTCATTATCTCCTCTTGTTTAAACAGCCAGTTTTTCCACTTGTGATTATGAGGATTAATAAGTGTCAAATAATATCATTTCTCGAAGTATGTTGATTTTGCATCACAGTTACAGTATTATACAAGTTACTACTATGCTAACTAATACATTATTCAATTTATTACCGATTAATTCAATATACATGCATGTTCAGTTTTAAAAACTTGCTTCTTTATTATTTATTTATTTTCTTTTTATTTTTATATATTTTTAATTTAACAGGAAGACGTTCGGCTGTTGAAGAAAATGGGTGTCAACTCCTATAGGTTCTCTATTTCATGGCCACGAATATTACCAGGTAAACTAAAAATCTTCAAGCATAGATGCAAAATCGAAATGAGTGCATTAGGCCTAACATTATTTAAGGCTACAAAATTAATAGTTATTCGAACAGGTAACTCTTGTGTTAATGGCACTTAGTTTTTAAGGAATCCTACTCTATATAATCCATGTTTTCTTCGCCCACCAAAACATAAATCTCAAATCTTTTGTCCCAAACATGGTAAACACTCATATTGAAATTATTAGAGTAATGTCAAGCTCCACAACTGAGAAACGCATATCATATGATGTTAGCAAAGAGCCAGAAGTGAAATGTTTAGCATCAAATCAGCATAAGATGTCTAAGAATGGTTATTGGGTAGTAAATTAATTATTTATTTGTTCCTTATGGTTAGTAGATTTACAAGCTAAAGATATGTGTATTAATGATCCCATCAAACTGTTATTTTTTGTTAGGAGAGAAAAATTAATAAGACACAGTGTCACATACTTGTTTCCGTTGCGTTTGAACCCTCCACATCTTGTTTCTGTGATTCCACGATTAGACACTAGACTTAAGATATAAATACTCTACTAATGTTAATCAGTTAAAAAAGACTGAAAAATTCAAGTGTCCATTACTAACTTAAATATAGGACTCATGTTTTTTTTTTTTTTTTTTTTGAAGGGGGGGAAGGGGGTGTTTCTTGATATACCCTCTCTGATAGATTTAACATGAAAGAATCTATATGCCCTCTATGATAGATTTATGATGAAAGAATCTGAATCAATTTAATTATGATTTGAAGAATCAAAGCACATCTATGGGTGAAAATATATAAGGAACTGAAATTATTCATGTGATTAAACAGGTGGAAAAGTGAGCATGGGTAAATCCATGGAAGGTATCAACCATTACAACAGGTTAATCGATGAGTTATTGGCGAATCAAATTGAGCCATTTGTCACTTTGTTCCATTGGGATCTTCCAAATGCTTTGGAAGAAGAGTATTTGGGCTTCTTAAGTTCGAAAATTGTGTAAGTATCTCTTTTGTTTAAATCTTTAGCATTTTGTTTCCTGTATATCCCTCAAATTGATGAGTTTGTATACAAATTTAGGGACGATTTCGTTGATTATGCCGATATTTGTTTTTGGGAGTTTGGAGATCGGGTGAAGAATTGGGTGACATTAAACGAACCGCATAGATTTTCCATGTCTGGTTATGCACAAGGTATATGGGCGCCTGGTCGAGGTGGCAACAATGAAGATGGTGATGCTCAAACAGAACCATATACAGTAGCGTATAACTTACTCAACTGCCATGCAGCTGCTTATAGAAAATATAATGAAGATTACAAGGTATTTACTTAAACTAAATATAATCTACATTCATCAAACACATTATCCCCTTTTTATAAGAAATTTATTAATTGGACGTGTTATGTTTTTTAGGGCATTCAAAAGGGTAGAGTCGGAATAACACTCGATTGCAACTATTATCAACCTTATCGTGGTTCTCAAAACCAAGATGATGTTCAAGCTGTAAAAAACGGCTATGATTTTATGTTTGGATGGTAAGAAACATAGCAAATAATGCTTGTCAATTCTTATGTCTGAGAACAAATTATCGATACACATATTGTGATACTGTAATACATAATTTAGGTTTATGGAACCGCTAACAAGAGGTACTTGGCCCGAGAGCATGCAAACGTATGCTCAATCTGCAACACCAGATTATCCGGATGGTCGTGTTTTGCCAAAATTTTCAAGTGATCAAGTTAAAAAGTTGATTGATTCCTATGATTTCTTGGGAATAAACTACTACACAGCGAGTTATGTCCGAAAACCAACTTCTTCTGATGAAATTCCTCTCGGATATCTTGCAGATTCTCACTATGTGGAATCAGGTACAAAAAGTCAAAAACACATTATTTTCATTCATTTTATAGGGCAAATTACCAGAAAATGTATTTAACTTGTCACTTTTTTGTTAAATATATGGATAAATATTAATATGTAAATGTCTAGTATCGAACCCGAGACCTCGGGATTGCACACTTTACAAACAAGAATAATGAATAATAAATATATATATGTTAAACGTATCGTATATATATATATTTATAAACACTTAATGGACTAAATGGTCGTTAGTTATTAACCGTATGGACTAACTATCATTAGTAACGAAAGATAAGGACTAGAATGTAACTTGGGAGTCAAGAAGGATCTAGAACACCCTTGTGGGTGCCTAGGCCGGTCGATCATGGTGAGGGGAAGCCCAACCCATGCTTGTCTTGTCCTCCAAGTTTACTCTAGTATATATACAAGGCCAAGGATTAGGGTTTCACATCTTTTGTGCACACACACTAAACCCTAAATCTTTTCTTTGTCTTGTTTCTTTCTTGGCCGATCGGTTCACCCCCTCCAAAGGGATCATGGATCGATTTTGGTTAAACCAAAATAAGTGTTTTTGTTTACTTGCATCAAACCTTTATTCGTTGGTAGTTTGTGTGTACAAGAACGAGGTAATTACTTACTTTAGTAATTATCAAGGGATTGATTAACAAAACGGTAAGGGGTTAATCATTGATCCATATAAACCCTAATTAGGGTTCTTCATATTGTTAAAGACAATTGCTTTTGATTCTTGTTCGGGCTAGAATCACCACGGTACGTTCCTATTTAATTTATGTTAATCTCTTATGTGTTATAGATGTTCCTACGCTTCCGCAAATGTGTTTACCTTTTAATGATTGTCATGAGACTAAATATTCTAACATTTTTACCATTGTATGTACCATCTTTTTTTTTTTCCTATTGTGTGACTAAACTTTCGAATTTGGTACATTGTGTGTATTTTGTGACCATTTTACCCTTACATTTTCAAAATTTTGAAGGGTAAAATGGTCATTTTACAAGGCTAAAAAGTCACAAAATACACACAATGTACCAAATTCGAAAGTTTAGTCACACAATAAGAAAAAAAAAATGGCTACATACAATGGTAAAAAGTGGCAAGTTAAATACATTTTCAGGTAATTTGCCATTTTTTTTACAGACGGTATAATAATATGGGTATGACTGAGTTTGGATTTCTATATTGTTCAAATATACAAAAATTGCAGACCGAAAAAAAGTTCTACAAAAAAAATTAATAACAACAATATTGCCATCACCTTTTTTCGTCTTCAATTATTTTTCAAAAAAAAATGTTGCATGGATATACAATCTAAAAAAACATATATTAGATGTCTCTTATATGTAATAAACTTTCATATTATAAATTCCTCGTACATCATATCTGACTCATATTGACGGGATTTGTCTAGTGGTAAAAAGAAGTGACATTCGGTAAAATTTCTCAATGTGATCACTCTGATGACCCATTTGACATATAAATGTTATAAACCAATTCTTTTAAACTAATGGAGTAAATGGATCTATTTGCACATAAATATTGAATATGATTCTTGCCAAGAACAATTTAGATTTATCGAAATACATTGATAAGCTTCATAACTTGTAGTTGTAACTTGTTTTCGCGTGCTTCAGCCCAAGATCCTAATGGAAACAACATTGGAGAGCAGGTAAGATAAACTTTACATATAAAATGATAAAAACAAATGCTCAGGGGTCACATGTTCCAAGGTTCGCTAACTAATGCAAAATTCCATTTAACAGGCGTTTGAGGGCTCGTGGATTTATCTGTGTCCTGAACAACTTGGAAAACTCTTGATTTACATTAAGAAAACATACAAAGTCACTAAGGATATAATCGTCACCGAGAATGGTACTACAATTATGTGTGTGCGTGTGTGTGTTTTAACCTCTAATCCAATCTATGACTAAAACTTTGATTCCTGTCACAGGAAGTCCTGATCCGAACGAAACAGGAAAAACTTATGAAGAAGTGCGGGATGATTCATTTCGTATCAAATATATCAAAGAGCATATTAAAGCCATTAAAACTGCTCGAGAGTAAGTAAATTAAAGTGTGAAACAAATGGAAATTGAATTACAACTTATGACATGTAATTTAAACCGTGCTCTATTGGCCCTTTTTGTAGTAAGTGCTTAACTAACCAAAGTTTTTTATACAATGATTACAGTAACCAAGTGAGTGTGACGGGATACTTTGTATGGTCGTTCATGGATAGTTTTGAATGGTCTTCCGGATATAGTGAAAGATTTGGTATGATCTATGTTGACTTTGTGAAAGATCTACAAAGGTACCCAAAAAACTCTGCGATTTGGTATAAAAAGTTTCTGTCCGAAGAGAAAAAGATACTTAAACGGAACATCACCGAAAGCGAACAAGAAAGTGAAGTGAGCAAGAAGCTCAAGAAGGCAAGAACATGAATAAGCACCGCCCATATCACATATCTTTCATTTGGGCAAAATGGTATATCAATTAGTATATAATAATTCATGTAGAGTACTAAACTTGAATGACCTTTTGTAATGTATTATTGATACTGTGATATACTATGGAATTAAATATCCAATAACAGACATCCAATGCATTTATTCACCTAATCTCATTATCTTTTTTGCTAAATTCCGTTAAACTGATAACCAAAATGAGGAATATCCATGGTATGCGGGATACGTATGAAAATTGCAATGTGCTGAGTTAACCAATTATTCAGAAGCTCATAGTTAATTAAGATTAGCAATGTCTAGCGGTTGGTGCGGTGGATGTGCGCTATGTTTATTTACATGGGGATCGTTTTGTAGTTTTTGTTGTTCATATCTTCTCCTTGAAGATGATCCTTTTAATTTTAAAAAAATTTGCACCACAAGAACCAACTCATTCTTTAATTTATTGTAGACATCTTATTATAGAATTCATGAGATTATTTCCTTTAATATTGAGAAATCACCCTCTAAAATTGTCATAATAGCTTGACTAAATACCAGCCCTCATTGCCTTTTCACCTCTTTGTCACAAGCTCGTCTCATGTCATCGCCTTTTCACATCTTTGTCCATTTGATCTTTGATTTTTTGTTATTTTTATTGAACTCACCCTATCTTATAGAAGCTTTTGAAGGTGCAAAGTATTTATTTGAGAAAATAATATTTCTTTTTCATTTTCTTTTTTTTAACAATGGTTTCCAACCTTTTGGCAGACTAATTCTCGGGGTTTGAACTCATAGCCACACAGGCTCAAACTAGTTAAAGCTCTCCCTTTTCAAATTTCATGTTAACATCAGCTTGTGTAAATATCTTAGAAATAGATGATTGGGTCATTTTTGGTCATTGTGTGTTAAAAGAAAACTTTTAAAATATCATTTTCTTTCACACCAATTGAAGGACCTAACTTGAGTCTAGGATATCCACATTTATTAGCTAGTTAATAATTATTTCATTATTGATATCGTCTTTTTCTTGTCACGGCAAATATTAGCTAAACATAAGAGTATAATTTTTAAACCCACAACATCTTAGCAAATACAGATATCTTGACGAGTTACATACCGATAGAACAGATCTCGTGTCCTTGTAATTGACAGTTCAAAGAAAAGAATAGTCTATGATATCCACATTTATCAGCTAGCTTATTACTATTTCATTATTGATCATATCGGTCTTTATCTGGTCAGGGCAAATATTGGCTAAATATAGGACTATAATTTTCGAACCTACATCTTAGTGTGGAGGGTGTGGTCATGGGTTATCCCTCGGCAGATCAGCTCCACATTAGATTTTTCTTTCTAAATTTTTTTTTTCTTTGCAACACATTCTCTCTCTTTCATAATTTTTTTTTTTCTATTTTTTATCATTTAAAAAACTCTCAACACATATCTCCGCAAAATACACACTCACATAAATTAAAAAATTAGTTTCTCTCTCTTTGATGCTTGCGGGACTATAGTGCCGAATGTAAAAATTTTTTTTGAGCATGCCAAGTTTCCAGCTACATGTGGTGTGGGTTTCCCCAAAGGAAAAAAGCTTTGCTTTTGCTTTTGCCACTCCACACCTAGTACCCTTAGTAGATACAGATATCTTGATGAGTTACTCACATACTGATAATACAGATCTCGTGCCTTTGTAATCGTCAGTTCAAAGACAAGAATAGTCTATGATATCACATTTATTAGTAGTTGTTTCCTTGATTTTCTATTAGTTAAAATGTGCATCTTACCGTTATGTTTGGTCCTTATTCCACATTATTTTCTAACTACATATCAGGGTATTGTCTAGCAAATGCATCTTAAAATTTTATCTTTGTATCAGTACGTGTATAAACTACATTACTTCATGGTATTACACAAATGGGTTAAACATGCCAAAAGTTTTCTAAAATGTGTTCAGATACTTTATACTATTTTATTTTATTTTATTTTTTTTTTTTGACAAAAATTGATGAGTCATGAGCATTAGTTGAATTTGTGAACAAGATAATCTCGATGTTACTTCTCAACAAAACACGAAGGACCAAACTTGGTCGTTAGATAGTTAATAACTGCCAAAGCGATTAAGTTAGTTAGTTAGTTATTCGGTTATGTGGTAGTTATGTCGGTTACAAACCGAATGGATGTATTGTTTGGGTCACACCCATTCGAACAGGCACAAGAAAAGGGACACACCCTTTCGTACTCTATATATATGTATGAACATGTATCGTTGTAACAGTTAGTTAGACGAATTAAATAGTTATTCAGATTATTGCAATTTCATTTTCGACTCACCATTTTGGGACTAACATTGGCATCAGAGCCTCGCTTTGATTACACGCTCGTTAAAGACATCCAAAAAAAAAAAAAAAAACAAAAAAAAACTTATACGAGGACAAACCAAAGAAGAAGGACACGCTGAGACACTTCATTTCAGAAAGGAAAACGCGACGTTCAAAGAAAAAGGGAAGTTGCCTAGACAACTAGGGACGCAAGGAAAGTAGTGCACGACCGTACTTGTGTAGAAATTGCAAATGCAAGGCACCAAACAACGTTGGTGACCAGTTGGTTTTGTGTTGTTGTGATGAGTGAACGCTACAACAAAGAACAAAGAAGAACTTTGTTGGTGACTAACATTACACGACAACAAAAGCCTAGAGACCCTCTGTTGCTGTTTTTAACGCGACAAGTAGGATGAAAGACGTCAAGAAGAAGGAGACCCCTTGTTGAAATTCTAACGCAACAAGAAGGAAAGAAAGGAGAGTTGCTTGTGCATAGAAAGAAAAGGTATACCGAGAAAGAAACAATCTAGGATTGTTTGGAAAAGAACGCTAGCAATACAAGGAACAAGAACAACGAAAAAAACAAATTGATCACTTGTTATTTTGAAGAAATACCGTAGGTGTTTGAAGAATTGTTGTGAAATTCGGTGTGGAACAAAAGGAGACAAAGAAAAATATTGTGGTACGCGTTTGGAAGAGAGACAAGCAACAACGACAACAAGAAAAATAAAACAAATCATTTATTGTTTAGAGACATACTACCGAGTAGTATTAGTGAAGAAAAACAAACAAGCCGTTTGTTTTGAAATACCGAAAGGTATTTGGGAAACTTTTGTGCTTAAGGAACTTGGAATTCAAAAACAACAACAACAACAAAACCTTTGTTGTTTCACCGAGAGCACTTGGGTGTTTTGGAAAGAAAAGTCGAGAACAAAAAAAGATCTAGGGCACGTTTACTCCAAGTCGACACAAAAGGGAAAACAACGTGGGCAAAGTATGGTTTATTGAAGAAACAGAACAAGTCGACAACATCTAGAAAGGGTACAACCGGAAGGTGTATGCACGGATTGTTTTGGTGAACAAGGGAAAGGAAAAGGCGTAGTTGGTATACACTTAAGTACGACGCATAAGAGGGAATACATTTGTGACTAACACAACAACGAGGTCACAAATTCAAACTTTGGATTTCAATTCATATTTAGATAGTATAGATATTTATTTTATACTATTAGGAAATCCCGAGAACTTTATATTGATCCCGTACTATTAGGATTCCCAGAAAACTATTTATGTTCGCGTAGTAGTAAGACATACCATACTAGTTAAAAATTCCCATACGATTAGAAGGTGAAGATTATAAACACTTTTAAGATGTCGGGTGACAGTACAACTAACACTTCGACAACACTGAAACCCGAAACACCTACTTCACAATACCAATGCCCTAAACTAAAAAACACGAACTACACAGTTTGGGCTATACAGATTAATTAGGTTATACTAGAAGCACATGGTTTATGGGAAACAATAGAACCTAAGGAAAACACGCAAGTAGATGATAAGAAGGATAAGGCAACAACTGCCCTCCTATATCAAGCGTTGACCGAAGATGTGATTTTACAAGTAGCAAGTTGTAAGACGACAAAGGAATTATGGGAATCGGTAAAGAAGAGACACGGTGGAATAGAGAGAGTGCAGCAAGCACGGTTACAATCATTGATGATTGGATTTCAAACCCTTCAGATGAAGGAAGATGACACGGTGGATGCATTTACGGACAAACTAAACGGCTACGCCACAAAGGCTAAAGAATTAGGAAAAACTTTGGATGAATCACTTTTAGTACGTAAACTATTAGATTCCACACCAGATAGGTTCACTCAAATAGTAGCATCCATAGAACCGACAAATGATCTAAACGACATTACCTTAGATGAGATCGCTAGAAAACTTAAGGCATTCGAGGAAAGGATACAACTTTGAAAGGGAGGACAAGTGGAAAGCCATGATAACTTATTATTCGCACAAGGCGAACACTCTAGAAAAGGAAGAGGATTTACCAAACGTGGAGGTAGATCAAACTTTTCACGAAGAAACTGGCATAGTAATGGAAATAAAAATAACTCGAATGAAGGAAACACAACTCACAAAGAAAAGTCAAACAGGAATACACGTGAGTGGGATATAAGAAAGGTAAAAATTTTCAATTGTGGGAAACTTGGACACATTAAGAAAGACTGCAGAAAACCATCAACTACTCAGGAACAATCAAACCTTATCTTAGAAGACGATGAACCATCACTATTAATGACTACGTACGAAACTGAACACGAAGAAGTTTTGTTGAACGAAGGACAAATTCAACCCGGAAAATATGCTACAACAGATGCTAGCATATGGTATTTAGATAATGGTGCAAGTAACCATATGACGGGAACCAAGAGTCATTTTAAGGATATTGACGAAAGCATAACTGGACACGTTCGTTTTGGAGATGGATCGTATGTGGAGATAAAGGGTAGAGGTTCTATACTGTTAGGATGTAGAAACAAACAACAAAAGATAGTTTTGGATGTTTACTACATTCCAAACCTCAAGAGCAACATACTTAGTCTAGGACAACTTACAGAGATATGTTGTAAGATCGTCATGGATGGAAACAAACTGACTTTGTAAGACAAGAATAAGAAGTTGTTGATGAAAGTAGAAGATCTAAGAATCGACTTTACAGTATTAGATTACAAATAGAAGCACCTATATGTCTCTTAGAAAATGTAGATAACCAAGCATGGTTATGGCACGCTAGATTAGGTCATCTGAACTTTGACGACATCAACAGGATGACAAGAAAGGGTCTAGTAGAAGGAATACCGAGAATAAATCATGCAGGACAAATTTGTGATGCATGTTTATTAGGAAAACACAGTAGAACACCATTTCCAAATCAAGCTAAATTCAGATCAAAGAACCCGTTAGACTTAGTATATAGAGATCTCTGTGGTCCCATAAGTCCGGCCACACACTAAGGAAAGAAAGTCATCTTCTTATTAGTAGATGACTGTACATGTTTCATGTGGGCCTACTTTCTGACATCGAAAGATCAGGCATTTAACACATTCAAGGAATATAGACAGCAGATTGAAATGGAGATGAAAATGAAGTTAAGAATGCTAAGAACAGATAGAGGAGGTGAATTTACATCTAATGAATTCACCAAATACTGCAAGGAGAATGGAATAGCAAGACAGTTGACAGAACCATACTCACCACAACGGAATGGAGTAGTGGAGAGAAGAAATAGGACAGTGTTATCAACTACGAGGAGTATGATGAAAGCGATGAAGTTACCTTTAACTTTTTGGGCAAAAGCAGTCAAACACGCTATTTACATACTCAATAGGGTACCTACAAGAGCCCTAGAAGATAAAACACCATATGAGGCACTCTACAACAGAAAACCGAATCTGGAAAACCTAAGAATTTTCGGATGCACAGCTTATGCCAAGATAACGATACCTCACTTGAAGAAGTTGGACAATAGAAGCATACCAATGATTTACTTAGGAGTAGAGGAAGGATCAAAAGCATGTAGGTTATATGATCCAATAAGAAAGAAGAAACATGTTAGTAGGGACGTAAAGTTAATGGAAATGAAACTATGGGATTGGGATAACAATGGAGATTATACGGGTACACAAGACACATTTTAGGCTAGTTTTGTGGTAAACGGAGTTGACAATGAAAATCCTATACCAGTCAACATAGAAAACAATGATAATACGTATCAGGAACTGGATCAAATACCTGATCCAGACTCACCAATCACACCACCAACATATACTTACAACCCTAACTTAGAAGATGAAGAAGAAGCAACTTTTAGCTCATTAGGAAGCTCATATCAGAGATATGATGATAGACCGATACGAGTTTCAAAGAGATACCGAAATCTATGAAGACGCATGTGAAGTAGAAGCAGAAACTCTATTTTTCACTGAAGAAGAACCCTGTAACTATAAGGAAGCATCAACAGATAAGAAATGGATTGAGGCCATGGAGATTGAATTAGATTCAATCAACAAGAATAACACATGGACTCTTGCTACATTGCCAACAAACCAGAAGGCAATAGGACTCAAATGGTTTTATAAGACCAAGAGGGATGCAAAAGGAAAAATCATCAAATATAAAAGCAAGATTAGTAGCAAAAGATTATGTACAAGAATAAGGGATACACTTCGATGAAGTATTCACACCAGTTGCTAGGATAGAGGCAGTTCGTTTGATATTAGCACTAGCAGCATATCATAGATGGCAAGTACATCACTTAGATGTAAAATCAAATTTTTACATGGAGATTTGAAGGAAGAAGTTTATGTTACACAACCTGAAGGATTTATTCAACAAGGAAACTTAGGAAAAGTCTACTAGCTAACCAAAGCTTTTTACGGCTTAAGACAAGCACCAAGAGCTTGGAATGTGAAGCTTGATCAAACCTTGAAGTCATTTGACTTTAAGAAATGTAATCTCGAACAAGCAATTTACACAAAGAGAAGCAAGACTTCTACACTTATAGTTTAAGTATATGTAGATGACTTGATAATCACGGGCACTCCAAGGAAGGAAATAGAAATATTTAAATCCCAGATGGAAGAAAAAATTGAAATGAGTGACTTAGGATTGCTAGCTTATTACCTTGGGATAGAAGTTATACAGACAGGAGGAGAGATTACAATCAAGAAAACAGGATATATTAACAAGGTCTTGAAAGAAACAACTATGACGGATAGCAATGATACGAAGATACCAATGGATCCTGGCACTAAGTTGGTCAAGGCGGAAGATGGAAACTTAGTTGACGCAACTTACTACCGAAGCTTAATTGGAAGTCTTAGGTACTTACTACATACAAGACCAGATCTTAGTTACTCAGTCAGACTACTCAGCAGATTTATGCAAGACCCGAAGGATCATCACCTGAAGGCAGTGAAACAAGTAATCTGATACATCAAAGGAACAAAGGAGCATTATAATATACAAGAAAGAAGGCGGCTGCAAGATTACAGGTTACAGTGACAATAGTTATGGAATCAACACCGATCAAGGAAAAGGAACTACTGGGATAGTATTTTATTTTGGAGAGTCACCTATTACCTGGTGTACTCAGAAGCAACCAACAGTGGCGCTCTCATCATGTGAATTAGAATTCATGGCGGCTATTGGAGCAGCATGTCAAGCCTTATGGTAAAATGATTACTCAGTGAATTAACTCGATGAGAAGAGAAAAGGATAACGCTGAAAGTTGACAATGTTTCAGCAATAGCACTCGTAAAGAACCTATTTTTTCATAGAAGAAGCAAGCACATCGACATTCGCTATCATTTCATTCGTGAATGCGTAGAGAATGGTCACATCAATGTGGAACACGTTAGTGGAGAATTACAAAGAGCATATATTTTAACAAAAGCTTTACCAAGACTAAAGTTCGTGATTATGCGACAAATGCTCGGAGTTCAAGATTTAGGACGAAGCAATGATCAAGATTAAGGAAGAGAATGTGAACAAGATAATCTCGATGTTACATCTCAACGAAACACGAAGGACCAAACTTGGTCGTTAGATAGTTAATAACCGCCAAAGCAGTTAAGTTAGTTAGTTAGTTAAATTGGTTAGTTAGTTATTCGGTTATGTGGCAGTTATGTCGGTTACAAACCGAATGGATGTATTGTTTGGGTCACACCCATTCGAACAGGCACAAGAAAAGGGACACACCCTTTCGTACTCTCTATATATATATGAACATGTATCATTGTAACAGTTAGACGAATTAAATAGTTATTCAGATTATTGCAATTTCATTTTCGACTCACCATTTTGGGACTAACAGAATCATATTGTATATAGAAACTCATGATCGAGCATTTTTGCTGGCATGGATCACATACATGCACGAGCACCAGTGTTTTGAATTATACATCCATATGCTATGAAACACGCATCAAAGAAAAACCTCAAGTTACAGATTAATCAGTAATACTGGGACATTAAGCAAATGGCAAAACTTACATTCATCCAAAATGAATCGAGTTCTTAAATTATCTCATAACATAAACTGCTCTCACCAACACAGTCAAGCATCTGGTCTCGTCACTCCAACCAATTATCATATCAATCTGTATCTTGTATTTCTAGCACTAAATCGAATGCTCTTTTTTCTATTCATCCTCTTATCTCCAGCACTACTATGTTGCCTATTATCCCATCCACGAATAATAGTCAACGGTGATACCTGCACCTGCAAGCATAAAAATATATGGCAACGACTTTTATTACTTACACCACCTCCTATTTTTTGGGTAAAGGGATTTTACCCAGTGATATATATTAAAAACTAATATGAGTTTCGTACAAGAAAGAGTGGTGATCAGCCACTCTTATAAAGAAGAAAAATGAAAACACTCGTATTTGAACCACCTCAAATACGAACAGCCAACTAAACAAATAAAACTAGCAGGAAGACTATGCTAGCATAATAAACAAAAACTCCATGCACAACTCATGAAATCTTCCAAGTAGTCTTCATTTGGCTCACTCTCGCCTTATTCTTGAATCTGATAGAAGCAATTTTTGAGCGAACCATCTCTACAATAAACTTGGTAACTTGGTTTTCATTACTACTTGTCTTGGCATGAACTCGGTTGTTGCATTCCTGCTAGATAAAGTTAGCAGACAAGGCCAAGATTAATCACCCCACTATACTCGTTGATGAGGCGAAAAGTGAACCGCTTTTACAGGGTCATTTAAGCCCGGATTCATGATTATTTGATCAAATATTGCCCTAAATCGTTCCTTTTGTTATTTTAGGTACTTTTGGAGAGAAATCTGGAAAAGAAAGCATTTTGGACGTTTTTGGAGCATAGAAGTCAAGAAAATGACAAAGTCTCAATTTTCCTTGCTAGAACAGTACCTGCAGCGTCAAGTCTCTCCACATGACGGCGTCAAGAGTTACAAAAGAGGTGGATGTGGAAAGTACACGTGACAATCCAGAGAGTTTTTGTGCATAGGAGATGACGGCGTCACCCAAGGCCGTCATGGTCCAAGTATTAGTGACGGCCCAGAAGAAAATCACACATGACGGCGTCACAAATGGATCTAGGCAATACGATTTCATTATGGGGGCAAGTTGACGGCGTCACAACTTAACACATGACGCCGTCACCCTGTAAAATCTATATATAGTTTTCCAAATTTCATTCATAAGTGTGCAACTTTGAGGGAAAAAGCCTAGGTCGAATTTTCTAGCTTTTTCAAGGGTTTCAACCCTTTGAATCTTTCATGTTCAATTAAAGATAAGTACTCTTTAAAATCATTCAATATGTGTATGTGTTGTTTGATTATATCTTACGCTTGTCTTCTATTTAACATGCTAGGCTAGATTTCGTTTGTGTTTGCTTAGATGTAGTGAAACCTAGATGTTGATTATGGGTTGATTGCTTGTTTATAATTGTTACGGATGATTGTATTCGATGTTAGGCTTAAGAAAACTGGCAGACTTCCATTGGTAACTTGCTTGAACGTCTTAAGAAACATGATCAGAGGTGTACTATGATTTTTGGTTGTATTTAATGCGTAGGAGAATTCTAATGATCCCATGTTAGGAGCTTCTAACGGCTCGACATAGGAGTGAAGTAGGATCCTATAAAGTTAGGGAATATTGTACACGGCCCTACGACTAGTATTAAGGAATATGACCCGTCATCCATGCAATTGTAACAAGTAATTAACCTGTAAAATATATCTAGGGAGTAATGAAGCCTAAGTAAACACAACTTTCCTCATCATTGTTTACACCACATTAGTATAATAGTTGTATTTTCATTTCTTTTATTTTATTTTGATTGCATCTTTAGATAAATTGGGTAAGTTGGCTAGCAACTAATTTCACCCACTCCTTCAAAACCCGAGATTTTTAATTGCTTTTATAAAAATATAAAAATATAAAAATACAAAAAGAATCATCCCTCACCTCTAGACTTAGTTTAGTAGATTTTCTAATCCTAGCGACACTATTCCTGAGTTGAACGATCAATCCCTCGGTACTTGTCACTATATTATACTACAATGATCAGGTACACTGCCTGGTGGGGGTTGTAAGCTTCTCAAGATCCCTTGAGAAGTAAAACCTGTTGCGAGGTTGCGATCCTCACGTATCAAGTTTTTGGCGCCGCAGCCTGGGGAATAGTTATTGTCTAGGTTAGAATTTCTTTTTATTAGGTCTACTTACTAGATTCCAATCTAGTAATGTTTTATTTTTATTTTTAGGTTTTCTTTAGTCTATCTTTTTCTTCGTGCCTTTGTTAGTAAATTAAGTTCATTGACTATTCCGTTTGCCATTATGGAGAACGCGAATCCACCATACTACCGACCACGAAATTCACCCACTCCAAATGACATATTGATGTTCAAACAACATGAAGATGAACCTATCTATGATGCTTGGACTCGTTTTAAATATTTACTCCGAAAAATCCCTCATCATAGTTTCGATCTATGGTCCCAAATTGAAATATTTTACCATCGTGTCGACCACTATACCAAAATGGACATTGACCATGCCGCAGATGGGAACCTTTGGGGATTAAGTGCTGAAGAAGCATGGGAAGCCATAGAGAATTGTTCCATACTCGCTAAGAAGTTGTACAATCCAACAAACGTTGTTACGGATAAATTGATAGCAAGTTTGAGGGAACAAGCAAGAAGTTTGTTTGGGGATAATAAGCCTATAGATGAGATACCTAGGTGCACGGAGTGGTTTGATTTCACCATAATACAGGATAAACACATAGGTGACCTTGATGTGATGGAGGATTTAGCCAAACATGATCACATTGATCAAAAAGACCTAGGTTTTATGATCGATGATGATGAATCTCGAGAAACACATGATGAATCTTTTGGGCAATTTGAATATAGCAGTCAGAATATTGAGGATGATTCGTATGATTCGAATATAGAAGTTGAGATGCCTAGAGAAGCACTTGAGATACTTGGGAAAATGTTAGGGTTAGATTATAATAAAACACATGTTGAGGATATAAGTGATCTTGACACAAGGAATGATGAAGTAAATAACATAAGCTCACAAAGTACCCCACAAGTCCTACCATCATTTGAGGCACACACACCGCACGTGACTTACCCGGAAGAAGTAGAAGTGACTATAGGAGCCCTGATAGAGGTAGAACCCTTGGACCAAGCACAACTAGAGAATATAGGTTTTAACACTTGTAGTGATGACCTTTCTTTTAGTTCTAAGGAAGTTCCTAGTCTTGATGAACCCCAACCAAAACCGTTACCTAATCTTCCATCCTTGGATGAAAATTTAGGAATTGAAATAGGTTCTGATCCACCCATCAAACCATATAGTCCGGGTAGTCTTAGGATAAAGGTAGTGGACTCTAAGCCTTATAGAGAGGAAGCCAATATAGGAGTGCAAAATGACCTTACATGCTTACATCACCCATTTATGATTGATCACAAAAAACATTATGGGTTTAAACCGGGTTTATTAGGTCAAAATGGATTCCCAACTAGGAGACTCTCGAAGTTGATAGAAGATGATCCCTTTCTAAGAGAAAATCTTAATCCGCCCACTAACCCAATTGAATTAGGTAAGGTTATGATGATAGGAGCACAGCCCTTTGAGCATATAATTCATCCACTACTCTTTCCTCACGTGGCATATTTCCACCCTAAGGGTGTGTATTGCTACTATCACCCACACTTAATCTTAAGTGTAGGGAAAACCTCCTCTATTTCCGTTAAATAAGGGTAGAGTGAGGCTCGTGACTCGAACAAAAACAAGCGCTTATTGGGAGGCAACCCAAGCTTTATTTATTTATTTATTTGTTTGTTTGTTTGTTTGATTTTATTTGTTTCCGTATGTATGTTTTATTTTTATTGTTGGTAGATCATGTTTCAAACTAAATTGTGAATATGTTTTTTTTTTGTTGTTTAACTTCGTCTTAACTTCATATAAAGGTATTTTGCAAAAGCTAAGTATAAGGGAAACCCCAAATTTGTTTATAAAAACGAAATTGATCATGATTCGCCACAATATTAAATGAATATGTATATTAGTATTTGTTAGAGTCAATTGCTTGTATCGAGACATAATGATGTTTTGCAGGATTTTCCAGGAAGTAGGACATAAGTTTTTCCAGAAATTTTCTGGAAACTTAACGTAAAGATTTCTGCAGGTCACTTCTGACGGCGTCAGGAATTAACACCTGATGGCGTCACGTGTAAAATTCTGGAAATTTTCTGAGTTTTGTTTTTCTAACGGAGTCTTAAAGTTTTTGTTAATTCTATAGTTTTATAAACTCCAGGAAATCTGCAAGCATTCATTCCACAAGCATTATATTTTACATTGTTTTCTAGGATTGGTTAGTATATATAGATTGACGCCGATTTTATGCGAGGTTGCCTTGATTGTTTTCTCAGGTTTAACAGGTTATATATGACAAGAAGATGATTTATTTTCTGGAAGGGAAGCTTTGAATGTTCATTTTCTTGGAGGAAGATCTAACCTTGTTGATACACTATCCACACCGAACGAATCAGGGGAGTGTTTGTTTTCATTTTTTTACATGTTTTACTTTTACATCCTTTAATTGAACATTGGGGACAATGTTCATTCTAAGTGTAAGGGGAGGGTAAATGATGATACCTTATAGGATACTATTGCACATGAGTTTGTTTGTTTGATGGTAGGTGTGTAATAAAACTAAGAGAAATACTTGTTAGTGTAATTTTAGCGCCAAATTTAAATTTTTTTACAACATTTAGGAGTGAAACTTTAGCCTTAACAAGCGTCTCATGGATAGGAGTTGTATGACTAGCACAAAACCGTACCATTCAGAAAAATTTTTCACCCAAATATGTGAGGTTCGCCTTTAGATTTGATAGGAAAAGCATTCATTATTAGTGCTTATGAGTGTACCGGTAGCATTTAAATTATAGAACTTGCGTTAGTGATGCATCCCGAGACAGCTAGTGAGACTAAATTCGTGTAGTAGGATTTACTACATGATAAGAGGCATTAGGATCACCCTTGTGTTAAACCCGTATCATAATTACTTGACCATTTAAGTCATATTACTTGGCTAGTAAAGTCAACTAATTTTCCTACACCTTAGCGTTGTTGATGAGGCAAAAAATGATCCGTTTTTAGGGGGTCATTTAAGCCCGAATTCGAATTTATTTGATCAAATATTGCCCTAAATCGTTCCTTTTGTGATTTTAGGTACTTTGGGAGTGAAATCTGGAAAAGGAAGCAATTCGGACTTTTTTGGAGCATAAAAGTGAAGAAAACGCCAAAGTCTTAATTTTCCATGCTGGGAACAGTAGGTGACGGCGTCAAGAGTAACTCCCTGACGGCGTCAAGAGCAAAATTCTATGACGATCCAGAAGAGATTTGACGGCGTCATGAAGGTAGGGCGTCAAGAGTAAAAGTCATGACGGCCTGGAAATGATTAAGTCTTGACGGCGTCAAATGTAGATCAAGGCAGTCCGAGAATAGTTTTGGCGGCGAGGTGACGGCGTCATAAGCTTTGTCTTGACGCCGTCAGACCTCTTTTCCTATATATAGTTTTCTAATTTTTCACATTTAAGGAGAGAAGTTTTGGGAGAAACCCTAAGTACGATTTTGGTGTAACTTTACAGGTTTTTCAAGGGTTCCAACCCCTTGATACCTTGCATGTGTAATCAAGATAAGTGTTCTTTTAATTCAATCAATATGTCTATGTGTTGGTTGTCTATATCTTGTTCTTGTCTTAATTCCATCATGCTAGGCTAGATCTATCTTGTGTTTGCTTAGATCTAATGAAACCTAGATGTTGATTATGTGTTGATTACTTGTTTATTCTTGTCTTGGATGAATGATTTATATGTTAGGCTTAAGAAAACTAGCAGATCTCCAATTGGTAACATGCTTGAACGTCTTAAGAAACATGAACTGACGCGCATTAGGTCTTTATTGGTTGTATTTAATGCATGAGCCACTGTTTACAATCCCTATAGTTGTGCTGGGCATGGTGTAGGAGGAGATAAGAGCTCATAGAATTGGGGAGTTAAGTGTGCCACCCCATGAATGGTATTAAGGAATACGATCCGTCATCCATGCAATTATAACAAGTAATTAACGTGTAAAAGATGTCTAGGGAGTAGTGAAATCTAAGTAAACATATTTTCTCCAATTACTGCTCACAACTTAGTATAATTTAGTTTATTTTCATTTCTAGTATTTTATTTTGATTGCATCTTAGTATTGGGTTAGTTGATTAGCAACTAATTCCGCCCAAATCCTTCAAACCCGAGATTTTAAATTGCTTTCTAAAAAAATATAAAAATACAAAAATGATCTTCCTTCACCTTTAGAACTAGTATTTAGGTTTTCTAATCCTAGCGACACTATTCCTAGCTGAACGATCAATCCCCCGGTACTTGTCACTATACTATACTACAACGATCAGGTACACTGCCTGGTAGGGGTTGTAAGCTTCTCAAGATCCCTTGAGAGTAAAGCCTGGTGCGATTCCCACGCATCAAGTTTTTGGTGCCGCAGCCCGGGGAATAGTTATTGTCTAGGTTAGAATTTCTTTTTATTAGGTCTACTTGCTAGATTCCTTTCTAGTAAGATTTTATTTTTATTTTTAGGTTTTCTTTAGTCTATCTTATTTCTTCGTGTTTTTGTTCATACTAGTGTGGTCTTTATGGAATCAGAGAGTCGCCGTTTAGAAATTAGCAAGAGGCTTATTGCGCATAAAAGAAGAAAGAGAGAAGCTAACACATTTAAGAAATTCATTAAGCCTCTCCAAATGAAAATTGAGTTTACAAACTTCGCTCCAACCCCGGATGAATTGAGTTACCACAAGTTCCTCTTACAACATCCTTGCCCCTCGAAATATAGAAAGACACCATGGATTAGGAGGCATAACTTCAGGAACATAAAAATTCCTTGCATGATTGGGTACATGTCTAGAGAGCATACATACATTGACTTAAAAGCACCCATGAATATCATGTCTAGGCTCTATTACAATTGGATAATGAACGAAAGGTTAATACCTAGAAAAGACCCTTACAATTCTAATAGGCTATGTAACTTTGTTAGGAGAGTTAATGGGGTACACATCTTTTTAGGAAATTTTACTTATCAATGTGACTTTGTAATCCTAGAAGATGTTAGAGGCATTATTGATCCACACCTTGGAGAAGTAGTTTTAGGACAACCTTTTGTTGAGAAAACTAAGATGTATTATGACCATGAGAAGGGGATAGCTCAGTTTACTGATGGGATAGAGAAGGTCACTTTTATGATGCCTCACATGAAGGAAGAATTAAAGGGCATCAAGAATCTACAGATTGATGAAATTCGACCTTATGAGGTTAAGGAAGATGGAATCACTAATGAAGCCTATTATGAGAGGAGGAGAACATATTATTCGGGTTGCATGAATCTAGGCCCGGAATACAAGCGTGATGAGAATTGGGTTAGATGTTTTGAGTTAGCACAAAAGTGGGAAAGGAAAACGTAACCCATGACCTTGAGTCTAGCTACAAGACTCGTAAATAAAGAAAAGCGCTTCTTGGGAGGCAACCCATGTTTTGTGTGATTTTATTTTTTGTTTGTTTGTTATTTGCTTCCGTATGCATGCTTTATTTTTATTGTTGGTAGATCATGTTTCTAAATTAAGAAGTGGAAATACTTTACTTTGTTGTTTTGGCCTAGTCTTAACTCCACCTAAAAGTATTTTTGCAAAAGATAAGTGTAAGGGGAAACCCCAAATATGTGTTTAAGAAACAAACCGATCATGATTCTCCACAATATTAAATGAACATGTATATTCGTACTTGTCAGAGTCAAATGCTTGTATTGAGTCATAATGGAGTTTTGCAGGATTTTCCAGGAAGTAGGACCAAGTTTTTCCATAAATTTTCCGGAAACTTAACATAAGAATTTCTGCAGGTCAATTCTGACGGCGTCAGGAGTTTACTCTTGACGACGTCAGGTGTAAAAATCTGGAAATTTTACCGGTTTTGTTTTTCTAACGGAGTCTTATGGTTTTTGTGAATTATTAAGTTTTATAATCTCCAGGAGATCTGCAAACTTCATTCCACAAGCATTATATCTTATTTGGTTTTCTAGGATTTAGTAACTTATATAGGATGCCGCCGATTTTACGCGAGGTTGTCTTGTCTATTTTCTCAGGTTTTACAGGTTATGTATGACAAGAAGATGATTTATATTCTGGATGGGAAGCTTTGATTGTTCATTTTCTTGGAAGAAGATTTAACCTGGCCACCCTATTATCCATACCGAGCGAATCAGGGGAGTATTTGATTTCATTCTCTTTACTTTTTCACTATTACATTCTTTACTTGAACATTGGGGACAGTGTTCATCTTAAGTGTAAGGGGAGGGTAAAAAGATGATACCTTACATATGCACTTTCGCTTGAGTTTGTTTTGTTTAATGGTAGATGTGTAATAAAACTATGATAAATACTTGTTAGTGTAATTTTAGCGCCAAATTTAAAATTTTTTACAACATTTAGGAGTGAAACTTTAGCCATAGCAAGCGTCTCATGGATAGGAGATTGTATGACTAGCACATAACCGTATATTCAGAAAAATTTTCCACCCAAATATGTGAGGTTCGCCTTTAGATTTGATAGGAAAAGCATTTACTATTAGTGCTTATGAGTGTACCGGTAGCATTTAGATTCTAGAACTTGCGTTAGTGATGCATCCCGAGACCGCTAGTGAGACTACATTCGTGTAGTATGATTTACTACATGATAAAAGGCATTAGGATTACCTTTGTGTTAAACCCGTATCATAATTACTTGACCATTTATGTCATATTACTTGGCTAGTTAAGTCAACTAATTTTTCCCACACCCTTAGCGTTGTACTCATTTTTAGTACACGAAACCCCTAGTACACCCCTCCGAGCCTATCTCTTCGTTTCTAACTTTAAGCATCTTACTTAAAGGAAGAATTTGTTACACCCCACTTAAATGTACAACCAAATTGCCTTAGCCTTCCGTGTATGCGCTCATTTTTAGTGCATTATTGTTATTTGTTAAACCCTAAGTTAACTTTCTAATTGATTACATGGTTGCTAAGTCGAGTCATATCCTTGTACATATTGTTTTGGGACGATTGGGACTCATGGGTAAGTACTTATTTTATGGAGTAATGGGGAAGAATATCATATATTACCCCCCATATGTACGTTAATCTTAAAAGTGCTCAAAGTGTTTTGATTATCTTGATTCGAGCCATTAGTTTAGTTAATTGTAAAGTATGTAAAGATTCAAGTGTAAGGGGAATTCTCATCCCCTATGATGTATTATTTTGGATGGTAGGGTAAGAGTGTATGCAAAAAAAAAAAAAAAAAAAAAAAAAAAAAAAAAAAAAAAAAAAATATATATATATATATATATATATATATATATATATATATATATATATATATATATATATATATATATATATATATATATATATATATATATATATAGAAAAAGGAAAAGAGAAAAAACATACGGACTACCATCCCTTTTCATTTTATGTTCATTTTATGTTTTTGTTATTTTTCATTTATTAGCTTAAGTCGAGTCTAGTCTTGGCTTAGCAACGCCAAATTATACATGTAATTAACCAAGATTGTTAACTCGCCACCAGTAAAAACTTCCTTTATCCAACAAAACCGTGTATTTCATATCCCTACACCTAACGTTACAACCCTTTTAAAAGACCTCTTTGATAGTTTATCCTAGGTGCTTACGCCATGTGGTGGAGGTTTGATCCTTTCCCAAGCCTATGGTAATCTATTTTGCTATGACAGGTAGTGAGAGATATCTTCCGTTTCCATATTGTAATTTACACTTTATTACACCCAAGAGATGTGAGTATCTAAACACTATTTGTGAGGTGCTTGTGTATGACCTCCGTGCTTGTCTATTGGTCTTTAGTGGAACGATTATTTGTTGTAATTACTTTTATATTAGTGTTAAATGACCCCTAACTTGTATTTTGACTAGAATAAAGCGCATTTGCTTGAGGACAAGCAAATCTCAAGTGTAAGGGTATATGATGAGGCGAAAAATGATCCGTTTTTAGGGGGTCATTTAAGCCCGAATTCGAATTTATTTGATCAAATATTGCCCTAAATCGTTCCTTTTGTGATTTTAGGTACTTTGGGATTGAAATCTGGAAAAGGAAGCAATTCGGACTTTTTTGGAGCATAAAAGTGAAGAAAATGCCAAAGTCTTAATTTTCCATGCTGGGAACAGTAGGTGACGGCGTCAAGAGTAACTCCCTGACGGCGTCAAGAGCAAAATTCTATGACGATCCAGAAGAGATTTGACGGCGTCATGAAGGTAGGGCGTCAAGAGTAAAAGTCATGGCGTCCTGGAAATGATTAAGCTTTGTCTTGACGCCGTCAGACCTCTTTTCCTATATATAGTTTTCTAATTTTTCACATTTAAGGAGAGAAGTTTTGGGAGAAACCCTAAGTACGATTTTGGTGTAACTTTACAGGTTTTTCAAGGGTTCCAACCCCTTGATACCTTGCATGTGTAATCAAGATAAGTGTTCTTTTAATTCAATCAATATGTCTATGTGTTGGTTGTCTATATCTTGTTCTTGTCTTAATTCCATCATGCTAGGCTAGATCTATCTTGTGTTTGCTTAGATCTAATGAAACCTAGATGTTGATTATGTGTTGATTACTTGTTTATTCTTGTCTTGGATGAATGATTTATATGTTAGGCTTAAGAAAACTAGCAGATCTCCAATTGGTAACATGCTTGAACGTCTTAAGAAACATGAACCGACGCGCATTAGGTCTTTATTGTTAGACTTAGTATAATTTAGTTTATTTTCATTTCTAGTATTTTGTTTTGATTGCATCTTAGTATTGGGTTAGTTGATTAGCAACTAATTCCGCCCAAATCCTTCAAACCCGAGATTTTAAATTGCTTTCTAAAAAAATATAAAAATACAAAAATAATCTTCCTTCACCTTTAGAACTAGTATTTAGGTTTTCTAATCCTAGCGACACTATTCCTAGCTGAACGATCAATCCCCCGGTACTTGTCACTATACTATACTACAACGATCAGGTACACTGCCTGGTGGGGGTTGTAAGCTTCTCAAGATCCCTTGAGAGGTAAAGCCTGGTGCGATTCCCACGCATTAGTTGTACTCATTTTTAGTACACGAAACCCCTAGTACACCCCTCCGAGCCTATCTTTTCGTTTCTAACTTTAAGCATCTTACTTAAAGGAAGAATTTGTTACAACCCACCCAAATGTTCAACCAAATCGCCTTAGCCTTCCGTGTATGCACTCATCTTTAATGCATTATTGTTATTTGTTTAAACCCTTAGTTAATTATCTAATTGATTACATGGTTGCTAAGTCGAGTCATATCTTATACATATTGTTTTGGGACGATTGGGACTCATGGGTAAAGTACTTATGTTATGGAGTAATGGGGAAGAACATCATTATTACCCCCATATGTGCGTTAATCTTAAAAAGTACTCAAAGTGTTTTGATTATCTTGATTCGAGTCATTAGATTAGTTCATTGTAAAGTATGTAAAAAGTCAAGTGTAAGGGGAATGTACATTCCCTATGATGTATTATTTTGGATGGTAGGGTAAGAGTGTATGCGCACACACCAAAAAAAAAAAAAAAAAAAAAAAAAAAAAAAAAAAAAAAAAAAAAAACGGACTACCATCCCGTTTCATTCTATGTTTATTTTATGTTTTTTTTTTAATTTTTGATTCATTAGCTTAAGTCAAGTCTAGTCTTGGCTTATCAATGCCATATTGTACATGTAATTAACCAAGATGATTAACTCGCCACCAGTAAATATTGCCTTTATTCAACAAAACCGTGTATTCCATATCCCTACACCTAACGTTATAACCCTTTAAAAGACCTCTTTGATAGTTTATCCTAGGTGCTTACGCCAAGTGGTGGATGTTTGATCCTTTCCTAAGCCTATGGTAATCTATTTTGCTATGACAGGTAGTGAGAGATGTTTTCCATTTCCTTATTGTGATATATACTTTACTACACCCGAGAGATGTGAGTATCTAAACACTATTTGTGAGGTGCTAGTGTATGACCTCCATGCTTGTCTTTGGTTTTTAGTGAAACGATTATTTGTTGTAATTACTTTTATATTAGTGTTAAATGACCCCTAACTTGTATTTTGATTAGAATAAAAGTGCATTTCTTTGAGGACAAGCAAATCTCAAGTGTAAGGGTATTTGATGAGGCGAAAAGTGAACCGCTTTTATGGGGTCATTTATGCCCGGATTCGTGATTATTTGATCAAATATTGCCCTAAATCGTTCCTTTTGTCATTTTAGGTACTTTTGGAGAGAAATCTGGAAAAGAAAGCATTTTGGACGTTTTTGGAGCATAAAAGTGAAGAGAACGGCAAAGTCTCAATTTTCCTTGCTGGAACAGTACCTGACGGCGTCAAGTCTCTCCACATGACGGCGTCAAGAGTTACAAAAGAGGTGGATGTGGAAAATACACGTGACGATCCAGAGAGTTTTTGTGCATAGGAGATGACAGCGTCACCCAAGGCCGCATGGTCCAAGTATTAGTGACGGCCCAGAAGAAAATCACACATGACGGCGTCACAAATGGATCTAGGCAATACGATTTCATTATGGCGGCGAGTTGACGGCGTCACAACTTAACACATGACGCCGTCACCCTGTAAAATTTATATATAGTTTTCCAAATTTCATTCATAAGTGTGCAACTTTGAGGGAAAATCCCTAGGTCGAATTTTCCAGCTTTTGCAAGGGTTTCAACCCTTTGAATCTTTCATCTTCAATTAAAGATAAGTACTCTTTCAAATCATTCAATATGTCTATGTGTTGTTTGATTATAACGCTTGTCTTCTATTTAACATGCTAGGCTAGATTTCGTTTGTGTTTGCTTAGATGTAGTGAAACCTAGATGTTGATTATAGGTTGATTGCTTGTTTATAATTGTTACGGATGATTGTATTCGATGTTAGGCTTAAGAAAACTGGCAGACTTCCATTGGTAACTTGCTTGAACGTCTTAAGAAACATGATCGGGGGTGTACTACGATTTTCGGTTGTATTTAATGCGTAGGAGAATTCTAATGATCCCATGTTAGGAGCTTCTAACGGCTCGACATAGGAGTGAAGTAGGATCCTATAGAGTTAGGGAATATTGTACACGACCCTACGACTAGTATTAAGGAATATGACCCGTTATCCATGCAATTGTAACAAGTAATTAACCTGTAAAAGATATCTAGGGAGTAATGAAACCTAAGTAAACACAACTTTCCTCATCATTGTTTACACCACATTAGTATAATAGTTGTATTTTCATTTCTTTTATTTTATTTTGATTGCATCTTTAGATAAATTGGGTTAGTTTGCTAGCAACTAATTCTGCTCACTCCTTCAAAACCTGAGATTTTTAATTGCTTTTATAAAAATATAAAAATACAAAAAGAATCATCCCTCACCTCTAGACTTAGTTTAGTAGATTTTCTAATCCTAGCGACACTATTCCTGAGTTGAACGATCAATCCCCCGGTATTTGTCACTATACTATACTACAACGATCAGGTACACTGCCTGGTGGGGGTTGTAAGCTTCTCAAGATCCCTTGAGAGGTAAAACCTGTTGCGAGGGTGCGATCCCCATGGGTCACTCGTCATATAATCCTTCACAAACAATGGCATTAACCAGCTTACAATAGTATTCCAAGCGGGAGAAGTACTCGGAAACTCAGCATACGTTGTGACGATACTCCACACTTTAGAAGAAAAGGGACATTCAAAAAGCAAATGATCATGCGAATCAGGTTGTAATTTGCAAAGAGAACACCGAAGCAGGATTAAGTTGACGTCATTGCCAACGTCCCATTGCCTCAGTCTATCTTGCGTTTTAAGCCTCCTTCTCATAATAAGGCAAAGGTGAGTTGAGTGCCTAGGAATGCCATACTACGACCACACTAATCTGAAGCAACCAACTTCATTACTTCTTTGATGGATGGACTGCCAAACAACACTTACCGATAAGTCATTAAACGATCCATCGATAGACTTCCAAAGGAGCCTATCTTCTTGGTTCGCTTGAAGAATAGGGACATTAAAGTTATTAAGCGATGGATACCTAACGAACCAACTTTGAGGCCACCTCTAAACATACCATGCATGATATCAGCAACACTCTCAAGGGACGTAAAGCCAGCACACCTAACAGCCCGGTTAGTAACATGAGCCATAACTATCCCACATGTCGAACCAAGCAGAGGCTTTACAACCATCTCCAAGCTTAAACCATGCATACGGACGAATGGTACTTCTAATACTCAATAGCTTCCTCTACCCCCAACTAACATTAGAACACAAAGGAACATCCCAGAAGCCACAATTTTCAGTCAGTACGCGTGAATCTATCGAACCCATAACATTTCTTAATGAGTTAAAATCTTCCAAATATGAGCGGACATGAGAGCAATATTGAATTCATCAAGCTTACGAATTCCTAACCTACCTTCATATTTAGGAAAACAAACATCTTCCCATGACACCTTTGCCTTGCCCCTTTTCATTTCACTTTGACACCAAATAAAACCACACATTAATTGCTCTATAGAATAAAGGGTTGGGAAAAAAATTCATGTTGTGAAATTTACATAATGTAAATGTATTCTCTTCTAAAGAGATGCTAGGGTAGAACGGAGGCACTGCAATTTGTGGTTTGGACAACAAGATACTTTATTTGGAAAAATCGCAATTGTTGTGCGTTTGGGAAAAAAGTTGAAACGACTACAAATTTATTTCATGAAAGTCGTTTGAGAGCATACAAATGGATAGTTAGAAGGTTCAGTATATACAAAGTAAACTGGGAGGAGTGGATACCTGGTACATGTACGGGGAATGGTTAGGTGATCTTAGTTTGTGTGTAATAAGTAGTGTTCCAGACTTATTTTGTTGGTTATGGTATGGTCTGCAGTGGGTATTTTTACTAGTGCAGATTGATCTTGTCTGAAGTTGGAAATTGGCTTGTTGTAGGGTCAAGTTTATTGTCAATGTGTCAAGAGCTTAAAATGTTGCTTGTCGTTTCTAAAAAAGTTCAATATATAACACAAATTCTTTAAAGACTTAACAAACAAATTCGGACCATTTAGTTTTTCATCAAATTAAAAAAAAAAAAAAAAAAAAAAAAAAAAAAAAAAAAAAATCACTATTTAAAAATAAATAAATAAATATCTCTCAAACGGTTAATCATTGCATGAAAAAAATATACCATTGCAACAAAATTAAATTATATTTTTATAGAGAGACACTTCTATATACCGGACTTTTTTTGACTTTTTTAGTGAGGGTTAAAATTTACGCCTGAAAAAATCACATGTGATTGTGATTTTAATATCACATGAGATTTTACGAAATCACACGTGATTGTGAAATTGATTTCTAAAATAAAAAATCATGTGTGATTTTTTCATGCACAAATTTAAACACTAAAACAAAAATCGAAATGAAAAGTTCGTCGAAAGTATGTCGATATACTGAAAAGATTAAAAAAAAAAAAAAAAAAAAAAAATCCCGTTGTAATAATTTTTTGTCGCTTAATAATTTAACTTTAGAAAATATATATTTTATTTTCAATTAAAAGATGACAAGTGACTTTTTATTTTGATGTAAAAATTAGTGACCATGACTTGTTTGTTAATTACGATTCGTGTTCAATATTAATCTCAAGTCTTAGTCACCCACGTATAGTCTACAATTAAATGGTGACATCTATCTACTAAACTTTGACTATTTGTTCCCAAGAGCCTATAAATAACTGTTCGTGTGTCTAAGGGATTGTATACATTTGCTCTTGAGCTTGCTAGCTAGCCTATTACACATAAGTACATATTAGTCATGACGAGTGAAAATTCTGAAATCAAGCGTCACGATTTTCCGGATGGCTTCCTTTGGGGAGTAGGAACATCGGCGTATCAGGTGTGTAACTCTCCATGCACCCACTCGTGTTTACGAAAAAAACAGCGTAATTAATTATCACAGTGTTTGATTGTTATATCATGATCATGATAATTGACATTGTTTCAAATCTTTTAGTAACTATTCATTTTCTTGCATTATAGGTTGAGGGAGCTTGGAGAGCGGACGGTAAAGATTTTAGTATTTGGGATTGTTTTTGTTTGCGACACCCTGGTTTGTCTCCCTTCCGCTTAAATCCTCAATTTATCGCAGTGATTTAGTCAAGTATTTTGATATGTGAAATGACAGAATTGTAATCGTTTCAGATAAGATTGAAGGGGGTGCAAATGGATGTCACAGTGTGGAAAATTATTCGAGAATGAAGGTAACATTGTTTCATGATTGCGTATTTGTCTAAAATAAATATGTATAAACCGAGTTTTGATTGTTGACCTATTTTAATGAGCAGCCAGTTTTGAAATTACACGAGTCGCTTATGTTTAAGTACGTTATGTTCGTAGGACACTTACAATAAAAACTAGATATTTTAAACCAAGTCACCTAAAAGATTCTTAATGTTTTTGCGGCATCATGTCAAATTAACAATACTATGAGAAAGCTTTCAAACTCTTGACTGGAATATACAATAACTCAAAATTAAGCAAAAGATAGGTTAAAAGGAAATGAAAACGGAGGCACGATTTTGAAAATGATTATAACAAATATAAATTATCGAGAAGAGTGTAAACAAAGAGTAACCTTTTTGACAACAGTTTAAAACATTTTAACTTGAAAACACAATGTCTTGTTGAGATTTGAATATAACTATAGATTGCAAATTGGTTAAATGACTTAACATTATTATCATGCAACTTAAAAAAAAAAAAAAAAAAAAGTTACTAATTAGCGAGGAATAGAGGTGGAGTCTGGTCATATGTGGGAGGCAATTCAACTATCAACAACTAGTTTTAATGATGATGATTGAGTTAATTCTGAAATTACTTCGATATAGAATAGTTATATTATCTATGTACTCTTTACGTCTCAAAATAATTATCCATAAACTAAAAACACAGAGTTTAAGAAAAGTAAAACTATATTTTTCAACCAATAAAATATTATTCTCGCTAATTATACTCTATTTTGATTGGTTGAAATAGAAGTAAACAATTATTTTAAAATATCACAAAATGAGTAAGTGAACAATAATTTTAAAACGCAGTTAGTATTATTTATAAATACTAGACGATTACCCGCACATAGCTACGAAGATGTATGCAATGTTTTTTTAAGTATATATGGGTGTGGAACAAATAAGAGTGAAAAACGCTAGTAGTTTACCTGGTAATTAAATTTAATTGTTTAATATACATGTTGCCTTTTATAAGTAAAAATAATTTTAAACTAAAAACATTACTCAATTTTTACATTTTTAAATTTTAAACAAAAATGATAGTTACACCATCGCGACAAACATTTAATTATCTTTTTATAGACGGACACTTTGATATACTTTCGATAATTTTTTTTTCACGGTTTTTCGTCTTTTTTTCATTATTGGAATTCGCATGAAAAATTACATGTGATACTATTGTTAAATCACATATGATATGTAATATCACATGTGATATTAATGTTAAATTACATATGATATATAATATCACATGTGATTCACATGTGATATTAGTGTTAATCACATATGATTTTTTTCATGCAAATTTTAGTAACGAGAAAAAAACGTGAAAAACACGAAAAATAATTTTGTCGAAAGTATATGGAAGTGTCTATCTATAGAAAGATAATTTAATTATCTTTCTATCGAGCTTTATTTTTCAAGCTCGATAATTTTCACGTTTTTTACTAAAACTCAAGCTCGAAACTCGACTCGATTTCGATCGAGCTTTATTTTTCAAGCTCGAGCTCGACTCGTTATATAAAACTCGAGCTCGAAGCTCGACTCGAGCTCGATTATTTTCATATTTAAGGCTCAAACTCGATGAATACTCGACGTATCAAGCTCGACTCGACTCGATTTCTATGAAAATTAAGTAAATTTATGTATAATAAAGGGTAAAAGTGTAATTTAATTGAAGCTCGTTAAGGCTCGCGAGCTTCACGAGCAGAGTATTTTCGAGCTCGAGCTCGACTCGAAAATATACTCGAGTAGCTCGAACTCGAGCTCGACTCGTTTAAATCAAGTCGATTTCGAGTAGTTTACGAGTCGATCCCTAGTAGCTCGCGAGTTGTCTCGTCTCGTTTACACCCCTATCTACATGTATAAAAGTCCACAAAATGGTTGTTGTTTTAACCTAACTAAATATGACAATGTTGGTGTATTACTGTACATAATTGTAGGTTAAAGGTACGTTGTAATTTGTCTTACCTAATCCAAACCGTTTTGGATTGTTGGAAATCAGTCAAATCACTTATTCTTTTACGTATCAATGGGCTTGTGGTCCACTGGGCATGTCTTATTCAGTTAAGCGTGCCTAGTGGAGAGTAGTACCGGTTTGGGTGACCAAACCAGGAAGTCCTCCCTTGTGGACCACTGCCCTGTCGGTACGATTTCAAAGTCCTTCAATGAAGGTTTCAAGCCACAAAGGGTTCGAATCTGGAGAATGCAGGGTTTACTTTAATTTAAGTGTCATGCCTTCGGGCGGCTTAAGTTGAAGGTTTTCCCCCCATCGGGTTTCAAATTGGACTTGGATTTCCCCAATGAAAGTCAATTTTCAAAAAAAAACTTATTCTTTTACGTTTTTTGCTACTTTTGTTTTCTTATGTTCAAAAAAGAAAAAAGGATAGGTGTGGCAGCTCCCAAGTTGTTTTCTTGGGTATTGTTCCTCCAAAGCCCCGGCCAACGTATATAATATAAAAGTGTCAAACTACACATTATCAACTACTTTTATGATCATCCAAAAATAACGCAAGTTCAATTTGTATAACAAAAAGTATTATGAAATCCAATCACTAAGGAGGATTGTTATATCTTCGTATATTTTTAATACCTAATACCTTAGCCGAATTGACTAAATCATGTACTAATAAAATGAAGATTCATATTTTAATTTCTTCAAAATTTCTACTCTAGACATGAAGTATACGAGGATTGTTATATCTTCGTATATTTTTTGCCTATTTATCCTTCTACCCATATAAAACTATTACTGTATATGTGTATTCCACTCACTAATTTGACATGTGTATTTCACTTACTATGTCCCCTCATATAAACAGACAGATTCTACTTGTCAGAATCTTGTAATTAGGAGGATTTGTAGGAATGTCAAGTAAAAACAAATATCATTTTTCGAAGTGATATGTTGATTTGCATGTCACATTATTATACAAGTTACTACTAACTAATACATTATTCAAGTTTATTACAGATTAATTCAGTATACATGCATGTTCAATTTTGAAATTGCTTCTTTTTTTTAACAAATTTAACAGGAAGACGTTCAGATGTTGAAGAAAATGGGTGTCAACTCTTATAGGTTCTCTATTTCATGGCCACGAATATTACCAGGTAAACTGAAAATCTTCAAGCATATATGCAAAATTGAAATGAGTGCATTAGGCCTAACATTATTTAAGGCCACAAAATTAATATTTATTCGAACACGTAACTCTTATGTTAATTGCACTAACTAGTTTTTAAGGAATCCTTCTCTATATAATGCATGTTTTCTTCGCCCACCAAACATAAATCTCAAATCTTTTGTCTTAGACATGGTAAACACTCGTATTGATTATTAGAGTAATGTACTCCACAAATGAGAAATGCATATTATATGATGTTAACAAAGAGCCAGAAGTGAAAACTGAGGCGAGATGTTTAGCATCTTATCAGCTTAGGATGTTTTAGGTTTTACTAGGAATGGTTATTTGGTATGCAAATTAATTACTCTGTATTTATTTGTTCCTTATGGTTAGTAAATTTACAAGCTAAAGATATGTGTATTAATGATCCTATCAAACTGTTATTTTTTTGTTTTGAGAAAAAAAATTAATTTGACGGAGTGTGACATACTCTAGTACTAATGTTAATCTACTAAAAAAAATACTATGAAAAATTCAAGTATCCTAACGTAAATATAGGACTTATGCTTTTCTTCTCTATCTAGATATGCCCACTTTATATGATGGATTTAATATGAAAGCACATCTATGGGTGGAAATTTATAAGGAACTTAAATTATCTACTCTGTTTCAAAGAGTCCTAAATAACTTGAGTGGAAATTTGTTAACACCATTTAATGTGTTCATTCTTTATAAAACATAACGTTATTCATGTAATTAAAAAGGTGGAAAAGTGAGCATGGGTAAATCTATGGAAGGTATCAACCATTACAACAAGTTAATAGATGAGTTATTGGCGAATCAAATTGAGCCATTTGTCACTTTGTTCCATTGGGATCTTCCAAATGCTTTGGAAGAAGAGTATATGGGCTTCTTAAGTTCAAAAATTGTGTAAGTATTGCTTGTTTAAATCTTTAGCATTTTGTTTCCTATCTATCTCTCAAATTGATGAATTTATATACTACAAATTTAGGGACGATTTTGTTGATTATGCCGATATTTGTTTTTGGGAGTTTGGAGATCGGGTGAAGAATTGGGTGACAGTAAATGAACCACATATATTTACCTTGTCTAGTTATGCACAAGGTACATGCGCGCCCGGTCGAGGTGGCAACAATGAAGATGGTGATGCTCAAATAGAACCATATACAGTAGCTTATAACTTACTGAACTGTCATGCAGCTGCTTATAGAAAATATAATGAAGATTACAAGGTATTACTTTAATATAATCTAAATTCATTAAACACGTTTTTCCATTTTTATAAGAAACTAATTAATTGGACGTGTTATGCTTTTTAGGCCATTCAAAAGGGTAGAGTTGGAATAACACTTGATTGCCGCTACCTTCAACCTTATCGTGGTTCTCAAAACCAAGATGATGTCCAAGCTGTCAAAAACGGCTATGATTTTATGATTGGATGGTAAGAAACATAGCAAATAATGCTTGTCAATTCCTCTCTCTCAGAACAAATTATCGATACACATATTGTGATGATGTAATACATAATTTAGGTTTATGGAACCGCTAACAAGAGGTACTTGGCCAGAGAGCATGCAAACGTTTGCTCAATCTGCAACACTAAATTATCCGGATGGTCGTGTTTTGCCAAAATTTTCGAGTGATCAAGTTACAAAGTTGATTGATTCATATGATTTCTTGGGAATAAACTACTACACAGCGAGTTATGTCCGAAAACCAACTTCTTCTGATGAAATTCCTCTTGGGTATTCTGCAGATTCTCACTATGTGGAATCAGGTACAAAAAGTCAAAAACACATTATTTTCATTCAATTTTTTTTTACTCACGGCATAATAATATTGATATGACTGAATTTGGATTTCGATATTGTTCAAATATACAAAACATGCAGATCGAAAAAAGTTCTAAAAAAATGTACTCCATATAATATTGCCACCACTCTCTAATTATTTTTCCAGAAAAAAATAGGACGTTAACATGAATATACAAGCTAAAAATATATATATTAGATGTCTCTTAAATGTAATAAACTTTCATATTATAAATTCATCTTACATCATAACTTAGATTCAGGGGATAATTTAATTGTTTAGTGGTAAGAAGAAGTGATATTCGGTAAAATTTCTCAGTATGATCACTCTGATGACCCATATGGCATATAAGTGTTACAACCCATTCTTTTAAACTAATGGATTAAATGGATCTATTTCCACATAAATATTGAATATGATTCTTGCCAAGAACAATTTGGATTTATCGAAAAAAATTAACAAGCTTCATAACTTGTACTGTAACTTGTTTTCGCATGCTTCAGCCCAAGATCCTGATGGAAACAACATCGGAGAGCAAGTAAGATAAACTTTACATATAAAATGATAAAAACAAATACCCAGGGCTCACATGTTTCAAGGTTCGCTAAATAATGCAAAATTCCATTTAACAGGCGTTTGAGGGCTCGTGGATTTATCTTTGTCCTGAACAACTTGGAAAACTCTTGATTTACATTAAGAAAACATACAAAGTCACTAAGGATATAATCGTCACGGAGAATGGTACTACAATAATGTGTGTATGTGTGTTTTTAACCTCTAACCCAATCTATGACTAAAACTTTGATTCCTGTCACAGGAAGTCATGATAAGAACGAAACAGGAAAAACTTATGATGAAGTACGGGATGATACATTTCGTACCAAATATATCAAAGAGCATATTAAAGCCATTAAAACTGCCCGAGAGTAAGTAAAGTTAAATACGTTTTCACAACGCGAAACAAATGGAAATTGAATTACAACTTCGGACATGTAATTTAAACAGTGCTCTATTGGCCCTTTTTGTAGTAAGTGCATAACTAACCAAATTTTTTTATACATTGATTACAGTAACCAAGTGAATGTGACAGGATACTTTGTATGGTCGTTCATGGATAGTTTTGAATGGTATTCAGGATATAGTGAAAGATTTGGTATGATCTATGTTGACTTTGTGAAAGATCTACAAAGGTACCCAAAAAACTCTGCCATTTGGTATAAAAAGTTTCTGTCCGAAGAAAAAAAGATACATAAACGAAGCATCACCGAAAGTGAACAAGCAAGTGAAGTGAGCAAGAAGCTCAAGAAGGCAAGACCATGAATAAACACGACGAGGGCAAAATGTTATATCTGTTATATACTTGGGCAAAATGTTATATCTGTTATATACTACTAGTAATTCATGCAGAGTACTAAAACTTGAATGACCTTTTGTAATGTATTATTGATACTTCAATATACTATGAAAATAAATTGCTAATAACAGACTTCAATATATATTCACCTTTATTTTAATTTTTTTTCCTTCTAAAATCCGCTAAACTGATAACCAAAATGAGGACTGAAATCCTACATGGTATGCGGGATTGCGGGGCACGTCTGGAAATTACATATGTACTCCGTAATTAATTTTATTGGCATTTTAGTGGAAAACACCATGCAATGTGCTGAGTTAACCAATTAATCAAAGTATTGTGTGTTGGAACGTTAATTGTAATTACTGAATAATAATCAAAGTATCCATACCAGTGGCGAAGCTATAAAATTTTGAGTGGGGTCAGGATCTAAATTTTTTTTTCCTAACGCTTTTTTTCGGGTAATATGTTCGGGTCGGTGATTCGATTCGGGTCGGGTCAAAAATTAAATACTATTATTATAAAAAAAAATTTCAATCACTAAAAAACTAAACATTTGTCCAAGACAACTAAACATTAAAAAGGAGACAAACGGTTGGTACCTGGTTCGATTCATTGAAGAAATTAGAGTTCAGTCTTTCGACCTTTAACATAGAAAACAATAAGCCTTGTGTGTTGTTGGAGAATACTCTAACAAATTAGGGAACATACCAAACCAAGCAAATTTAAATCGACGAAGATTATTCTTTGGACCTCTAGGCTTATACTCTTCAAGCTTAGGTTGATACACTCCTATTTTCTACAATTCTACTAAATCCCTAATTTCTACTAAATCCCTAAATAAAAGACAAGTAGATAATAGATTTAAAGACAACAAACCTGACCAGAAGGGCCGCTGAGGTGGTGGTCGGCCGTCGGCGGTGGTCAGTGGTGGCCGGCGAGACTGCAGGAGTGAGGAGCCAGGAGGCAGGAAGGAGGGACTGTGGGAGGAGATGAGGGTCGATTGGGGGAGGGTTTGTAAGTTTGTTCCGTTTTTTTTTTTTTTATTATAATTATATTATTATTTATTGGGCTAAGTAAATAAGCAATAGATTTTAGTTTGAGTAAATGGGCTTATGTAAAATGTAATAGATCAAAATTTTATTGCTTAATGTATGCAAAAAATTTCACAATTAAAATGGGGGGTCGAAACCGAATATACCAAAATTTTTCTACACGAAAACTATATACCCCCTACATCGCAAAAAAAATTTCGGGGGGTCGGGCGCCCCTCCCCGCCCCTACATAGTTGCGCCTCTGATCCATACGATCTACTACTTTACAATACATTTGGGATATTTTTATAGTGGAAGGCTTAAAAAATTCAGATTACACACTTTTTTGAGAAAAGTCCAAAATACATCCCTGTGGTATGCCCAAAACCCACTTTACACCCTTTTTATTTTTTTTGGAACAAAACCATCCACCGTTAGTAAAGTTGGCACAAAAACATCCCTCCGTTAGTAATATTAGTTAATGAGGACTAACGATGCAAATGATTTTTCGTTATCTCCTAACAAGAGTTAAAATATTTGCATCGTTAGTCCTCATTGAGTTAAAATATTCGCATCGTTAGTTCTCATTGACTATAGAGTTAAAATAATTGCATCGTTAGTCCTCATTGAGTTAAAATATTTGCATCGTTAGTTCTCATTGACTATAGAGTTAAAATATTTGCATCGTTAGTCCTTATTGATGTTAAAATATTTGAATCGTTAGTCCTCATTGACTATTCTTACGTTTCTATCTTTTTGCGTCTGTTTTTCTTACGTTATCATCCGTTTTTGACTGTTTTTCTCATGTTTTCATAAGTTTTTATCAGTTTTCGTCCATTTTTAAACATTTTCATCCATTTTTCTCACGTTTCTATCCATTTCTTTTGTTTTTCTCACGTTTTCATACGTTTTTATCCGTGTTCATACACTTTTATTCGTTTTCGTCTAGTATTCTACGTTTTCATCTGTTTTTCTTATATTTTATCTATTTTCATCTATTTTTATACATATAATATGTATAAAAAAGGATAAAAATATATGACAATAGATAAAAACGTATAAAAACTTGACATTTGATTAAAATGTTTAACTATCGATTTTAAATCATGATTTTGACCCTTTTCTGTTCCGAATCATCGAAAGTGTAAAACACAAAAGTTGTCCGGAATGATGTTTTACATCAAGATTCGCTAGATTTTAACATGAAATTGCAAAACAATGGCTGTTTACTACCAAAACTTAAGCGGTTTTTGACCAAATTCATAACTTATACACTTATAAACTCTTGTAAATCTTATAAGTTTGATGATTTACACAAGTTATAACTTACGGAGTATAAGATTTATAAGAGTTTATAAGTGTATAAGTTATAAATAGAGATTGAAGTGTTGTTTTTAGGGTTTACGTGGGGTTTAGGAAGTTTTTTTTATCATCTTTTTGCTTTTTTCTTTGTTTCTTTCACTCAAATCTTGAAGCTTGGACAAGTTTTAAGGTTGATATAGTGATTAGAAGCTTAGCTTTTGCATAAAGTTTTTATCTTTAAAGTTTTTAGTACTTTTTCCCTAATTTTCTTTAGTTTTGTAGCTTCTTTGATATTAGAAACTAGTTTTTTGTAGCAAAATCTTTCATATTTAGTGTTTTCTAAGTGTTGGTGAAGTTACTTGATCAAAAGAACCTTATTTCTAGGTGTTTTTCTTCTAAAAGTTGTGATTTTTACAAGTTTCTGGTCATCTTACGCGTAACTTTTACGTACTGCCCAAGTTTATAGCTGTCAATTGAACTTTTTGGTACTTTTACGCGTAAGTTTTGGCAAATTACCCCTTTTCTACGCGTACAACAACATCATACGCCTAAGTTTTGGAAGAAAACCCCTTTTCTACGCTTAAAACCACTTTCTACGCTTAAGTTTAAGCATATAAACCCTTTCCTACGCAGAACTTGAGAATCCTACGCCTAAGTCAGTATTTCTACGCTTTACTTGGAATCTTACGCCTAAGTGGAAATCTTACGCGTAAGTTGTTGAAGTCTACTCAAAAGTTTTATCAACGGTCTACTCTTCGTGCAACGGTGACTCAGTACTTCCCTAGCTTGGACAAGTTAGTGGAATACTTCAACAAGGGATATCTTTCAAGCTTGGACAAGTTTGAAAGATTTGTTTGGTTCTTTAACCTTACGCATAACTTAACTCTTACGCATAAGCTTAATCTTACGCGTAAAGGAGAATCTTATGCATAAACTTACTGTTTACGCATAAAATCACCCTCTACACATAACATTCAAGTCTACGCATAAGATACTTGTTACGCGTAAGTTTACAAGTTATCCATAGGATTTTGGTTTTAACCAAAGGAATTTGCATTTCAATCTTCTACAAGATCCTACATTACACAAGTGTTCTAATATGTCTCAACCACTACATTACTTCTTCTCTCATCCTCAACAACAGCAGTATCAGCACCAGCAATACCATCAGCAACAATCGTATCAACAACCATCACAATCACACTTTCATCAACAACAACCGTTTCACCCACAACAACAATATCTCATGATGCAACAACATCAAATCATTCCTCAACAACAACCATATCCAATGTCACAACAACCAATTCAGTATTCGTCCAAACAACCTCACTGGTTTGATCGGATGTGTGAAGTTATTACAACTCAACAATCCAGACATGAGGTAGGATCACTTGATACACCCCCAATGCTTACACCTGGGAACTATGTTCAGTGGGCAAGTCGATTCTTACGGTTTATTGAACTTAGGAAACCCCATGGGAAATTCATGAAACAAGTTATACTTGAAGGACCATTTCAGTGGCCAACCAGACTTGAAGGTGGTGATCCATCTGCTGATCCTCCACGTGCTCCTGTAGAGAAACTTCTTCCAAAATCTCTACTCACAGAAGAACAGAAACTACATCGTGAGGCAGATGAGTATGCCATGATCTACATACTTCAAGGAATTCCAAATCCAATCTATCGAAGTGTTGATGCTCAAAAAATGGCTAAAGTCATGTGGGAACATGTTCATCTACTGATGGAAGGCACTCAACTGAACAAAGATGATATGGAATCAAAACTCTACATGGAATACACTAACATCACAATTGAACCAGGGGAGACACTTGAATCCTATTATCACCGTTTCACTAATGTGGTTAATGATCTGGAACGACACAAAATTACAATACCAAGGATTGCAGTAAATACCAAATTCGTAGGTAGTCTTGGTCCGGATTGGCAAAAGTATGTGACATTTGTTCGTCAAACCAAAAATCTTCATGATGCACCATATGGCTTGTTGTATGACTTTCTGAAACACCATGAATCTGAAGTGGAAAAAGATCGAGCTCTTCGAGGAGGTTACTCACCACCACCAACACCAAATTCTTTGGCACTCGTAGCTCAATCTCACTATGCTCCACCTCCAATGTCAAATCATGCTTATGTTCAAGAACATAATTACTTTAGCTACCCACAACCTACAACTCCAAATCAGATGATCCCTTATGATTCTTCACAGCAATCTAATCAACTTGTTCCTTATGAAAACAGTGATTCAATGTACTACTCAAATTCCAATGAAGATGAAGACTTCAATACGTTGAATCAAGGACTTGCTCTTATTGCTCGTGCCTTCAGCAAATTCTCGAACAAGACAAACAACCGTCTTCGCTTTTCATCAAACACTAGGAATCAAGCTGTCATTCAAGATGGGAGGATTGAGATACAGAATCGGAATTATGGAAGATCAGGTGCAGGTGGTTATTCGGGAAATTCTGGAAATGAACAGGGGTTTAACAACAATGGAGGGTTCAAAAACAACTCTGGTGCTCCTCAGAAAAGGAATGAAATAGTTGAAACTGGGAACTCAAACTCTGGGAATGCAGTGTGGTGCTACAACTATAATGAAAAAGGTCATATTGCAACAGCATGTCCAAAACCGAGAACTCGGGGAAGTAAGTTTCACAAGCAGGCATTACTTATGGCTCTCAAAGGTGAAAAGGAACGTACTTTCATTGAGCAGGAGAATAGTTTCATGGCAAATACTTACAACGATGATGACATGGAAGATCTGGAAGCTAATGCAGCTGTTATGCTTATGGCCAACATGAAGGAGCTTCATATGAATGATTCAGGCCCAGTGTATAACACTGATGGTTTGTCTTAGGTACATGATCTTAATGCTTGCCAAATACATGAAATAGCATCACCCTCTGCTTCTGAATCAGATAAGGCGCAAGTTGTTCCATCTGAATCATCTTTATCTTCTCAAGAAGATGAACAAATGAACACAGTTTTTATCTTTGATGATGACACAGTTGTTTCATTTGATGATCCAATTGAGAACGACAAACATGATCATGTCGAACAAAATGAACCTTTCTCTGATCCTGATCCTGACTAGATTTTGATGGCCAAACAACTACAGGCTCAAATTTTACTAATCCAGAAAAAGAACGAGCAAAATAAAACATTAAAAGAAACAAATGCGTCACTTACAAGAGATATTGAGTGCTGTAAAATACAACTTTCAAATCTGGAAAACAAAGTTAAACATGAAAAGAGTTTTGAAATGGCTTTTCAAGAATATTACAATAAATAACAAAATCTTCAACATAAAATGCGAGAATTAATTGAGTCAAACGGAAAGTTGGTTTCAAAACTCGAAAATGAAAAACGTGAACTTCAAAAACAAGTTGAACAACTTCAAAAAGAGCTTTCAAAAACACAAACAGAGTTGTCAATTTGCAAAAAGGATTTTTGTGAACATAAAGTGCGAAAAAGGAAAAGTGAAGATAAATTAATCAGTGAAATTGTTGATCTTGAACGCCAACTAAAAGAATTTCGTACTGTTGTTTACAAAACCAGGGGCTCTGTCACAACAATTCAGAAATTTACCTTAAAACCGAGACCCGATAAAGGTTTTGCACTTGGTGATTTCAAATCAATGTTTCTTCACAACGCATTCAAAGAAAATCCTAAACTTTACAGTATGGAACAAATGCTTGATAATACGATTGTGCGTACTATTGTCTATGATACTGAGGAAGAAGAAGAACTTGAAGAAGAGAGTCGATCAAAAATGAGTAAATAGAATATTGGAAACCATATGATTATTCAAAAGCTCCTCATATTTCTAAATCTTTTGTTCCTAAAAAAGAAATACCTGAGAAATCTTGGTATGTCACTGAGTCATATGTTTCATCTTCTAATGCGGCTCCTGTCCAAACTGTGGCACAAATAAATGGTCCATTACCATCTTCAGGTGAAGTTACACCTTTACCAAAACGTTGTCGTGTATTAAATTATTTCAAAACTTTTATGGACGACATCGAAATTTTGAAAGAAAAAATTGAACGTAATTCTGGGAAATAAAAATTGACACTTTTCAATCTGCTTATGAGTGAGAAAAGAGAGATATTTTTCAAAAACAAATGTTGCCAATTGTTCAACGCCTACGTCACTGTGCTACACGTTGGGAACAGGAACTTTAAAAAGAAGTCAAATCAATGATAAACATTTTCAATTCAAATGAAAATGCGATTTTGGTTCAAAAGCAAAGAAACGGTGTTTTAAAAAATGATGCTGATCGACTCTTGGAAAAAGTTCTCAATACTGATATTTTGTCTGTAATTATGAATGCTCTTTATGAATCTGGTACTTCTATGCTTGTGGAATATCACTGTGCTAATAATGTTTTGCTGAACACTGAAATTGAGACATTAAAACAAGAAAATGATAAGATGAGAAAAAATAATGATGATGTGAAAAACAATTTTCAAAAGAAATTTGTCAACTCAGACAAAGGCTTGAATGGTGTCAAGCTTAAAGTCTTGAATTGGAATTGCAGCTTCAAAGTCAACATCTTTCAAAATCTTGTCAGATTTGCAAAAACAATGAGTCTTTCAAAAGTCTGTGTCTCAAATATGAAAAGGAGATTGCGGATTTAAAAATTGAAAACGCTGAATGGCAACAAAACCGCGATGACATTGCTCATTGCAACGGGAAACTTGAGTCTGATATTCAGGATAAAAATCACATCATCATTGACTTAAAAGAGAAGATTAAGCTACTTGAGAGAGGAAAGTTTGTTGACACCACTGTGATAGCATCAGGATTGTATCCAATAGACAAAACAGACAAGAATAATTATGTTCAAAAGTCAAAACACTAATGTTAACCCTTCTACTTCTACAGGACTAGTCTCCACTAATAGCGTTAGCAGACCAAAGCGAAAAAGTAACAAGAAGAATAGGATCTTGCAACGTAAAAGAGGAACACTAGAAGCTCAAGAAGTAGAAGATCAACTTAGGAATTTGAATAAGACTCATGTTGCATCTGATTTAGATTCTAATCTGGCAAATTGTAATCAAAATCTCAATGTAACGAATGATGAACCTTTGAATGTTTTGAATATTAATGCATCTTGTGTGTTTTGTCGAAAAAGTGTATTATCTGGTGATCATGCAAAATGTGTAGCTAATTCTCACTTAAATCTTCATAAGAAATGTAGGACAGGAATTCCTTCTAGGCCCACTACTGTATCTAAGTCTATATTAGGAAAACCGCCAACTACGGTTTCTAATGATGTTGTAGTTACCCCCATAGTTGAACAGAACAAATCTAGGAACAAGCCCAAAGTTAGTGAATTCACCAAAAAGAAAGCGATAACTAGTTGGAACTGGCAACGTTGGTTACAATATAAACCAGACTTTAAATGGATTCCTAAAATATTGAATACGTGTGCTTCTAACCAACAGGAACCCACAATTTCTTTGGGTTCCACCCTTACTTCTGTTCCATCTTCGTCTTCTTCTTGTGATGCAGGTGGTTCAGATTGTTCTCTGGATTGTTGATAGCGGATGCACCTGACATATGACAGGCAATCTCAAACTGTTAGTCAACTTTGTCTCAAAGTTTATCGGAACTGTCAAATTCGGGAATGATCATTACGCTCTAATCATGGGATACGGTGACTATGTAAGTGGGAACATTGAAATAAGTCATGTATATTATGTGGAATGCCTTGGTCATAACCTCTTTTCAGTCGGTCAATTTTGTGATGGGGATTTAGAAGTAGCATTTTGTGAGAAAATTTGTTTCGTTCGTGACTTACAAGGAAATGATCTAATGTCTGGCTCACGTGGTTCAAATCTTTATACAATATCGATGTCTGACATGATTGCTTCATCTCCAATATGTCTTCTCTCCAAAGCAGAATCGACTAAATCTTGGTTATGGCATAAACATCTTTCGCATTTGAATTTCAAAACTATGACTGAACTTGCCCGTCATAAACTTGTTGATGGTTTTCCAAGATTCCGTTTTACCAAAGATCACTTATGTTCAGCCTGTGAACAAGGAAAAAGTACTCGAGCTCATTTTCCTTCAAAAACCGAGCACAGTACGAATCATGTTTTACAATTGCTTCATATGGATTTGTGTGGCCCGATGCGTGTTCAAAGTATCAACGGTAAACGCTACATACTTGTAATTGTTGATGATTACTCCAGATGGACTTGGGTTTATTTTCTAAGAAGTAAAGATCAATCTCCTTCAATGATCATCACCTTTCTCACTAAAATTCAAGTTCAGTTACGCAACACGGTCAGAATGGTCAGAACTGACAATGGAACAGAATTTACGAATCAGACACTTCGGTCATATTTTGATATAGTGGGAATTGAACATCAAACATCTATTGCAAGAAGCCCAGAACATAATGGAGTAGTTGAAAGAGGCAACAGGACGTTAGTGAAAGCTGCAAGAACCATGTTGATCAATGCTCAATTACCAGATTACTTATGGGCGGAAGCTGTTTCAACTGCATGTTATTCCCAAAACCGCTGCATAATCACAAAACGCCATCACAAAACACCTTATCAACTTGTTCACAAAAGAAAACCAAACATCGATTACTTTCATGTATTTGGAGCACTTTGTTATCCGAAAAATGATCGTGATGATTTAGGTAAACTTAAAGCAAAGGCTGACATAGGAGTGTTCGTTGGATATTGTGAAAATTCCAAAGGCTTTTGGATATGGAATCGTCGTACAAGAGAAATTCAAGAAACTATTCATGCCAATTTCGATGAACTCACACAAATGGCTTCTGAGCAACACAGCTTAGGACCCGAATCCAACCGTCTTAACTTTCCGGATTCTTAGGCTGAACCATTGTCTCTCAATAGCAAAGAATTGGAAACCTTGTTTGCTCCACTGTTCGATGATACAATTGAAAACCGTCCTTCTGAGGTCTCACCTATTTCCGCTGCACAACCTGAAAATATTCAAGTACCTGACTCACCTCAACAAACAACAACAACTGTTGAGAAAGACGGCCCTCCAATTGCATCTCCGATAACAGCAGAACAAACTGCATCCAACTCATGACAATCGGCTGAAGATCCTACACCACAATCAGTTCCACAACCCGCAGAGTATGATCCAAATGCATTCTTTAACCCATTTGCACCGGCTCCAACAGTTCCTGATATAGCTGAGTCGTCCACACGCAATTTGGATCCTGCTAACATGCGAGATACTTATCAACTTCACCCTTCCACACACAAATGGACTAGAGATCATCCCTTAGTTCAGATTATTGGCCATCCAGATGCACCAATCATGACAAGACAACGACTTCACACAGATGGTAAAACTTGCATCTATGCACTCACAATTTGTCAAGATGAACCTAAGAACATTAAACAAGCAATGACTTACGACAACTGGATTGAATCTATGCAAGAGGAACTTCAGGAATTCAAAAGATTGGAAGTCTGGGAATTAGTTGAAAAACCTGACGGAGTCTTTGTCATTGGTCTGAAATGGATTTGGAAAAATAAGCTGGATACAGAAGGCACTGTCATACGTAACAAATCATGCTTGGTAGCTAAAGGATACTTCCAAGAAGAAGGAATTGATTTTGAAGAATCTTTTGCTCGAGTGGCTAGACTTGAAACTGTTCGGATTTTTCTGGCATATGCTGCTCATTGGAATATGGTTGTTTATCAAATGGATGTGAAAACGGCATTTCTGAATGGTCAACTCCGTGAAGTAGTTTATGTAAGCCAACCAGAAGGCTTCGTTTATCCTAAGCGTCCCAATCACATTTACCGACTCAAAAAACTCTTTACGGACTTAAACAAGCCCCAAGGGCGTGGTATGACAAACTATCTGCTTTTTTGCTGGCCAATAAATTTCTAAAGGGTCGGTGGATCCAACGTTATTTACTAAAACATACGGGGTGGACTTACTAATTGTTCAAATATATGTCGATGACATTATTTTTGCTTCAACAAACAGAAGATACTCAAATGATTTTGCAAATTTAATGAAAGATAATTTTGAAATGTCCATGATGGGTGAACTTTTGTTCTTTTTAGGACTACAAATTCATCAATCACCCCGTGGAATTTTTCTAAATCAGTCCAAATATGCTATGGAAATTTTAAAGAAACATGGAATGATGAGTTGTGATACTTATATTACACTAATAGGTTTTAGCACAAAACTAGATGTTGACATACATAGGACTCCTGTTGACCCTACCAAATACTGCAGTATTATTGGGTCACTCATGTATCTCACAGCTAGTAGACCTGATATTGTATTTGCTGTCTACATGTGTTCTCGTTATCAGTCCAAACCAACTGAAAGGCACCTCAATGAGGCTAAAAGAATCCTTCGATACATAAAGGGAACCATTAACTTGGGAATCTGGTATCCGAAGGATTATAGTTTTGAACTAATTGTTGTTTCAGACGCTGAACACGCAGGATGCTTAGACACGTGAAAAAGTACATCAGGTGGATTACAGTTTCTGGGAGATAAACTGGTGTCTTGGCAATTTAAGAAGCAGGACTGCACATCACTGTCATCAACCGAATCTGAGTACGTAGCTATGTCTGCTTGTTGTGCTCAACTCACTTGGATGAGATCACAGCTTAAGAACTATGGCTAGCTATTCAATAAGATTCCTATCCACTGTGACTCCAAAAGTGCCATTGCCATTTCCTGCAACACCGTTCATCACTGCAAGTCCAAACACATTGATCTCCGCTATCATTTCATCAAGGAGCATGTCGAAAAGGGTACAATTGAATTATACTTTGTGGGAACTGAATACCAATTGGAAGACTTACTCACTAAAGCATTACCTCCAACAAGGTTTGCTGATCTAGTCCACCAAATTGGTATACGATGTTTGACTCCAGAAGATCTGGAAAAAAAAATTTAAAACACTAGTAAGTGTCAAACATCAAAACTATCTTTTGTAAATATTTTTCAAAAACAAAATACAAAAATATAAAAACCTTCAAAAACACAAAAAGATTTTCAATTTCTATTTCTCTAAAAAAAATGGAAGTACAAACTTCTTTTCAACACTTTGTTTTTTACAAAATTCAATAATATTTCCAAAACAAGTGTTGAGGGGGAGTCATGGTAATTTTTTTAATATTTTTCAAAACATTTACATCGTACTTGCATTTTACCAAAAATATTTCTATTCTGATTATTTAATGTGTTGCTTAAAAGGTTTTTCGGGTTACTCTCCTTGACTCTTGAAATAAATTTTTCTAATTAAAAGACATCGGTCTAAGGTCAAGGGGGAGCAAATTTATACAAGTTATTCTTTTCAAATACATGGTGTAGCTAACAAATGTTAAATTGTGAGTTAGATGTGCATTTAGTTTGAAAAGTTTACTAAGGTTAAGGGATTATAGATGTCAAATGCTGAAACTTAAATTAAACCTAGTCAAAACACATTGACCCACTTCATTCACTGCACCTGCAAAATCTGAAATTACATTTACTACACCCACCTAACGAAATCAACGGCCCTCGTCAATCTTGAAAATCCAAACGTGATCCTTCAAATCTGTAAGTATAGACATGTTTTGATCATGATTGTGTATAATGGTTTTAAAATTCATCAAGATCTAACGGCTCAATTTGTTAAAATCGTTAAAAATCAATTTAGGGTTTGCGTATAATTTGAACATAAGATTTAGGGTGTTAGTGTTTGAATTAGTTGGTGGGATTTGATCCTAGGTTGATACTAAACATGTTTTTAACTCTAATCGTGCACAGAATCTTAAATCGTTCATAATCATATTTAGGGTTCATACGTATGATTTAGGGCATTTAGATTGTTGATGTTTTGATGCAATTAAGTGCTTGGGATAGTGATTATATGTGTTAAGGATCATATGTATACCCTTTAATTGTTCCAGAAACATGATTTGAGTTTGATTCGATGTGTTAGGGTTCATTCAACACGAGCAGTTTTGATCTTGCATTTTTGTGGTTGAAAAGTGTTATAACTTGGTCAAAATGTTCCTAAGCATGTTTACATCACTCGCCTAACTTCAATTTCACCCCAGAATCATGTTTTAGTATGTTGTGATTATGTGTTCTTGCGTGTTTACGCAAAAGATTGGAAATTGCATGTTTACACATAAGATTGTGTAGAAAAGTGTTTGGGATAACTTTGGATTGAGTATTGATCAGATTGGTTGTGTTTAAAACTTTCAGGAATCAACGGAACACAAATTTTTGAAAGTGATTTGCAAACAGATCATTCTTACGCATAAGATTGTTCATCTTACGCATAAGATTAAAATCTTACGCCTAAGATTCGGCTCCTTTGGAAAACTTGTCTTGGATAAGACAATGTTTTACGCATAAGTGTGATCTTACGCATAAGTTTTTTCTTACGCTTAAGTTTTATCTTACGCATAAGCCAAATCTTACGCCTAAGTTATAACTTACGCATAAGTTTCAATCTTTTGCATAAGCTCAAATCTTACGCGAAAGATTTATCTTTACGCATAAGACTTGGCCTACGCAAAAGATTAATCTTACGCATAAGGTTATGGGTTAAGCGTAGATTTTGATCTTGCGCCTAAAATAATAACTTACGCAAAAGAAATGTTAAGCGTAGGATTCTCAAATCTTACGCGTAACATTGATGATTCCATGGAAATTTTTCTAAGTGTTGTTGTTTTTCAAATGTATAAACACTTGTATTATTCAACACATGTTGTGTTTTGATTGTAATCAAATTTCATTGATTTTAACATCAAATAAACTAGTATATCATAACATAACATTTAAACACAAACATCCACTGATCAATCCAATTCTGCATAAACCAGTAAATTAATATGTATCTAACAAGTATATCATTTCAATGTCTGTGTTTGTGTATGATATATTTAGATGACTCAACATGATAATATTCCACAAGAACAGGAACCTGAACCAAAGCTCACATGGGAAGAAACTTTTCCCGAGAATTACACCAGAGAAATTGGAAAGAACAATCTAAGGGTCAATTTTAACAAAATCACATGCAATGAATCTTCGTGCATAGTAGTTGTGGATGCTCTACTTTATCACCCATATAAGATCCTGCTCACCAAAACTGCATCAGTTGCCAGCTTCTACCTTCACCAATTTTGGCACACCATCCAACTGGACCTTAGCGAAGAATCTTTTACTTGTATGCTTCACAAAAGACAAGTGACGGTGGACAAAGATGCTCTTCGTGCCGTTCTTGGTTTACCCGAACAATGTCCAGATGAACAGTACCATCCAGTCCCAAATGAAGAAGAACTTATCATATGGTTACGAGATATTGGATATGATGAGTCAGAAGAGGTAGTGACTAGACACTCAAAGGTTAACACTAGATTTCTTCCACGACCATGGAGAACTCTTTACATTCTCATTGCCAAGTCGTTATCTGGCAGAGATGTTGGTCACGAACACCCCAAATTGCAACATCTCAAACTCTTCTGGGCAATGGTTAACGTCAAATTGGTGGACTTTGCAAGTATCATATGGGAAGATATAGTTTGGCATATTCAACACAAGTCTACAAAGATTCCATTTGTACATTTCACCAAGTCATTGATTCAAAGCTTCCTCCATGAGTATGATGACATTCCTCCAAGACTGGACGATGAAGACAAGCACACCTTCATAAATGAGCCCACTCTCAAGCAGATTAAGAGACTCGACACCAGTACACGAAAGCAAGGAACGGAACTTCCCGCATGTCTTCTGACCGCTAAAGTCAAGAGTTGCAAAAACTACAAGTATTATGTGCAAGCTCTCAAAGAAAACAAAGTTGGGTACTTAGACGAAGTTCCTCTCCCTTCTTTTATGCAGAAAAAGGGAAAGAAAGGTGGCAAGTCTGGCAGCTCTGAAAGTTCTACCAAATCTGTTGAGAAGCCTCATAAGAGATCACTTAAGATAAAGATACCTGTCAAGAAAACAACACCAGTTCCTGAACCCACTCCACCATCTTCTCCACAATCATCTGATTCAGAGACTGAATCAGACAGCGGTCCGGTTTACAAGGAAGCCTATGCTGGCTCCAAGAAAGATGATGAACAAGACATGTCTTACGAAGATTGGGACAGAGATATCGATGCATTTGTTGAAGAATCTGAAAACCCAACAACCATCATTCAAAGACCACTAACCGAAGAAGATGCACGATTGGAAGAAGAAGAATTAAAGAAACAAAAGCTGAAGGGACCTATGACTGTAGAACAGGTACAACAAGAAGAGGCCCATGCCAATATTGGTCTGAGTGTGGAAGAAGAAAATGAAAGAGCACTGAAGTTGGGAATTCTCCAAAGCAAAATTGACTCTTTTCAGGCAGATCAACCTCCACCTCCCCCAGATTTCCAATCTAGTGAGGCGGGAGGTTCCAGCAGTATTCCTGAACCAGTTTTCGACACTCAAATCAATATGGAAACAGGTTCTAAAACTATCATCCCCTACGAAACTCCAACTATATCACCAGAAGATGTAGAGATGACAACTGCTACTGAAGACATAGAAGAAGATGATGAGGAGGACCTCATGGATACAGATATTCCACATCTTATGTCTGTGGAAGAAATGGAGAAAAGAGAAAAAGCTCAAGAGGAAGAACTAAAAAGAAAGCAAGAGGCTGAAGAAGCAAGGCTTGCAGAAGAAGAACAGGCTAAACTCGATGAAACTATCAGAATGGAAGAAAGCAGAAAAGCTGAAGAAGCAGTAAAACTTGCTAAAGAACTAAGGCTGCAAGAAGAAGCAAGAAAGAGATCTGACGAAGAAGCCAAACCTGCAGAAGAACAAAGGCTATTTGATGAAGCAGCCAAACAGGCAGAAGAGCAAAGGATAAAAGCTGAAGCAGACAAAAAGGCTGAAGAGAAACAAGAGACCACAGATAAACCCGAATTACCGAAAGGAGATGACAAAGATACTTCCATTGTCTTTGAATCCTCTCAGTCATCACCTCCAGCAACACAACACACTCAAGATGAATCAATCAAGAAACCTACCAGTATCGAGACCACAACATCTTCTAAGTTGATAAAGAAGGCGGTGAAAAGAGTTCGTGAGAAGAAACAAAGCAAACTTGAAGAAAAGATCGACTTACTTACTTCTCAAGTTGCTGCATTATCTCACCAAATGACTGATGTTCAAGATATGAAAATCAAGGTTGATGAATACTTGTCCAAAGATGTACAAGAAGACATGGAAACAACTCTGACAACACAAGCCAACAAGTACATGGACGAGCATTTAACTAGAGAACTAAAGGATCTTCTCCAACCAATGAGAGGAGAACTCACCAAAATTGCTGAACAAGCAGTCAAGAAAGTGATAAGATCTACCACGTTCACTCTCCGAGCCGACAAAGCCCCCTCACCAAAACCAGAGTTGTCCTTGGAAGAACTACAAGTCCAGTTGACCGGAGCACTAGTTGCCAAGACTACGATGACTCCGGAAGAAATCAGACTCTGGGAAGCATTACAAGCTATAATGTCCAAGGAAACCTGCAGTACAGAAGCTGATAAACTGAAACGACAAAGAGATGAAGATGATCAAGATCCCAACACTCAAGAAAAGAAGTAGAAGCATGCCGGAGGATCATCATCTCAACAAACAGAACCCGTCATCCCTCAAACCACTACAACAACTTCCACTCAACAACCAAAAGCTTAAGGTTCTGGTCCAAAAGCCCATGACCACCTCGAGTACACCGGCGGAGATGACTTCCCTCAGCCCGATGATATACCTGAACCATCATCAACTAAGAAGAAAGAAAAGAAAGGCAAACATCCTCAGCACAAACCCGACACCTCTTCAAAAAGCCAAGATCCAAAGAAACCCAAACGTATTCTTAAATGGTTGGACAAAGACAATACTGCTGAGTATTCCTGGTTTGATGAAATGGTCAAAGCTCAACCACCCCTTGCAGAAAATCAATCACCACTCGATGGCCGAACCGTGGAATATGTACAACTTCTACAACGGGACTACGGTTTAAAGGAATTGAGCAAGAAAGAGCTGAGAAGCGTAAAGAATGCTGCATTCAACTTATTGAAAGACCGTTCTGCCAACTCTATTGAACTCGAGTATCACTTGGAAAACATTGCCCGAGCAATGTCAAACAACATAGACTGGATCAACCCCGAGTCCAACATTGATTATTACTCGAAGAAGCAAGGGCCTTACTATACCGATTGGACCAAACCTCTACCACTAGTTGGGAAGCCAAAGCCAGAACGCATTCCATTCAGATTCTTCTTCAACACCGACTTGGAATTTCTACAACACGGAAGTAAAGTAGAGACGAAGTATGCCACATCACTCACCTTTTCAATCCCTGCTGCTAGATACCTCAACAACGCCATCGAAGAAGAAGCCTCCGACTTATTCGTAGATGAAGTTGTTGACTATGACCGGAATGCACTCTACGGGATTCACCATTGGCCAGATAACCGTGTACAATTCTATTGAAGCAGCAGACTCAGTCAAACAATGGGAAATGTGATGAGTGACTTGAAGATTGTCTCCATTCAGTACATCTCTACAATCACTCACTTTGGGTACTCCTTTCTCAACAAGATCATTCTCAAAAGACTAGATGAAAAAGAGTACGTGATTTCAGAATCTGACTTTCCAAGATGTTATAACCAAGAAACACCTTCAGGAGGTCGGGGATGCTCAAAATAAAGAATAGACATGGTATTATTAGATTAAAAGAATGGGGAAGGTGTGCGTGTTTTCTAGAGAGAGAAATAAGGAAACCACACACACCTTGTGATACAATGAGACATCCAACCCTCCTAGTTGAGACTAGGAGGGGTATTTATACTAGAATACAAGCCTAACTTAGCACTATTGTCTAAACTAGTCCTTGTACATAGAAGGAGATGCTATTCCCGAATATAACATTACTTTTAAGGCTAACACAAGACTTCACCTGAACGACATCGAAGACATGTATCTTCTCAAAGTTCAAGGAAAACTCTGCAACTTACCAAAGGAAATGCAGCTGGCGTTTATCACTGCTCTTCTCATCTACATGAGAAACATAATGATCAAAGAACGTTTTGAAGACCTCCAGTTGGGAGTGGAAAGTTACCGGAAGAAGCTGAACCTCACCAAACCCAATCTTCATCAGGTCCCCAACATCAACAAACTATCTCAATACACCTTGATCAAACAACCTGCATTTGGATTCATCTACAAAAGTGTTCACGATACCAACTGTTTCATGGCGTTCGATGAAATCCACAAATTCTGTGATGAAACTTTAAAGTTTTTAGAGGTGGGATGAAAAGCCGACTTAATGACAAAGATCTTTACAAGAAAAAGAGGTGGACAACAGATGAAGCCAGAAAAGCTCGTAGGTTCATTGCAAGGATTGAGAACAGACTGAAATGAAGAGATCAGATGAGGAGACTGGAAAGCTATGTGGGAGGAAGACCGGGATTCCCTGTGTTGACGTTTCAAAGGCCCGAATGATAACTGGCAGTGGTTGTAAGCATTTGATTTGATTTGTCATTCATATAAGATATTTTGATTCACTATGGCTTGTGCACACATTACAGTGTACAACTCGTTCTTGTAAATGAAAGGACCCTGAGGTACGCCTCAGTGCCTCAATCCTAACATAAGGAGCGAAGGCTTCTTACTTTTGAGTAGAATTAATCAAATGTTTCTGATTTTCATAATTCTGCTCAAAAGGTTAAGTATTTCACCTCAATAAGCCTAATCACTTGTTGAGGGGGAGCACTTGTCAAACAAAAATTCTTTGTCTTAAAAGTAAAAAGTTCTTGGTGAATCTCCCCATAAGACTCAAAAAGGCATACTTTAATCTAAAAAGTTCATCAAAAACATCATTTACTATGCTATTTTTGAGGGGGAGAAAAATATAAAAGTGATTAAAATATGAATGGTCAAAATGCTAAAGTTGTATCTTGTGCGAGCTAGACTCAGAATTGACCCAGGAATTGACGAAACGCAAAAGTTAGTAATCTCAAAAAGACTTATCCTCGAATGGTAATAACATCAAGCTAGTTAATAGAGCTAGTTGTCACCTAAAAGCTGACAATGGAACTCTCTAACTAACCACGTAAGCGTGTCTCGAAAAGGATTTGTCTAAGTAGAAATGTACCGTTTCGAGAAGCTTTCTGTGGACTCGACCAGGACGGGTAATAACTTCAAGCTAGTTTAACTAGTGATGCAAGCTTGTCTCGAATCGGTCTTGTTCACTGAAAGTGGATCAATTCAAAACGTGCTTGCTCCTCCCGCATGTGCAAATTTATTTAAATACACAAGAGCACATGTGAAGGGGGAGCCCTTCAAAAGTATACACAAAACTCTCAAAGTGTTACACAAAATGTTTGATGATCACAAACACTTTGAGAGATTTTTAATCAAAGGTTTCATGGCAATTATAGGATAGTCATGGAGTTATAAGGTGACTAAGGTTAGGGAAAACCGTCCTATGATCCGCCAGAGCCGGAAGAATCTACCCAAGGACATCTCCAATAGTTAGAATTTAGAAGTTCTTAGGTATGATATGAAAAAAAAGAGAAAAGAATGAAAGGAGAAAGAAGGAGTTGGAGAATTAAAAAAGAAAAGTAAAGAAAAGGGTGAAAAGAAATAGCCCTCCATATGTTCAACCTTAGGGCAGACACCGGGTTCAACTCGTATGCTATTGGTTGTTGCAAAGACAACACCGGTATTGAAGATAAAGTCGTCATGGACCCAGTGACGCAATGCACTAAACCTTCTTAACCACTCAAGTTCTCTTAAAAGAGCTTGTTCAATTCTCACGGGGAACCGGTGTAATCTATCGACTTATCTCTTAGAGATGGTTGATATTGAAGCAGGAGACCCCTCCCTAGTCTCCGCATAGGAAACCTAAGTGTGCACTTATCGAGTCTAGAGCCATGAGATACATCAAAGATCTCTTAGGAACACTTAGTATTTCTACAACTAGTGTTCTACATCAATGGACACCAGCTGTAAATCATCGAGTCCTTCGCCGATCTTAGCAATCTGCCGAGAACGTTTATGAGAGAAGTTACTAATGTACTTCTCAATGATTGAACGGAAATTCCAGCCAGGGTCAACATCAAATAGCCCTGACAGCAGGCCACTTCGGTAACCCCTCACGGGTTACGCTTAGTGTTCGCGGTGGTTCCATAGCGGTCTACAGTCGTGAAGTGATCCCCAGCGACTCACCCAGTCATTGAGCTACTAAGTAGGTCTTGTAAGCTCCCTCGGGAGTATCTGACATGGGAACGGCATTGATAAGGGTTAGAAGGAATCTTCACAATATGCTGTTGACGATCTCTAATTCCTTATCTATAAGTACCGGTTGATTATTGCTAACTGCTTACCTGAAGGTACATATCACCTCCATGATGGTAGATTCCAGCATGCTCATGCATACATCTTGATGTCAATGAAAGCTCCCCCAAATATCTAAGCACCACAAAGTTCAAAGAAAGATTCTACGCCAAAAAGAAGAATCTACAAAGTATAAAGACCAAAGATCAATGTGAATGTAAAGGAACTCCGTGCACTTGAAAGTCAAAGTCCAAAGATGTATGAGCATGTTGGAATGGCGGACAACCACCAAAGACGATGAGTGACGAAAGGCATATGACTACACAATCACAACGTTATCACCAAAGAACAAAGACTATGAGCAAAGAACATTCATCTAACTACATTTTTGTTAAAGACGTCAGAAGTTATACAAGTCAAAAGTCAAAGACAAAGATGAAGACGTCCAGCAACCGTGATGACCGACCCTTAGGGGGAGATTGTTGGGAACATACTTTTATATTTTTTCAAGTTTCGGTCATTACATTTTGTAATAGGTTGCTTAGTTATTTATTTCATTATGTTTATGTTACTAGGTTTTAGTAATTATGTCCAATGGGCCTCAAAGCCCACGTTCTAGATGAATGAGGGAGGAAGGGAGTGTTGCCCTACTCCTCCCCTATATATATTAAGCTTATGTAACTCTTACATTTGTTGGTTATTTTGGTATTCTAATGAAACTCTTGCATTTCTAATTCTCTCATATCATATAATCAACCAATCCCTATATCTATCTCATTCTTACTTGTGTGATATCCATATTGGTACCTAACAGTTACAAATTTTTATTTTACATTAAATTATAGGTTATTTGTTTTAGTATAAAAAAAGACCATGAAGAGATGATAGATTCAGTTTATAAAATGATTGTGTACAATTTGTTAACGTGGTAAAAGAAAAGATGTTGGCTTGAGATGGTGAAGTCAACTACTACGTTTTTGCAATACTAACAATTGGCATTGTTTTTGTCTTCACATTTTCACCAAATACAACATGTCATCACTATTAGCGTGTAACAAAATACTACCATTGTTGCTTTCGCCCTTTTTGGTTTCGATGCATTGGGCATGTAATATTACATTGTATAAAGATGATTGTGATGCTTCAATTGTATGATATTGTGGGTTATTTGGTTACACGCGTACCCGCTGTTGCAATACGCGAATACCCGACTAGTATAAATAGTGCATAAATAGGATAGGCCTACTAACAAGACAATGGACCTAATGTAATACTAATCTAATACGTAATAATAACCTAGTCATAGCCCTCACAGTTTTGTGACGTTACAAAATTACGCCATCTATTTAGGCAATAAAAGTCAAAATTAGATATTCAATTTGTTAAATTTTGGCTCATATTCGATTTCAAGAAAGTAAAAACAACATAAAACACATCTAAATTGTAAAAAGAAAAACTAAAAAATGACGTAATTTATAAAACTTTAAAGGTTAAATGTAAAATAATGTTATATTTTGATTGATTGATTGAATTTTAATCAAGTTCAAAACTTTATAAAAGAATTTAATTTCAAAATCATGTAGCTCAATTATGCCACGTGGGCAAGATCGAGTTTTATTGTGATTTCCGTTTGGTCCAATTTCGTTTTTATCAAAATTAAGTTTTCCCCATATTAATAAATTCCTTTATTTTAAGAAAGCTTTCGAAATGCAAAACATATTTCCTTACCTTAAGCTACTTTAACTCTTTAAGGCTATTTATTATATTTTGATTGTTTAATAGAATTTACAATCAGTTCAACACTTTATAAAAGAATTTAACATCAAAATCATGTAGCTCAATTTTGCCAACTGTCAAGATCGAGTTTTCTTGTCATTTCAGTTTGGTCCGATTTGATTTTTGTCAAAATTCAAGTTTTAGCCATAATAAAGAATTCCTTTTTCTTTTCTTTTTTTTTCATAAGAGTTTGGTTAAGTAAAGATAAAAAAAATAAATAAATAAATAAAAATAAAACTAAATGTTACGATCCTAGCCATTCAGTTTTCAATCAAGATGAAAAAACATTTACATCATCTTTTTTAAAAAATTAAATATTTCATAAATCGTTGATCCTTAAGTAAAACTAATTACATTATCATGTCGAGCATAAAATCATCTCTCATTAGATGAGCACTTCTTTATACTTTCGACCATTTTTCTTTTTTTTTTTTTTTTTTTTTTGAGTATTGAAATTTACGTTTTGAAGAATCACATGTGATTTGAAATTTAAAACTTGCATAACAAATCACATATGATTTCGTATTGTCTAATATTTAATCATATAAAAAAATTAAAAGAAAAAATTGTCGAAAGTATATCGAAGAGTCTATGCACTAAAAGGTAAAAGAATTCACGTCGCAATGGTGTATTTTTTATCGCTTAACAATTTACAGTTTGTAATTTTTTATTGTTTTTTTTTTTCTTTCAAAAATGAATATGAAAATTATGTTTTCTTTCATTTTGATTAAAAAAAAATCAATGGACATGATTTGTTCATTTGATCTTATAAATAAATAAATAGATAAATAATCACCCATATTTTATAAAGGGTTTTTCTGAAAGACTTATGGAAAATGATTCAGAAATCCACACAAAGGTATACTTTTTTGTACCTTTATGTAGGTCTATGAATCATTTTTTGTGAGTCTTTAAATTTTTTTGATATACTTAAATTGTGCTCCTAAAAGCACAAGTTAGAAAAACTCATTAATAAAATCTTTCCAAGTGCAAAATATATATTCCTACCTTAAGGTACTTTAAAGCTATTAATTTGAAAAAAACAATGATATTTCGTAGTGTTATTTAGACCTACAACACAAGCCTAAAAACATGTCTAATGCATAAATCACTTGTATAATTGTATTATTTACTTTCTCTCTCCAAATTTTCACCAATCATTTTCTGAAATCAACCAACCAAATCATTAAGTACATTTATACGCATGATTAATAGGTACAACAATCATTTTTCTTCATCTTAACATTAGCTTGTGTAAATATTTTAGAAATAGATGACTTGTCATTTTTGTCATTGGGTGAAAGAAAACTTTTAAAATGTCATTTTCTTTTACACCAACTGAAGGACCAAACTTGAGTCTATGATATCCACGTTTATAGCTAGTGTATTACAGTATTATTTCATTATTGATATCGTTCCTTTATTTTATTTATTTATTTTCCTGGGCAAATATCCGCTGAGTATAATTTTCGAACACACTTCTTGACGGGTACAGATATCTTGACGACAGGGGCGGATCTAGTGTAGAGCACGGGTATGCAAGTGCATACCCTAAAATTCGACGGGTAGTGTAAAAAACATAGGGTGCATACCCTTCAAGGACCCTTCGAGGACCCTTCGAGGACCATTCGAGCAAAAGTGCATACCCTATTTTGAAATTCTAGTTCCGCCACTGCTTGACGAGTTACTCACATACCGATAAAACAAATCCCGTGCCCTTGTAATCGTCGGTTCAAAGAAAAGAATGGTCTATGATATCCACATTCATTAGTTGTTTATGCCACATTATATGCACTTCCACAAGTAGTGATGGCAACGGGGCGGGCTTGGGGCGCGGCGGCTATCCCCATCCCCAAACCCGATTACCAAAGTTCTCCTCAAACCCGTCCCGATCCCCATTGGGGATCTAAACGGGATGCTTCGTTGGGGCGTGATAATCCCCCAAACCCGCCCCGTATAAATCGGGAATCTTATCGGGGTATCCTCTTTTGGTGCAATTCTCGACCAAAGCCGCACCATTTCACATTTATTGTTATTTTTTTACTGTTAGCAATAATGAACCTATTAATAATCAATTACAAACGATCTTTATTAAGCTTTCAACAATAGTATTATACATAATGATAACTTATGCCGCCAAAAATTAAAACTTCAAAATATGATACTATACGAGTTTCTATAATCACAATTTTGCATTCTTACAAATATTAAAAAACTAACAATATTAGAGTAATATTTTTTATTACGTAAATACTAACAAAATACTACTACGTATATAGGTATAGATATATTTATATATGTGTATATATTAATCGGGTGGGGCGGGGAGCGGGCGATTAAAATCTCCGTTTAATCCCCAAACCCGCCCCGTAACTCGATTAACATGCCCCGCCCCGCCCCAATTAGTTAAGGTTTCGGGTTTCCCCATCGGGCTCGGATTCTTTTGCCATCCCTATCCACAAGTAATTGCCCATATTTAACACACACGTATTTAACACCCCCCACCCCGCCCCTTACAGCAAAGGTATGACCTTGTCTAAAATGTGTTCAGATAGTTCATACTAAACCTTTTTGTTGACAATAAATGATAAGTCATAAGCATGCATTAGCTGAATCGTATTGTCTATAGAAACTCATGAACGAGAATTTTTTTTGGCATGGATCACAGATACGCACGAGCACCCGTGTTTTGAATTATATATACATATGCTATGAAAAACTCATCAAAGAAAAACCTCAATTTACAGATTATTAATAATGGGACGTTAAGCAAATGGCAAAACCTACATTCATCCAAAATGAATCGAGTTCTTAAATTATCTCATAACATAAACCACTCTCACCTACACAAAGTCAAGCATCTGGTCTCAGTCACTTCAAGCCAATTTTGATATCAATCTGTACCTTGTGTTTCTAGCACTAAATCGAATGCTCTCTTTTCTATTCATCCGCTTATCTCCAGCACTATAATGTTGCTATTATCCCATCCATGAATAATAGTCAATGGTGATACCTGCACCTGCAGCAAGCATAAAAAGATAAGGCAACGACTTTTATTACTTACACCGCCTCCTATAGATGGCAATTTACCCATTTAGATCATTGATTGATTATCAGGTCAAATGGGTAAGATCAAAAGAGTTACCTATAAATGAGACGGGCTGTTACTTTTAAAAATGAAAGTTATAAACAAAAAGTGTTCCTAGTCAACCCAAACTTAACTGTTTCGAACCACATCCATTTTCACATATTACCTAACCCACCCAATTCGCCAACTTGTTACCTACTGATCAAAATATTAATCTAGGTGCGTTTTTTGCGAGTTATCTATTTATCACCAAAAGAGCACCATGAAATAAATCTTTCCCATTTGGACATTTTTTACAAAACCGCCTATAACGGGTCTTATGGACGTTTTTCAAACAACCAGTTTTCACAGGATGACCCATGAAAATTCCAACATTACCGACTAATTAGAAGATTCTTAGCAACATATACCTACACTAACAAAAAATTATGTACTCCTTTACTTGGTGTGCACAATGGTATATAAGACATTTCTAGAATCATGTGAGGGCCAAACGTTGGAATATGGATGGAAAATAAATTAATATTAACTAAAAATATACTGAAATAAAAAAAATAAAAAAACTAACATTTTTTTATGCCTTAAGAAAAAATGGCATTAACAAAAGCTTCTGCATCAAACGGCTGGAGATCTTCCATCCCTTCACCAACACCTACAAACTTCACTGGAATTCCGAGCTCATCAACCACGCTAACCTGCAAGCATAACTCAATTTCAGAAACTCATTGCTAAGTAATTATAATTTGACTACAAAAATCTATATTAACTGAAAAACCGAAAGAAAGGATTTGCATACCACACAGCCGCCTCTTGCAGAGCCATCCAGTTTTGTCAAAATGAAACCAGTTATTCCTACAACCTGCCAAACATTTTCTCACCTCTTATTTTAATGATTTTTTTAAGTAAACTATGCAGTTATTTAAAGAAATGACTTTTCCATGTCTGATAAGTGTGTGAATATGAATTTGAGAGCTTTACCTCATTGAATTCCCTAGCTTGTGGGAGCATATTTAAGCCAGTCGTTCCATCCAGCACGAGTAAAATTTCCTGTAAGATTGTGAAGTAATCACATAAATCCGTGGACTTAAAATCATACAGCATTTTAATTTTTGTGTTCTAACGAGATATAAACGTGTAAAATAAAGATGGAATTGCCAAAAAATAGAGAAAATGGAATGAAGATACAACCACAGTATAAGATTGGGGGATGTGGGATCCACAAAATAAAGACCAGATAAAAAAGTAAGGAAATGAAACCCACAGAACAAAGAATGTCGTAGAATCGGAATAACAATGGGTGCCACAAAAGAAAGAACTGAGAAAATGTGCATTAACCCGAGAATGTGAGAAACAGGTATTAAAAATTTTAAAATTACAACCCACATAATACATCTTGATTTGTATGTTGTCATAATTAGCTTGATCTAGATTCCTAGTTTTGGCTAGTTTGGTATTACTAATTAGTCCTAGTGTTGTATATAGATTGAGCTGATTAGCTCACAATAAAATGGATACATTTTATTTCCTCCAATCTTCGCAGAACTTATATTTACCGTCTTGCAGAAAATGACAAATAGTAATTGGTTGCATATCCAAAGTTTGGCTTTACTTTTGGTACCCCTAAAGACTCAAATAAAAAACCCATCCATCTATACCAGGCAGGGAAAACTACATGGTTCTGAGATTATAACATTAACCCGTCTTATATCACCATAGGTCCATAAGACTTGCAACAGCAATAGCTCTTATTTACCAGCTTAGTTATGTTACTTTTAATATGTTATAATAAGTTCTATGTTCCTGTAGTTTTAAGTAGTTGTCTTATGCACTTTATGTACTATTAGGGAGTTAATTATGTACTATTAGATAGTTATTTACTGCAGTTGCAACTTGCATGCAGTTATAACTTGCAAGCAGTTTGTTTTTCCTTATATATATGTAATAATAACAAAGGGATAGACAAGTTGTCTTCCAGAAATTGTGTGTGTTTTTAAGAGATCGGAGAGTTCTCTCTAATGAGCTCTCAAAGTTCATGAGCAAATCAAATAAGGCAGAACAACCAACAAACACTCCCTCATCAGATTTCATCCTACAAAGACCCATAACTAGATCCATCAATCGGGACCATAACAACCCGTCTCTCTAATTTCAGAAAAAAGGCTTAGCAGTAATTGGTTAAACCAATTTATTATTAATCAACCACTGAAAATATAGATGATCAATGTTAAATCAAAGGGAAGTTAGAATTCTCTAAAACTCAAAGAAAAAAGTTAACAAGATGACGAGTAAGCTGCATACGACTGACTTGCAGGGGGAATGTAGAGTTCCAAAGTAGACAAGTGTTGATGATTAGAGTGTGATCTTGTTACCTTTTTATCTTGTATCGAATCTTAATCATTACGGATAGATAACTAGAAGTAAAAAGGTCACGCTCTGTCTTTTTCTAATGGTAGATCTAAGGTTTTAACTTTATCTGTGTTGTCTACTATTCAATCTAATGAGAACTGTAATCCAAATTCATGGTAACCAATAAATCAGATATCTCTGAACAATCTATAATCTAATATGATGGAATCAAGAGTGTAATGAACAGATAAAATTGGTAGGAATATCTGACCTAAAGAAAAAGGAAATGGAGAAATGACATAAACATGAGACCGCAAGATAAAGAACGGAGAAAAATGGTATAGAAATGTGAACCACAAATTCAGGTTGGTCACACACGTGATGCTAGAAATACTCTATTCTTTAGTATATAATCTATTATTTTCCCCTCGGGCTTCTAAAAGTACGCAAGGATCAGAGAGTTGCCTCAATCCGATGAATACTGACTAAAACCTTAACTAAAATATTGCTTATTTCCAAATGTCATCAATGCATTGTTACAAAACAGTGAACCTAGTTATCTTGGTGCAGAAGGTTCCTCTACCTTGACCTTATAGAAGGGAATTCTAGAATATACTTGTTAGACAAATAGAGCAATACATCTAGTATGAAATCAAATATTGTAATTTTCATGATGACAAATAGAGCAATACATCTAGTGAAAATAAGACGGCTGACCGTAGGACGTACATTAGGGGCACCAGGGACAATTTTAGCAATGGCCTTTTTGGATGCGACCAAATCTTCCATCAAGTTATAATTAGTGTGTAGACCTATTCACGGTAAAATAACAGAAAAAATATTAGCAGATTGATCAGCAAGCACCAATTGCAGTGAAAATTAATTGAATGATAATCACCAACATCATGACTTACGTCCAGAGGTGTCACATAACACGATATCAACACCTTGTTCTTTCCCTTTCTTAACAGCCTTTGATAAGACTACACAAAAAGAACTTCAAGATCATGTGTTTGTAACCATTACAGCACCAACTAATATTATTAAGATTAAATAACTCTTAGTTTAGTTGTCTACCTGATGATGCTTTTGCCTTCTCCTTTTCAGTTGAAACAATCTCACAACCCGTCCTTTCTGCCCAAATTTCCAGTTGGTCACTTGCAGCTGCCCTAAATGTATCACCAGCCGCCATTAAAACCTACACAAGTTTTGACAAAATAAGAAGAGAAACAAGAGAAACAAATTTATTATTTTTTTGAGAAGGCAAAACTGTTTTACTACTAGAATGACCAAAACAGGTTCAACTTTAGAGTACAATGGTGCAGCGAACAAATTTTTCAAGATTTTATTTCTGAAATATATACGCACGCACACACAAAAAGTATTAGAAGAAGTATTAACTCACCGTAGCACCTCCACTCTTCAACCGATAAGCCAGTTTCCCTGTGCATTTAACAATCAAATATTTTAATGAGATTTGGTCCTTTAATTTCTATTTCTTCCCTGTGTCAGCACATACATATGTGTTTATCCACCTTAATTATGTTGAGCTATTGATATCCAATGGACTGTTTTTATAAAAAAATAGTTTCGACAACATCTATGTTTTAACTAAAGATATATAGTAATGTCAATATATCAAGAATTGCAAAGCCCAACCAGGAAACAATCTGTAAATAGATTCACAATAACATCTGAAATAGTTACAATCCATTTTTTAAATATAGTTAGTAACTTAAGTAAACACCAGTCAAAAGAGAATACGCATTTCCATTATCGTCAGACATACCAAGAGATGTAGTTTTTTCGCCTCCATTAACACCAACGATCATGATTACTGCTGGTTTCCTAGAAACACAGACATCATGAGAATAACCATTAGCAAATTCAAATGTATGAATATAAAGAAATATAAGATTCCAAGAACACGCATCCCACAAACCTGAATCCAAGTTTAAGCTCGGTTTTAGCACCTTTCTTTGTCAGGATATCCAGTACACTCTTCTTCAAAGCATCCTACAAAACAAGGAAAGAAAAAAAAAAAAGAAAAAAAAAAAAAAAAAAAAAAAAAAAAAAAAAAAAAAAAAAGGTGAAAGATCTTTGGAGCCTAAATGGCTAAATTGTAACCAAATTTCTACAAAATTGAACTTCATATTCATATGACGCAATAAATTCTACGAACACATAAGAGGCAGTTCAGAAAGCACTTGCCTTTATTTCAGTCCCTGATTTGAGCTTTCCAGCATATATATCATCCCGTAAACTCTCCACTATCTTTATTGTGATCTTAGGGCCAAAATCTGACACCAATAAAGCCTGAAACATAGAATATAAGCTAAAGTTAAGGCACAAATTTCATAATTAGACCTGAGGCTGATCATCAAGTTTCTTCCTTTTAGAGTCACAACAATTATCACATTTTCTTTGTAAGTGGTTTGGGTTTTTGGAGTTAGGAACATTCAGATGTTTGGCACAAAAACCACCAATAACCCAACAAATTGTTAGTAACTGCGTATTTGAAGTAGGTAATGTTGTGAGTTGAGCAATAACATCACTAATGCATTGTTTCGAAAATGCATATATACACATTTGGAAGCAAATTTAATTTTAAACGAAGTTATATAGCTTGAATGTCGTTTACAGAAGTACTACTTGAAGCATACTCAACCAGTTAACCAGCTTCACAATCACTTCAATATCATTAGCTCCAATTACCAGTTTCAATATCATTGGCTCAAATGCCATTTACAACTTTGAAGTTAAACCCGTATGCTACCAAAACCATACTGGGAAGGTATTTTTAGCCCACTAGCAGGGTCTTATAGAAGGGCCATGATCATGGCTGGGAGGTTTTTTGATGTGTGGGGACGGCCATGCCCCCCTAAAATTTAAGTATAAATTTTGTTTCTTATTACTTCACCAAGCACCCTTAAACAAAAATAACTTAACATACTGTTCCACCCAAAAAAAAGGTCGGAAACCATGGTTAACCAAAAAAAATAGCTTCAATTTTTTTTGGCTTATTTGAGCTCCAATAACCCCAATTTCATAAGCCTTCACACACTACCTTTTCTAGCTAATTTATTATTTGCAATTTTACCCATCCTTTTAACACTAGTTCGTTATAGTCATTTTACCTATCATGTGTTTTGATACCATTCAAGCTAATCCACATTATTTGAAGATCAGAAGATGTGTATTTCGATAATACATAAGCTTAGCCTTATAGATTAAGGATCAAATAAGAAGAATCCTTAAAATAAGAAGGATGAGAAATAACTATAACTACACATTAGAGATGCATCAATATGAATTAGATGCATCCCTAATCTTTTAGATGCATCATAATATATTTTCTAGCTAAAAATTAGATGCATATACATATATTAGATGCATTTCGTCAAGTCAGACGAATCCTATGTATTTTTCATCCTCTGCGGGTCAAATTTGTTGCTAGTACTACTTTGCATTGTTCTCACTTCAAAATCACTTTTGAAACTAATTGTGATGCATCTAAATGAATAGAGATGCATCTAATTCAAGTCGATGCATCTCCAATATGCAGTTATAGTTATTTCTCATTCTTCTCATTTAAGGTTTCTTCTCACTGGATCCTTACTTATAAGCTTATGTGACCCGACTTACATTTCAATATTTCATAAGCGTGTGTTGTCTGGTTTATTTTCAACATATCGGCTGATAGTGTGTTTTTCAAGGTTGTAAATATTGCTATTACGGGTAGTCGATACCAATTACGACATGCATAAAACTAACCATTAAAAAAAAGAAAACCCAAAGGTTAGTAGTACCTCTTCTAATTCATCAAGAACACGATCAGTATCACTCAAGTTCCAATAAAGCAACAACTCATCAATAACCGCCAGATTATCCCTGGTCTTACTAAACCCACCCGTAAATATCTTCTCCACGTCTTTCTTGGCTTTTTCTTTTATCAACCTTCCCAGCTTCGTAAAGAACCCGGTCTCTGACCCAGCAGCTGAGCATCTGAAGTTTCGTTGGATACGGTGGTTGATGACTGTAGGGGTGAGAGTGTTGTTTTGTGTGAAGTAGAGTTTCGTGGAGAGTGGATGTGAATATGAACAAGACATTTGGGTGGTGGTGGAGTTGGAGGAGTGAGTTTTGCTGTTTTGGGTACTTGGTTGGATAGATAGGGGATGATGGTGGTTAAAAACGGTGTCGTGTTGTGATATTATTTGTGTGTCATCTTTGAGTGAACAGTGAAGAGTAAAATAAGCCATGGCAAAATATACGAATCAGTTTGGTTTTAAATGTATTTTCAATACTATAATTTTTATAAAGTATTATATAATATAAATAAAAATATTTAAGCTTAAAAAAAAATTAGAAGTTAAAATGTATAGAGACAGATGAAATAATTACTTTCTCCTATCTTTCTTTTGAGAAATGTTATATTAATAAGAAGATTACAAAAATTATTTCACAAAATGACATATCAATTGAATTGGACTTGAGTTTTCATTTTAGTCATTTTTACTCATTACATTTACATGACACGTGTACGTGTGGATTTTATTTTTTTAACTATTTATGCATTTAACCTTTTTTTTTAATTTTTATGTTACAAAGATTTGATTTATTTGAACCGGTATGTGAGAAAAGTACTTTTAGATTGTCAATTTCTTTTACTTTTTAAATAATATAAAGCATTAAAATAAAGTATTATGTAGTTTAAACAATATAAAGTATTATTATTTAAAACAAATTTTATTAAAATAGAACTAATAATGAGAGAGAGAGAGAGAGAGAGAGTAATATCATAATTTAAAATGAAAACAATAATAAAACAATAGAAACAAGGATGGCTGCGAACCGTCGCGTTGCGGCGGGACAGTTGTTCTCGCTTATGTTTTAGAAAAACCTGGTAGATAGTGACGTTGATATCAGAAAAAAGGGAGTAGAAACAACTGTGCAAAGTATGAGAAAGAAGGCGTTGGAATCGTTAATATCAAAAGTCGAAAAAAAAAAAAAAAAAAAACAAAAACAAAAAAAAAAAAAAAAAAAAAAAAAAAGCCAAAATAATGGGCTGAAATACAGCATTGAACCCGTTGATAGAAACCAATGAGAAGGCAGGAAATCCACGGTATTTAATATATATATATATATATATATATATATATATATATATATATATATATATATATATATATATATATATATATATAGTAAATACACCAAAACTCTCTCACAAAAATTTTCAACACTCTTTAGCACACATACACAAACACCAAACAAAAAATACAAGAAAAAAAAAAACGAACATTGTGTCATAATGTTGGGTGCAGTCACTTGGCACCGGTGCCAAGTCGGCATAGAAGCTATGCCAAATGACACCATTGCATTAGGTACCCCGTGCGTCAAACTAAGCAGCAAGACTTTGGCTTGCGCTAAATGAAAAGTTTTTTTTTTTTTTTTTTTTTTTTTAAATATATTTAAATGGGTTTTATGAGTTTTTTTTATTTATAAAATGTTTGTGTTAACTATGTGTGTGTTATATGAGGAAGAGATGGATGTGTTTAGTGAGTTTTTTTAACCTTTTAAAATGTTGTTCTTCAAGATGGTGTTTGTTTTTTGAGAGGCTCTGTATCTGAATCTGAGATGTAAATGTCTGAATTTGATTGCATCTGAACTGAAAAAAAACTCATGTTTGTACCACACATTTGCTTGCTCGTACTATTTTTTTCTTTTCTTTTTTTGTGGTTATTTTTGTGTCAACAAGAGGTATTAAGACACCCCTTTAAAGTCTAGACCATTATGATCTTACTGCCTCTGCCCGCGTCTGAACAGGAAAAAAAACAAACGGTATGAACGGCCAAAATGTCTGACCGCGTCTGAACGGTTCAGATTCAGAGGGTGTTAAGAGCCTCTTTTTAAAAACAAACACAACCTAAGGTGGTATTTGTTTTTTAAGAGGCTATGAATCTGAATCTAAACCGCACATCTGAATCTGAATCTGAGACGTAAATGTCTGAATCTGACCGCATCTGAACGGGGAAAAAAACTCATGTTTGAACCGCACATTTGCTTGCTCGTACTAAATTTTTTTTTGTTATTTTTGTGTCAACAAGAGGCATTAAGACACCCCTCTCAAGTATAGACCATCAAGATCTTACTGCCTCTGACCGCGTCTGAACGGAAAAAAGAAAACAAATGGTCTAAACAGCCAAAATGTATGAACGGTTCAGATTCAGAGACTGTTTTTGAGCCTCTCTTTAAAAAATAAACACAAGCTAAGTTTTACCTCATTTATAATTTTGATAGTCTATAATTGTTTGTAGTAGAGTAATTCTTTTTAAAGTTATTAGAAAGTGTGGAAAACTAGAAGAGGGTTGAATAGTTTACCGTTTAAAATCTTTTTAACTTGTTAAGTTAGCTTTGAAACTTTTCGTTTGATCAAAGATATATACACAAACACAATATATAGCATGCAAGTAAATGAAAGAAACGATCAAACCACAACACGAGTATTTATCGTGGTTCGACTACAAGGACTCTTTTTCCTTGCCCTACGTCCACGCCCCGAGTATCCAAATCGAGAGTTTCTTTCACTAGTCAACAAACTCCTTTCACCGGCGGAGAAAATCTTACACGTCGCTTATACTTTTACCGACACTAAGCTAGATGTCGAGTTCTTTACCAAGGGTACAACCACTCCCGTTAGTTCTTTTACAAGGGTACAACTACTCCCGATACACTTTGTATTTTGAGGACTAAAATACTAACCGATCACTACTGAAAATACACAATCAAATGAAGTGTAAACTACACAAGTCTACACAATGCTAAGCTAACAAGTCTTGCAACGTTGTGTTGAATACTTGTTACTTTTAATGAGCTCGTGAATCTCTTTGCTACAAAAAGAAACTTCACATATGAAATGTTGAAGGGTTAGATGAAAGAATGAATGTGTGTGTAAAATATGATGTAGAGTGATAAGCCAAAATTCAACTTGTGGCTTGATATTTATAGCAAAACCTTCTGCAGGTCTGGCGGATCAGGCGGACCCCTCAGAAGGGTTCCGCCCGTGTAACCCCAGGGTACCGCTAGGCTTGCAGTTGGTTTTGCAATAAATCTTGCAAACCAAACAAGGTCACATCTCATTACTCTTTGCAAACCAAACAATGTCACATCTCATAATATCAAGTCAAACACTAAACTTGCAAGCAACATCTTAGTAAGTCAAACACATTTCTTTCCATAAATGTATAATGACAAAACTTGCCATAAATGTGATGTGACAATTCTATTTTAAGAAATAAAAAGTGTTGTGTTTTATGAAATGTAAAATGTAGCAAAAGTCTAGTTTATGCAAGTCTTTAAAACTAAGATTATGTTTTACTTAGAAACTAAAGTTTACATTTGTCATTAACAAAACTTAGCGAAGATCGTAAAGTATAAATAACGTTTTTAGGCGATATTTGTATTAACAATCTCCCCCTTTTTATTGATGACAAAACATAAACTTTGTTTTTAAGTAACTCACAAAATCTTGGTTTTTAAGACTTAAAAAAAATTAATATTAAACTTGTTTTACTTAAGTTATGAAAATCATATTAAGTTTTGAAAGTTAATATATTTCTCCCCCTTTTTGTCGAAACAAAAAGTAGAGTAGCGAACTAAGTTGTTATCTCGGTCCAAAATCTTGTATCGTTCAAGGTCCGATACATGAGATATCGGTTTTTATATTTCTAGGATATTAAATATATATACATACATATACTATACATAGGGGAAGGTTAATGTGAGATCAAACTTAAAGTTGTAAAAATAAGATTTAATCTAAACAACAACTAAAACCATTTTATAAATAACCATATTAGCAATAATACACAAAAAATAAAGTATTAATACAAATTGACATTTTATCAACTAATAACCAACTGATACATGAGTTTGGATTAGTGATACACAACTATAAATTTACATGTCGAATCAAAGTGTATCACCTTAACCTGATACATTACATGTCGAATCAAAGTGTATCACCTTTGTTTCGTCAATTTAAAAAAGAAAACCAAACCGAATTTTAACAATTTTAGTTGTACTCAATAAAAAATTTAATTTAATTTTAACGAGAGTGTCACTTGTCAGATTTTAGTTGGATCTTATTTTTACAACTTTCAGATTGATCTTATTTGATCTAGATTCACTATACATATATATATATATATATATATATATATATATATATATATATATATATATATATATATATATATATATATATATATATATATATATATAATAAACTAAAGTATGAGGACTGAAGCTGGACAAACTAAAGATTGGTTTACTTCTTATTGCTCTCTTAAGATAGATATGCAAGGATAACTAAAGTATGAGGACTGAACGTGTATTTTCTGAGACTATATAACACATTCTAGGATCTAGGGTTATTAAAAAACACACGCAGCTCTCATTGTGTTTTTCCAGATCCACCAACAAGAACACAACACCAACAAGAACATCACCAACAAGAACACAACACCAACAAGAACATCGAAGGGGAAGAATCATGGTCGGATTTTAGTGAACTCAAGATCCGACCCAGAAAAGTCAAAGTCAACGTCAAAATATCCAGAAAAGTACAATATCGCCGATTTCAATATCTCGCGATACCAAAATATCGCGATATTATCGGATCTGATATTTTGACCGATATTTTGATCCGATATTTTTTTAAGTGGCGATATACGAGATATCGACGATATATCGCCGATATATCGCTGATATATCGCCGATATTAACTACACAGGTAGCGAAGCGGAAAAATGCACTTGCTCCCCCTTGCTTGTTACTCCCCCTAAAAGGAGTGCCAAGATGGGAAACATGGATTTTGATCCTACAAAAAAATGGTTAGTTGGTGATATATATAGCCAAACTTGTAGTTACCACACACATTGCAACCACAATGACAACATAAAAATGATCAACCAACAATGCACGAGAGTAAGTAGAAAGAAATAACATTCCAAGTAAAATTTTGACTTCTAAAAGTCAAAGGACAAGAAATGGGAAATATTCTTCTACTTCTAAAAACTTAAAAAACAACCAAGAAAGAAAAATAAAAGCCTAGTTTCCTAAATTGGGGCAAACGGCCTCCAAATGTTTTCTAGGATTTGTTTGGGTGGGAGAGAGCATCCAAACGTTCTATGACGTGTTGGAATGCAAACCGGGTTTCATCTTGGAGTTGGTGAAGCAACGTTTTGATGCTTGCACCCATTTGCTCACAATTTGAGCAAACATGGGGATGAGTGGGTGGAAATGGGTTGGTTTTGGTTTCTTGGTTTGAGGGTTGGTTGGTTTGAGGTTCTTGGGTGGATGATGGGTTTGGTATTGAGTCGAACAAGGTGGTTTGAAATTCCATTGCTTGATGGAGGTGGTTCTCAACCATGCTTTGTATATCCTCATATGAGGGAAAGAAAGATTCAAAGGTTTGGGCTTGAGAATGTGGTGGAGTTGGGTGATCATGGTTTTCAAAGTTTGGTTCTACATAAAGAGGACCATGGATGTCATTGTAGATTGGGTGAAACAACAATGGTTTGGGTTGATGGTATACTTGTGGTGGTTGGGTGTGGTTAAAAAGCTCATTTTGGTCAAGAATTGACCTTGGTGAAAAGGTGGTGGTTGTGAAGGTCTTGGTGGAAGATCATTTAGATCTTGGACAAAGGGGTGTGGTGATGTGGGAGGAGACCCGAATAACTCCATAGGTTCCATTTTGGGTAATAGTGATGGTGATGAAGTTTTGGATGGTTGGGTTGGAGCACTTGGTGGAGTTGGGTCAATGGGTGATTTAGTAGGTGGTGGAGTGAGCTCATTTGGTTCATTGGATGATGGAGATGGAGATGCAAGGTTCAAAAAGTGTTCATTTTTTATAGGTGAGGTGAATTCAACCGAAGATGAGGAGCTTAGGTTGATGGGTTGATTAGACCATAGTGGTTTAACACTTATCCGGACGGTTTTTCGGATGGGTCGTGATGGTTGAGAGGTGATTGTTGACTTAGTCATGGTGAAAAATGGTTTAGAAGTTCAGAAATTGTGATGAAGAATGTGTGATTTGATAGTGTTTAGGATGGCTTAATTTATAGTGTTGAAGGATTGTGGAAAGGAGTGTTTGGATTTGATGTTAGTCCATACAAAAATAGAGATTTCTAATGATTTGGAAAACTAATTGTGGGTTGTCATATCATGGAAGTCAATCCAATGAAAATGGTGAAGTGAGAAGACAAGTTTTGCACTAAATGCTTAGTGGTTTTGGTGGATTTGTTGGAGTATAAATCTCAGGGATTTCAAGGATCCTTTAAAAGGGTTCCTTCCTTTATGTGTGAGGGGTCCTTAAGGTTGTTATGGCTATTTTTGAATTTTGGCGGGAAATGGTTTTGGTTAAGTTTATGGAAGAAGAAGTACCCTATTATGTTAAACACATTGCAGGAAATGGGTCTCTATCTAAAAGGATTGGATTTTGGTGTTTAGATGTTGAAATGTTGAAAACAAAAACAAAAATTCTGCAGGATTCTGGCGGAACCCTCAGAATACACTGGCAGAACCCATTTGAGGGTACCGCCTAGTCTGTTGGGCCATTTCTGGGATTCCCAAAAAATGCACTGGCGGAACCCAATTTTGGGTACCGCCAGATCCGCCAGAGCTTTAGAAATAGGCAGTCCGCGTTTTTGACCCGCGAGACGATTTTTAAAATTTTTGAAAACTCCTAAAATCAAAAAGATAAGGCATTTCTGGTTAGGCAATGCAAAAAATAGACACGTAAACATACATTTCAAAGGACTTTGACCTTGAGGTCGAGAATTTCACTATACTTAGTGAAAATATCATAAGCTTGAAAATTTGACAACTTGCCAAGAGTTGTCTACCTGCATCAAAGTTAGATACTACATGTTCCAAATTGTATCAAACATTGTACTAGCACACAAATACATCACAAATATTGTTTAAACGACCAAATTTGTTCACATATCACCTAATGCCAAACACTCCTACACACCCGCTCTCATTGACGGTCAATCTTGTTCTTGAGCTTTCCAAGGAACCTTCCAAGATTCTTAAACATCCCCTTTGTTTGCTTGAACTCCTCTGACTCATTAGGAATATCCGGAAGTTGGGATAGGTATTCGAGAGGTGGGAGCCTAGAGTTTGGCAAATTGTCATCTCCACTCATTGAGGAAGACGATGATGAGGTAGGAGGATGAGGACGTTTTCCTTGGGCTTTGTACACTCTCTTATCACTAAGTGGAACAAAGGTGTATGGAATGAGAGAGTAGTCAAGACGAAGACCATTTGGAGTTGGTGGAATGGGTGAGATGCACCTAAAGAGACGGGTCAAGAGCATTCCATACGGCATAGCCGTTGTGCCATGCACGGGAATGTCGGCCATTCTCTTGGCCATGTAGTAGGCAAGGTTGAAAGGTTGCCTAACGGACAAGGAGTAGAGCATGTAGCAAAGGCAAAGGTTGATATGATCTCGGTTTCCTATTGTGCTAATGACATTGGCTCTAAGGACTTCCTCCCATTTCTTGAATTGGGGCTTAAGTTCATTCATTTCCATTCCATATGGGTCCTTATCGACCTCATTTCTCGAACGGGTTCTCCTAGTGTTGGTGGTCCTAACAAAGAGGTGGTCACGGAGTACATCTTTTGAGACAAGGGGTGTGTCATAAGGATGGATACGGTCTTGGAGGTTGTCAAGAGTTGAGAGAGAGTGCAAGTCGGAATAGAGGCAAGTACCACGGTTTGGGACACCTAGGATTTGAGCAAACTCCTCAAGAGTGAAGGAGTATTGATGACTACTAACCCTAAAGTTGATAGACATATGACCATAATCATCCGTGGAGAGGACGGAGGATGCATAGAACTCTAGAATGAATCTAGGACAAATAGGCTCGTCGATATTCAAAAGACACTCAAAGTTGATTGTGGCAAATTCGGCGTAAAGGTTTGTGCCTTCTAGGAAAGACGGGTCAATGGTTCTACCCTCATGGACATAGTGTTTTTCTAAGGCTTTGAAAACGTTGACTTGGTTTGGGGTAAGGCCTTTGGTTTTGTGGTGTTTTGGTAGGTACTTAATGGTGTCCTTGTGGTCGTAGTGGGTTAGAGGAGGCATGATGATTCCTAGAACAACAAAATTAATCATTTTATTTTATGTAAACTACTATTATAATGTAGATGTTCTAGTGTGTGCCTATATGAAAACAATGTGGAGGTGCGGTTATCTTGACTCATTTTGATGCTTCAAAATCGTTTTATGCAAGTTTTGTTATAAAATAAAAGATAACCCAAACGCTCCTAGTTCAATGTAGCTTCGTTTGAATGTACCCGAAAATACATATTGGTTATGTATTCCCTTTAGCATTCAAGAGACATTATGAAAGTGAGGTTTTAAACATAACGTTTTGATTTTGTATTCTCAATGTGAGACGAAAAAATATTTGTCCTACTTGTGAGAAATTTTTGGAAAGATTTGAGATGGGGTGTTTTAGCAAACATGTTTATACTAATTAAGAATGCAATTCCTAACTATGGGGAACATGATTAGTTTTGTTAAACATCTAAATTTATGCATGAGTTTCTCAAGTTAATGCATAACCCCAAGTTTTTGTTTTTGTGCAAAAATAGAATTCCTAGACTCAGATCAGGATTGTAATCAAGTTTAGAATACTTACAATGATGATTGATTTGCAATGTAAATGAATGGAAGACCAAGAATTCGTAGGTATGGAAGGATGGTAAAGTGAATAGTAGCAGTTTAGAAGTGGTGGTATGAGATAATGGGTGTTTGGTTTAATATAAACAAAGATTTTGATTCTGCAGGTCGGCGGACACGGCGGACCCCTGAAATGGGTTCCGCCCGTTGTGTCTGAGGGTTCCGCAGACTATACTGAGAAAAATAGTTATGGATTTGTTTTGATTTTTGTGATTTTTATCTAATGTCCAGAACTATAATGTAGGTTCCATGAGTCCTAAGCCTAGCCTAAGAAGGTTAAAAGGTTCACGTTTAAGGGGTTTTGTAAGAATGTCGGCTATGTTGTCTTCGGAAGAAACTTTCTCAATTGAGATATTTCCTTTTTGAACGTTGTCACGAAGGAAATGATGACGGATTTCAATATGTTTGGTACGAGCATGTTGAACCGGGTTTTTGCTAAGATCAATGGCACCTTTGTTGTCACAAAGAATTGTGATGTCGTTGAGTTGAATTCCGTAGTCGACAAGAGCTTGCTTCATCCAAAGAGCTTGTTGACACGCCTTTCCGGCTGAAACGTACTCGGCTTCCGTTGTTGAGATAGCAAGAGCCGTTTGCTTCTTAGAGAACCACGAGGTGAGACAATGTCCAACAAAAGTACAAATACCACTTGTACTTTTTCTATCGACATAGTCACCGGCATGATCCGAGTCGGCATACACTATGGTGTCTATTCCCGTTCCTTTGGGATACCATAAACCTAAATGTACAGTGCCCTTAATATACCTAAAAATCCTTTTAACGGCTTCGAGATGGGTAGTCTTAGGATCTTCTTGAAAACGAGCACATAGACAAATACTAAACATAATGTCGGGTCTACTAGCCGTTAGGTAAAGTAGACTACCAATCATACCTCTATATTTAGTGCTATCTACGGATTCACTTTCCTCATCCTTGGTGAGTTTAGTTTCCGTGGACATGGGTGTTTTGATTGGTTTCGAATCTTCTAATCCAAATTTCTTAAGCATGTCCTTAATATATTTAGATTGGTTAAAGAAGATACCATCTTCTAGTTGTTTAATTTGGAGTCCTAGGAAAAAGTTAAGTTCTCCCATCATACTCATTTCAAACTCGTCATGCATGATTTTTGAGAAATCCACACATAATTCTTGACAAGTTGATCCGAATATAATGTCATCAACATAGATTTGGACTATGATAATATGTGAATCTTTCTTCTTAGTGAAGAGAGTATTATCAACTAAGCCCATGGTATACTTATGGTCAACTATGAAGGTTTTAAGTCGATCATACCATGCTTTTGGAGCTTGCTTAAGTCCGTAAAGAGCCTTTTTAAGTTTGTAAACATGATTTGGTTTTTCAAAATCGATGAAGCCCGGTGGTTGAGCAACATACACTTCTTCATTTATGACTCCGTTTAGAAATGCACTTTTGACGTCCATTTGAAAGAGTTTGAAATTATGTGCACATGCATATGCAAGTAAGATTCTAATTGACTCGAGCCTAGCAACCGGAGCAAAAGTTTCATCGTAGTCAATGCCTTCTTGTTGGTTATATCCTTGTGCAACTAGCCTAGCTTTGTTTCTAGACACAATTCCATTTTCATCCATTTTATTACGAAATAACCATTTTGTTCCAATTATAGTTTGACTCTTTGGTTGAGGAACTAATGTCCATACATCATTCCTAACAAATTGGTTTAACTCTTCTTGCATTGCAATTACCCAAGACTCATCTTTAATGGCTTCATTAATATTTTTAGGTTCAATGGTTGACACGAAACAAAAGTAGTTGCTTTCATTTTAAACTTTTGACCTTAGTGTTCTTTCGTTAATGTTGCCAATGACACCATCTAATGGATGACTTTTAGATTCTTTGATATTGACAAGTTCTTTGTTTAATAGTTCATCTTCTTTGTCATTGCTTAAAATTTCTTGATTTTCTATTGCTTGGCTTTCAACTAAGTCATCATCTACCAAAGGTGATGTCTTAGAGGGAGGTGGACTCTCCTCAAATGTTACGTTCAATGATTCCTCGACTCTTAAGGTTTCTTTGTTCAAAACAATGTATGCTTTACTATTTTGTGAATATCCAAGAAATACACCTTCATAAGACTTTGGGTCAAATTTGGTGAGATAATCCTTGGTGTTAAGAATGAAACATTTACTCCCAAACACTCTAAAGTATCCTAATGTAGGCTTTTTACCTTTATATAGTTCATAAGGAGTTTTATTCAAAAATGGTCTAATTAAGACTCGATTTAAAATGTACGTTGATGTGTCAACGACATTACACCAAAACTTTTGTGGAATGTTTTGTTCATTAAGCATTGTTCTACTCATCTCTTGCAATGTCCGGTTTTTACGTTCTACTACACCATTAGATAGAGGAGTACGTGGAGCCGAAAAGTTATGAGTTATACCATTATTATCACAAAAGTTTCCAAATTGAAATTCATTATCAAATTCACGACCGTGATCCGTTCTAATAGACACAATATTAGACCCTACTTGATTTTGAATTTTCTTACTTAGAATTTCAAATTTATCAAAAGCTTCATTTTTACTTTTCAAAAATTTTGTCCAAGTATATCTTGAGTAATCATCAACTATGACCAAAGTGTAGAAGTTACCTCCATAGCTTTGTATAGCGGATGGACCAAATAAATCCATATGCAAAAGTTCTAGACACCTAGATGTAGAAACCAAGTTTTTAGCCTTATGGCTATTATGGACTTGTTTACCGACTTTGCAAGCATCACAAAAGTGTTGGTCATATTTCAACTTAGGTAGGTTTTGAACTAAGTCTTTGGAGGAGAGGTTTTGAATTAGTCTCATGTTAGCGTGTCCTAAACGTCTATGCCATAAAGTTAAAGATTCATCTAATGAGGTAAGACAAAGTTTGTCTCTAGATGTTGGATCCATCTTCATGACATATATGTTGTTCTTAAGGACACCTTTGGCTATGGTTATACCATCTTTAAGTATTTTACTACCATTTTCACTAAAAAGGACATTATACTTATTACGACAAAGTTGACTAATACTAAGAAGATTAAAACCTAAGTTATCAACATGAGCTACATCATCTATAAAAAGGGAGTCATGAGAGATTATACCTTTTCCGATGATTTTGCTCTTAGCATTACTACCAAACGTAACATTACCTCCGTCACATTTGTGATAAGAAGTGAAGAGGCTTTTGTTACCCGTCATGTGCCTTGAACAACCGCTATCTTTAATCCATTCGTCCGGTTCCAAACAAACTTTGAGGCACACATATTTTATGAAAAACACTCAAACATTTGGTCCCCAATTTCTCATGGGTCCATTTTGGTTAAGCATACCATTAATTTGTTCTAAGTATGAAAATAGAGCATAAGGGTTCCATGGCATGTACTTTGGAGTTTGGTAATGTCCAGAAGTGTTTTGGTTCCAAACATGTTGGTAGTTTGGTCAAGCGTTGAAGTTGCTCTTTGGAAAGGGGCGTTTGGGAATTGGAGTCTTAGGTCTTGGTTGAGTAGTCTTAGCTCTAAATTCATTTTTACTAAGTCCTACTCCAGTTTTAAACACAGGATTTGTTCCATTTTTGTATGCAACTTTAACAAATTTTGAACGATCCAATGTGGATGGAGTTACTGCTGCAGCAGTCCTGGCGGAACCTTCGGGTCCAACGGGCGGAACCCTGGATTGGGTTCCGTCTGATCCGCAGGCTGCTGTAGCAATTTTGTTTGTTTCTTGTGCAATATTTTCTTGTTTCGTTTGACCCTTTGAAGTTTCTATTTTCATAAATCCTAGTCCTGTTTTATCAAAGGGTGACTTTTGAAGTTTCATAATTTCATCCGCACAAGAAATGCTCTTATCGAACTTCTTAAACTTTGTGGTTTGTTTTATTAGATCATTTTGAGTAATTTTGAGTTTCTCAACTTCTAGTTTAAGCTCTTCACATGATTTGCAAGATGTGTTAATACCTTTACTCTTTTCTAATCTCTTAGTTTTTTCTTTTAACTCATAAACTTCATTTTCTAAAAACTCCTTTTTAGTTTTCAAAAATTTATTTTTGTTTATGATTTTAAGCTCAATTCACAAAGTTTGTTATATTCTTTTTGTAAAGTATCATCATCAATAGAGGAGTAAGATGAGTCGGAGAATACCTCATTTGAGTTGTGAGCCATGAGAGCAATATCATCATTCTTTGGCTCATCGCCATCTCCTTCATAGTCACTCCAAGCACCACCCACAAAAGCTTGTTGAGGTTTGCTCTTGGGTGGTTTTGGACATTCTCCTACAAGATGACTTGTGTCTCCACACATATAGCATTTTCTTTCAACCTTTCCTTTCCTATCATCACGATCTTTTCGGAATATTTTCTTGTCATCTTTAGGTTGCCTTACAAACTTTCCTCTTATACGAAAGAACTTCTTGAAGTCTCTAACGGCCATAGCATATTCCTCATCATCACTTGATTGGACTCTAGCTTTCAAGGCAATGGACTTAACTTTTTCTTTCTTGCCTCTAACTAGTTCCAAATCTTTTTCCATTACCATTTCATGAACTTTGAGGTTTCCAATTAGCTCATCAAGTGACATACTTGAAAGATCTTTGGATTCTTCAATTGCCGTCACTTCTGCTCTCCACTTCGGATGGAGTGCTCTAAGAAATTTCCTGACAAAGTTCTTACTACAAAAAGATTCATCAAGTGCTTTAAGTGAAGTAATAATAGTATTAAACCTAGCAAAAGCATTATCAATAATCTCATCTTCGGAAATAACAATTTGTTCATATTGTTGAACAAGAAGATCAATTTTGTTATCTTTAACTTGTGAGTTTCCTTGATGAGTGACAATTAAAGATTGTCAAATATCTTTGGCGGTTTTACACAAAAGGACTCTTTCATATTCTTTCTTAGGCAAAGCGTTGTAAAGCATCATTTTAGCTTCATTATTTTTACCAATTAATTTCTTTTGATCATCATCTTTGATGTTAGTAACTACGTTATCACCATCAATAATTATATACCACAAATCTATATCTTTAGATTTCACGTAAGTTTCAAAACGGTTTTTCCAATATATAAAACCATTTGCTTCAAAGAGCGGTGGTCTTTGCATAGATTGCCCTTCTTTGTAATTTTCAAAATCCATGGATCGTTTCAAGTTTTAAAACACAATATATTTTAAAAGCTTGAGTAACGTAGCTCTTGATGTCAACTGTGGAAAACTAGAAGGGGGTTGAATAGTTTACCGTTTAAAATCTTTTTAACTTGTTAAGTTAGCTTTGAAACTTTTCGTTTGATCAAAGATATATACACAAACACAATATATAGCATGCAAGTAAATGAAAGAAACGATCAAACCACAACACGAGTATTTATCGTGGTTCGGCTACAAGGACTCTTTTTCCTTGCCCTACGTCCACGCCCCGAGTATCTAACTCAAGAGTTTCTTTTACTAGTCAACAAGCTCCTTTCACCGGCGGAGAAAACCTTACACTTCGCTTATACTTTTACCGACACTAAGCTAGATGTCGAGTTCTTTACCAAGGGTACAACCACTCCCGTTAGTTCTTTTACAAGGGTACAACTACTCCCGATACACTTTGTATTTTGAGGACTAAAATACTAACCGATCACTACTGAAAATACACAATCAAATGAAGTGTAAACTACACAAGTCTACACAATGCTAAGCTAACAAGTCTTGCAACGTTGTGTTGAATACTTGTTACTTTTAATGAGCTCGTGAATCTCTTTGCTACAAAAAGAAACTTCACATATGAAATGTTAAAGGGTTAGATGAAAGAATGAATGTGTGTGTAAAATATGATGTAGAGTGATAAGCCAAAATTTAACTTGTGGCTTGATATTTATAGCAAAACCTTCTGCAGGTCTGGCGGATCAGGCGGACCCCTCAGAAGGGTTCCGCCCGTGTAACCCCAGGGTACCGCCAGGCTTGCAGTTGGTTTTGCAATAAATCTTGCAAACCAAACAAGGTCACATCTCATTACTCTTTGCAAACCAAACAATATCACATCTCATAATATCAAGTCAAACACTAAACTTGCAAGCAACATCTTAGTAAGTCAAACACATTTCTTTCCATAAATGTATAATGACAAAACTTGCCATAAATGTGATGTGACAATTCTATTTTAAGAAATAAAAAGTGTTGTGTTTTATGAAATGTAAAATGTAGCAAAAGTCTAGTTTATGCAAGTCTTTAAAACTAAGATTATGTTTTACTTAGAAACTAAAGTTTACATTTGTCATTAACAAAACTTAGCGAAGATCGTAAAATATAAATAACGTTTTTAGGCGATATTTGTATTAACAGAAAGTTATAAAATGTTTTACTTTTTGTATTGTTATGTAATTTGTACTTTTATTTAAAAAAAATAAAAAACTGGTTTGAAAAATTAAAATAAAATAAAATGTGGGATCCTAAAGTGGGGGTTAAGTTTGAGTTACCGGTGAGTGTGATTTTTGGTATGTGAGTGATAGAGAAATGAAAAGAAACAAAATGTTAAGGTGAGTTGATGTAACAGTTTGACTTGAGCCACTGCACGTGATGTTTTAATGACGTTTTAATGACAACGTTAAGAAGTTATGAGCTAATCTTGGGTTAAGACTTAAGAATAAAGTTCTTAGTTTATATAATTTTAAAAAGACTCTTCCTAAACTTTTTTTTTTCTTTCTATAAATAACATCATTTATTATTATCAAACTAAATTGATCGCAATACTAAAAACATCATATACATTGGTTTATAAGAATAAATAAAAGCATGAGTTTTAATTAAAGAGTTTAATATCAAAATCTCGTGCATACACAAATTAATTAATATAATTATTCTACCACTATAGGTTAGGGTTATATAAATTGATGTCAGATATAAAAATTAAAGCATCCTCAATGGTGAAGATCTTAATAGCTTTTTAAATTTGTTAAATCATCAATTTATAAAGATTTTGATTTTAAAAACCTTATTTCATTATGTATAACCTTTTTTAAAATGTTCAACTATACATGCATTAAAATATGTAAAGAACATTTTCATGTCACATTGAAAAGAAATATAAACACACTATAGTTAAAACAAAATATAAACCTTTTTACGTGTTTAAATCTTTCTTTAACTTCGCATTGTGGATACCTTTAGTATTGGGATATAATAATATCGGTGCTTGTATAATTATTTTAATATATTTTGTTAACACCTATTTTTTGAACGGATTTTAGCATACGTATAGTGTGCGCGGCTTAGTTCAGTTAATCATGGGTATTTGAAAACAAAAACAAACTATGATAATGGGTTTTTTCAATTTTGTTTTCTTCGGTTATTGGTAACTGGTCAGCTTGGTTAGTTAGTTTCTCGGATTTTCTTACAACCTTAATGATTAAGAAATATGAAAATTATAGATTTATGAGTTATTCTTTTAACGCGATTTCATTAATGCTTTATACGGAGTATATTGGGTTTTGCTAATATTGTACATGAATTTCATGAGGGTTGTTGTTAAGCAAATGATTTCATTACAATATTATTTATTTATGATTCTCATTGGAGGACACTCTTGCAAAAAAATTAGAAACAGTCTTGAAAAATCTAGATACGCAGCTAACATTTACTTTTGATTGGATAAATTATTGTTGGAGCATCCACTATGGTGGTTTATGAAAATATCTAAGAAAATTTGAAGAGGCCGATCATTTTGTTAACCATAGTAAAAATGTGTTTCATGCTTATGTGGAATGAAAATGTCTAAAATCTTGCAACTCTTCTAAATTAATTAACACATTTGTGTTTATTGACTTTTTTTGAAATCTAAAAAGTTTATAGAAATATTCATAACAAGAAAAAGATTTATAAATTAATGATATAAAATAACGTGAGACAATTATAGAGTCACTTTAGTTTGCATACTCTAATTTTGGTGCATATCAAGGGACAAATCCCCACCATCCATCTAGTTTGATCTAATGGTGGGGATTAACCTAAGATTAAATGGGGAAACATAACTCCATGTTTTTTTTTTTTTTTTTTTTTTCGTTATTATTATTATTATTATTATTATTATTATTATTATTATTATTATTATTATTATTATTATTATTATTATTATTATTATCATCTTTTAATTCATGTAGCTTTTTTTCTTTTCTTTTTTGTTGTTCTTTCAATTCACGTAGTTTTTTTCGCTTTCATACGTTTTTTACTGTTTTCATATGTTTTCGTCCGTTTTCATACATTTTTGTCTGTTTTCATACGTTTTCGTCTGTTTTCTTATGTTTTCATACGTTTTCGTTCGTTTTAATAAGTTTTAATACATTTCATCCATTTTCTTTCGTTTTCGTCCATTTTTCATACGTCTTTGTCCATTTTTAGACATGTTTTTGCTTTCATACGTTTTTGTCCGTTTTTATACATATTAGTCCGTTTTCTTGCATTTTCATCCGTTTTCTTACGCTTTCGTCCGTTTTAATACGTTTTCGTCCGTTTTCTTACTTTTTCTTACGTTTCCTTCGTTGTCATATGTTTTCGGCCGTTTTCATCCGTTTTCTTTCATTTTCGTCCATTTTTCATACATTTTCGTCCTTTTTCATATGTGTTTTTACGCTTTCATACGTTTTGATCTGTTTTCATTCATTTTCGTCCGTTTTTAAATGCTTTTGGCCGTTTTCAGACATTTTCATACGTTTCTGAATATCACAAGAGATATTCTGTGATATTCAGAATATCACAAGTTATATTCCGTAATATTCTGAATATCACAAGTGATTTTTCGAATATCACATGTGATGTTCTTTGATTTTCCGAGTATCAAAGTGATATTCTGAGTACCACAAATGATATTCTGAATATCACAAGTGATTTTCAACTAATATTTTGTAACATGAAAATCATAAGTGATATTCAGAAAACCACAAGTGATAGATATCCAGAAAATCACAAATGATATTTAGAATATCAATAGTGATATTCAGAAAATCACAGGTGATACTCTGAATATCAATTGTGATATTTAAAAAACGAAAGAAAATGGATGAAAACATAAGAAAATCACAAGTGATACTCGTCTGTTTTCTTACGTTTTCGTCCGTTTTTATACGTTTTCGCTTGTTTTCGTTCGTTTTAATACGTTTTCATCCACTTTCTTTCGTTTTTATCCATTTTTCATACCTTTTCATCCGTTTTCAGACGTGCTTTTACGCTTTCATACATTTTTGTCCGTTTTCATACATATTCGTCCGTTTTCTTGCGTTTTCATTCATTTTCTTACGCTTTCGTCCATTTTCATACGTTTACGTCCGTTTTCTTACGTTTTCGTTCGTTTTCATATGTTTTCATCTGTTTTCTTTCGTTTTCGTCCATTTTTCATACATTTCATCCTTTTTCATATGTGTTTTTACCCTTTCATATGTTTTCATCCATTTTCATTCATTTTCGTCCGTTTTTAAATGCTTTTGGCTGTTTTTAGACATTTTCATACGTTTCTGAATATCATAAGAGATATTCTGTGATATTCAGAATATCACAAGTGATATTCCGTGATATTCTGAATAAAACAAGTGATATTCCGTGATATTCTGAATATCACAAGTGATTTTTTGAATATCACATGTGATGTTCTTTTCTGAATATCACAAATGATTTTCTAAATATCAAAAGTGATATTTTTCATACGTTTTCATCCGTTTTTAGACGTGTTTTTACGCTTTTGTCCGTTTCATACATATTCATCCGTTTTCTTGCGTTCTCATCCGTTTTCTTGCGTTTCTATTCGTTTTCATTCGTTTTCGTCCATTTTCATCCATTTTTTTCGTTTTCGTCATATTTTTCATACGTTTTCTTCCTTTTTTATACGTGTTTTTTTGCTTTCGTATGTTTTCGTCCATTTTCATACATATTATTCTGTTTTCTTACATTTTCGTCGTTTTCATTCGTTTTCATCCGGTTTTCAATGTTTTTGGCCATTCTCAGACGTTTTTATACATTTCGGAATATCACAAGTGATATTATGATATTCAGAATATCTCAAGGGATATTCTGAATATCACAAGTAATTTTCTGAATATCACAAGTGATATTCTGAGTACCACAAATGATATTTTGAATATCATAAGTGATATTCTGTGATTTTTAAAAAATCACAAGTGATAGATATTCAGAAAATCACAAGTGATACTCAGAATATTACCAGTGATATTCAGAAAATCACAAGTGATATTCTGAATATCAATTATGATATTCAAAAAGAAAAAAAAAAAGAAAAGAAATAACGTGAAGTAGAAGAAAAAAAGAAAAAATAAATAAAAATAAAAAAATAATAATAAGAAGACAAAAAGACAAAAAAAAAGGAAAAGAAATACATTTTTGAATATCACAATTGATATTCAGAATATCACTTGTGATTTTCTGAATATCACTAGTAATATTCTGAATATCACTTGTGATTTTCTGAATATCTATCCCTTGTGATTGTTTGAATATCACAAAATATCACTTATGATATTCAGAATATCATTTGTGGTACTCAGAATATCACTTGTGATATTCAGAATATCCCTTGTGATATTCTGAAACATATGAAAACGTCTGAGAATGGCCAAAAACATTGAAAAACGGACGAAAACAAATGAAAATGACGAAAATATAAGAAAACAGAAGAAAACGTATGAAAATGGAAAAAACACGTATGAAAAAGGAAGAAAACGTATGAAAAATAGGACGAAAACGAATGAAAATGGATGAAAACGAATGAAAACAAACAAAAACGCAAGAAAACGGATGAAAACGCAAGAAAACGGATGAATATGTATGAAACAGACAAAAACGTATGAAAGTGTAAAAACACGTCTAAAAACGGATGAAAACGGATGAAAAATGAACGAAAACGAAAGAAAAATTGATGAAAACGTATTAAAACGAACGAAAACGTATGAAAACGGACGAAAACGTATAAAAACAAACGAAAACGTAAGAAAACAGACGAAAACGTGCGAAAATGGGCGAAAACATAAGAAAACGAACAAAATGTATGAAAAGTGACGAAAACGGGCGAAAACGGACGAAAACGTATGAAAATAGTAAAAAATGTATGAAAGCGAAAAAAAACGTGAATAAACAAAAAGTGAACTAAAAGAAAAGTGAATTAAAAAAAAAAAAAAGAAAAAAAAACTACATGAATTGAAAGAACAACAAAAAAGAAAGAAAAAAAAAATAATAAAAGAAGCAACGTGAAAAAAAAAATGACTTATGTTCCTATTTAATCTTAGGTTAATCCCACCATTAGATCAAACTATATAAATTGTAGAGATTTGTCTTTTGGTATGTATCAAACTAAGAGTATGCATTTGAATTTTTCCCCACTATATAAAATGATATCCACAAATGAGAAAAGTTCAGTAGAGAACAAAGAATATTTAAAAAACAAATAGCTACATCTCAACCGTTAATCTGACTATCATCTGACGGTTACATTTACTTCCATCAGTCTCATTCATTTAACTGTAGGGGTAATTGTGTAAATTTATTTCATTCATCTTTACACTTTCACCAATTCATTCACACACACACTCTCATTAACACACACACACTCTCACACACACACACACACCAAAAATTCATCTTCATCAGATCTAAATTGTTTCAAACCAATAATAACCAAATCTTTACTAGATATTTGATTTTTGTGGTTTGGTGATTGTGATTTGCCGGAGAATCCACCGATACCGATGTCAAGCAACAACTTGTTTAATTGGAACCAACAGGTACAAATGTCCAGTTGCCAATAACAGGAGGTGGAGCGACGTCGTTTAGATCGATTTTGAGGTCCTTGTTTGATGCAGCTGCTTGTTCATTTGGAATGTTGCGATAACTGAGCGACTTGACCAGTTGACCCGGATAAAAATCCGATAATCTTTCTCTTCTAAATATTTAGATCGATTGTTCTTCTAAATATTTAGATCTAGTAATATTTTGAACAAAAGTATAGAAAAGTTGAAGCTTTTGATAATGGTGGATGATTTGAAGAAAATTTACACATAAAAGAAATAAGAGTATTAAATTGACTGCATGGGTTAGGATGTGGGGCCAAACCACTTTTTCCTTTCTTTTTTCTTTTCTTTTTTTTTTTACTAGAAGTGTATCTCTGAAACATTGATGAAGTATGAAAAATTGAAAAACTAGTACTAATGATAGGTACAAGTTCAAACGCTAAATATAGAAAGAATAAAATATGGTTTGCTGACAGGCTGTTTGGCCAAGCAAACTGAAAAGGTGGTAGTCTGGTTCTTCTTGGTCCAACTGGTCTAGTTATAAAAATAGTGCCTAGGAAACATGGGTATATACTCTCGGACTTATATTTGAGGTAGAAAGTTGACTTACCTTATATTGATTATATAGAACTCATGTTTGGTAAGTGTTGGAAAGTTGTAACTTTATTACTACAATATGTTAGCTTTTTTATATGTTTTTTTACCTGATTTGTGATTGTATTCTAGTGTGGTGTATATACATATTTAGATATGAATTACGTCCATATATCAAATCTCATACTAAAAAAATCTTATGTGAAGCACCAAACCCATGGGATTCACAATGAATCCCTTGAGATTCATACTGAATCCCATAGGATTCACAATAAATCCCTTGAGATTTCATACAGAATCTCATGGGATTCATTGTGAATCTCATGGGATTCACAATAAATCCCATGGGATGCGCCAAAGAATCCCATGTGATTCAACATAAATCACATGGATCAAGTTATATGTTACAAGTCATGAATCAAGTTATATGTTACAACAATCTTGTATATCATTAAAGATATGATAACTGTTAGTATGTTGATTTATGTCTGTTGGTCATTGCTCAATAATTTTCATATATACCCCTAGTTATTATAAGTACACTTAGCTTTATTAGTTTTCAGTGTATCATTAAAGATATGTTATCATCTCATTTGATTCACATAACTCATTGAACTTTTGATGGGACATCACATGGGTAATCTGCGTAAATCCCATGGGATTTTGTATAAATCTCATGGGATTCTGTATGAATCTCAAGGGATTCATTGTGAATCCCATGGGATTCACAATCAATCCCTTGAGATTCATACTGAATCCCATGGGATTCATAATGAATCTCTTGTGATTTCATACAGGATCCCATAGGAACCACAATGAATACTCCCTTGTGATTTCATACAGAATCCCATGGGATTCACAATGAATCCCATGGGATGCACCAAAGAATCCCATGAGATTCATACAGAATCCCATGGGATGCACCACAGAATCCCATGGGATTCATACTGAATTCTTTGTGATTTATCGTCTTTTTACGAATCCTGTCGGATTTCTTTTCGAATCCCGTGGGATTTTTTTGAACGGAAATTTTGAAAAAAAAAATTCGTCATTTTACGAATCCCATGAGATTTTTCTGGACGGAAATTTTGAAAAAAAAAAAAAATCATCTTTTTACGAATCCTGTGGGATTTCTTTACGAATCCCGTGAGATTTTTCTGGACGGAAATATTGAAAAAAGAAACTTCGTCTTTTTACTAATCCCATGGGATTTTTACAAATCCCGTGGGATTTTTCTGGACATAAATTAAAAAAAAAAAAAAATCGTCTTTTTACGAATCCCATGGGATTTTTTGTGAATCCCGTGGGATTTTTCTGGACGGAATTTTGAAAAAAAAAAGTTCGTCAAAAATATATAACAATGCATATCTATAGAAAGATAATTTTTTTCTCGTCGCGATGGTGTATTTTTGAATATTTACCGTTTGCAAGATATGTTGTTTTTTTTAAAAAAAGGTGAAAAGTGGGTTTTTATATTAAATAAGCTAAAATGCCAATTTTGCCCTGCATTTTTTATTTTTTGATTTAATCTTAGCCATTAGATTAAAGATGGATGTTAAAATTATCTTATTTATTTTTTAAATGATATTTGTTTTGCATACATCTACAAATTACCCTTTTAATAAACACGACAAGGTAAAAGATTATAACGCGTATAATTACGGCTAAATCTTTTATATAATAAAATAAAACCCTATCGGAAATTTTGCATTTCAAAAAAATCAATTCATACCTGATTTAGTAATAATTTTATTAAAAAAAAATGATTATTTTCTTATTAGGTAATATTTTATATTTATCCATAACACAAGTATAAAAAATATAGATAAGATATTTAAAAAAAAATTATTTATTTTATATTTATCTACAACACAAATAGAAGATAAATACAAAAAATATAGATAAGATGCAAATAACAATAGAATTAAAATTTTTAAATATTTATTTTAAATTTTTTGAAAAAAACCCGCGTGTGCGCAGGTATTGTAACTAGTAAAGTAATAAACCAATTCAAATTCAAAGATTGCGTATTACAAAGAGATAAGGTCAAATTAGGTCGTTGAAACTGCTCAATTTCCACGATAGTCAATGGAAACATCCTATCACTTTCATTCTTTGTACCACCAAGCTTCCTAATAAAAACTATATAAACCCAACCATTCTCAAAAAACACAGCATAACCAAAAGTCCAAGATGATCAACAACTCTAGGGCTCTCGAACTCACAATCATCTCAGCCGAATCACTCACACGATCCGGAAACCGCAAGATCAAGAAAAACACATTCGTCGTCATCAAAACCGACTCGAACAACGATAAAAACCAAGTGACAGGAACAGATACTGATAACGGGTCTTACCCATTATGGAACGAGAAGTTTTCTATTGACATGCCCATGCATGTGAACTTTTTCACGTTGGAAGTACGTTATAGGGATGGTACGGGTGAACATGTTGTGGGATCTGCTAAAGTCCCGGTTTCGGATTTTACGGGGATTTTTTTCCCATGCAATTATTTGCATTTTTTGAGTTACAGGTTGAGGGATCATAGGTATGGTGAACGTAATGGGATTATTAATATATCGGTTAAGATGCAGTCTTCGTCGTCGTTGGATAATGGTTTTGGTAAGGGTACTTGTGGTGCTTCGACGTCTTATTCTTCGTTTGTGTCGGGGTGGAAACACGGTGGTGCTTCGACGTCTTATTCTTCGTCTGTGTCTGGGTGGAAACACGGTGGTGCCGCGATGAATGTGCCTCATGGGGTGGTGATGGGTGTTCCTGCTGGAAAATCATGCTAACAAAGTGTTGATGTTTGGTTTGATTTTCTTTTTTGTGTTAGATTCTTTTGTTCTTTGGTTTGTTTGGATTTATAAAGATTTTGGATTCTTTTTTATACTGAATTGTTAATATTTTTTTGATATGATATAAGTTTCGATCTGTTTAAAATCGTGTTCTTGATCAACGCAATGCCTAGTAATTAGGATGAGTCTGCATATTTTCTATTCAATTACCAAAGAATGTATTGGTACTATAATTAATAATACAGAAACACGATTTATAGAAATATTGTTAACTTTGATAAATCCAGTTTCCGATTCGCAGTTTAGCAATCATAACTACTGTACAATTGAAAGAGCTTTAACTGAGAAAGTACAACCAATATACACATAAGGTAAACGTTAGATACATGGGTTACAACATAAGTATCGCAGATACATGGCCCATGGGTTACAACATACTGTATAAGCAAAAGACGACAATCACATTATTGTATGTTAAACTGAGGAAAAATGTAACGTATCACACGTCATTGCTATTTGCTACCTTGGTTAGCGTTCTTAAGTATGTTGAGTTTTCAGAGTGGACATGTGACGTTTATGTACTGGCATTTATCGATACAGTCAGCATTAAATTGGTGACAGCAAATAGCAATGGAGTTTATGCAGACGAGTTCCATCATACACGCAGAGGCAAAAGCAACATTTCTGTTACTGGATCAATTAGATAAATTAAATAACCGAGTAAGGTGATAACCTTAACCTATGCTGTTTGGATGATTCAATGATTCTAAATAACTAAGTAGAGGTACTAATTTAGACCAGTTTACTTGTATTTTGGTTGATTTCGGATGTTTTTCAGTTCCCAACGTCTCGAACAGGTACAGCTAAAAAATAAGTCAGAGGTCAACCATGTCAAACAGGTCAAAATTCTACATGATGTTCAGAATGGACACATTCCTAAATCCGGATATGATTAATAGTTATCATATTAAGTAACTTACAGCATCGTCGCAAGGTAATGCATGCTCCATAGGTGCATTGGTATCACATTCATATTCAATCATTGATCCACTGAAATCTTGAAGTTGTATTTAAGCAAACGGTCTATATCATCCATAGTTTGAACCGTCCTATTCCAATAACCAATTAGTCCCATAGGATTGCAGAAAATTCAGACCAAACTATAAACAAACATGTGCAAAATAAGATGACCAAAAACCATTGGATAGTATGACCCATAATCACAAACATACAAACTTATTTCAGTACTTTGCTGGCGTTACATGGTTTATCATTTTGTTGAGAACCAAAATTAAGAATTAGCTGAAATCTGCAAGTGCAGTATTCACATTCTTGTTTGGTCAACTGTAGCTAACGACAGGATTAGATTAAAATCAGCCTAAGGTGGCAAAACGAGTTCAGTAACAGGTCAACTTTTCAGAAAGTGAAAACAGCCTGGGTTGACCCAGCAGCATGCACTTGTTTGTTCATATTTTTGACGTCATAAATAACCAATACTTTAACAGTAAATGTAGCCCAAATTAAACTTCTTTTTAACGTAAATCATTTCATATCGCCCTTTCTAGAATAATATACCATGCATATTGCATCATTTGTGCTTACAAAAAACCGAGATTTTACTTGCTTTCATAAAAACATAAAAATACAAAAAGAATCATCCCTCACCTCTAGACCTAGTTTTTATAGGCTTTCTAATCCTAGCGACACTATTCCTGAGTTGAACGATCAATCTCCCGGTACTTATCACTATACTATACTACAACGATCAGGTACACTGCCTGGTGAGGGTTGTAAGCTTCTCGAGATCCCTCGAGAGGTAAAGCCTGGTGCAATTCCCACGCATCAAAAGTACTGCTGGAAAGATCAAAGTACTGCTATGTCAAAGTACTGCTCAATAGTCAACGTGCTGATTAAAGTCAAAGTACTGCTAGTTATTGAAGATTATTCAAAAGTACTTCGAAGAACAAGGACTAATATGCAATATTGTTTAAGGATTATTATGTAATATTGTATGAACATTCTAGAATTAGTTAGGGATAATTTACTTGTCGTTCAAGTAAATATTGTAAACCGACTTAAGGTTTTCCTTGTGCCTATAAAAGGAGCCTTAGGATGGTATTAGATATATGAGTTTTAGAGTTTCACATTACGATTTCTAGAAAGCGATTTTAGAGAAGTTAGGGATTGTTAGTGAATCTGTATTTAGAGAAGCAGGTTCAAGAGTTGGTTTTAATATAAGCAAAGTTCTTCTTAGCTTTGTGTTAGTAGATTCCGCATACTTTACAAAGTAATATCAGTGTTTCAATATTAATTATTTTGAGTTATTCAAGATTGTTAAAACCTTACAAGCTACAAAGTAGTTTGGTCAGAGTATATCGATCCAACAAGTGGTATCAGAGCTTGTGTTGGAAACTCTGATTAAGAAGAAAACCTTTAAAACCGATTTTACTACAAACCCTTAAAGATGTCGACAGATGTTGCACCTGGTCCATCCATTACTGCAGTCAGAATTCCTATTGTCAAGAAGGGAGAATATGATTTATGGAGCATGAAGATGAGGCAGTACATTGCTATCACAGACCATGCACTATGGGATGTGATTGTCAATGACAATATGGTAATTGATGAACCAGTAGAGATCCCAGGACAACCAACACCACCCAAGCCAACCTTGCCAACTGCTACCAAAAGAAATCAAGATAAGGCTCTCAACATACTGCTTTATGCCATTCCTGATGGTCACTTATTGAAGTTTCATGATGCCAAGGATGCAAAACAACTATGGGCTGCTATTAAAACAAGATTTGGAGGTAATGATGCTTCCAAGAAGATGCACAGGAACCTTTTGAAGCAACAGTTTGAAACCTTCACTGTTGGTGAGAGAGAAAGTCTTAACTCTACCTATGACAGATATCAAAATCTACTCAGTATGCTAGAGTTATATGGAGCAGAGGCATCAGTTAAAGATGCTAACTTCAAGTTCTTGAGGAGTTTGCCATCTGCATGGCATGTGGTTGCTACCATGATTAGAGGACAACCTGGATGGGACACTATGGACTTTGATGATCTTTACAACAATCTAAAGGTGTATGAGCATGAGATGAAGGGTAACAAAGGTTCAAGTTCTCACAACATTGCTTTTGTATCTTCTGAAAACAGAAGCAGTACTTCCACTAAAAGTACTGCTTACCCTGTCCAAAGTACTGTTGCAGAGACACAAAATCCATGTACAACCATGATCACTACCACTTCATCACATACCCCCAATTCAGATGATGTTCTATGCTCATTCTTTGCACAACAAGCCACTCTACCTGTTACTTATCAAGAAGATGTCCTGCAAATTGATGATGATGCTATCAAAGAAATTGACATAAGATGGCAGGTTGCCATGATCACTGCAAGGATCAAGAAGTTCATGAACAAGTATTGATTTCAAAGCTAAGCAGGGGATAACATTTGACAAGTCTAAAATTGAATGCTTTAATTGTCAAAGGACTGGTCACTTTGCAAGAGAATGCAAGTTTGTAAAGTATCAAGCAAACAGGATGATTGAACAACCTAAACCCAAGGTTGAAAGAAAAGTGGTCCCTATTGCTGAGCCAAAGTCACAAGCTTTAGTTGCTCAAGAAAACTTGTTAGAAGTTGACTGGAGCAATGAATTTGATGATGAACTAGTAACCTACTCTATGGTTGCATTGGAAGAGGTTGATTGGAGCACAACTTTTGATGAGGAACCAGGATATGAAGCTTTGGAGTCAAGAGATGGTCTAGGAAGCTTTGATTGGAGCATGGAGAGTGAAGAAGAACCTGTTCAGCTTGCTATGATGGCTACTTCACCAAGCTCATCCACTATCTCTGAGGTATGTTCCAAATGTAGTAACTCTTATCAAAAGATGCTTAAAGAATATGAAACTAAAAGAGATAACTATAGAAGGGCTAGGTCTGAGATAGCTGGTTACCAATTAACTTTAGAGTCAATGGAAGCTAAGATAATCACTCATGAGAATAATGAAGTAGCTTGGGCTGAAAAATATGAGCAACAAGATTATCAATTAAAGTTAAGTGAGTGGAAGTTAGGATGTAAAGTTTCTGAATTAGAAAAGGTCACTAAAGAAAGAGATAAGTTGCTAGAAAAACTTGTTGTTTGGAAAGAATCAAGTCTGTCACATGTTAGTTTTGTTGAAAAACAGAGAACAACAAACATTAAAACTGGCCTAGGTTATGATAATAATTCAGAAGTACTTTCATCTAGGAACCAAGAATTAAATCTTTCTCAGGAGACCTCAACTAGTGATGAAGAATTCATAAGCTTAGAGGAAAATACATCTAGTGATGAGGAATCACCTTGTTCAACACCTCCTGAGTTTAAGAAAAACAAAGGATATAATGAAGTTCCTCCACCCACAGGTAATTTTCAACCACCTAGGACAGATGTTTCTTGTTTTGGAGTAGACAACCTAGAATTCAGGAAATAGCTTAAAGGTCAATCTAATTCAAGTCAATCTAATCCTGAGTCTTTAAGAGAATTGTTGAGACACCTAGGGATGATAATAAGGGTTCTGGGAGTGAAAAAGATTTTTCAAAACAAGCAGTACTTCCAAAAACTTCTCAAAGTACTGCTGATTATTCAGCAGTACCTACAAGAAACTCTTTTCAAAATACTGCTTATTATAGAAAACCTTTTGGGAATGGATTTGGGATGATGGGTCCAAAGTTATGCTTTGTATGTTATAGTCCTCATCATTTGATCAAGGACTGTGATTAACATTCAGAGTACTTAAGCAAATAACCAAAGACCACATCTGCAAATCATAAGCACAAAGAGAATAAACCAAGAGAGAATAAACCAGCTTGGAATTACTCAAATAGGGTTAACCATAGTAATTTCTCAAAAGACTATAGGTACCCTCATCAGAAAAGACCATTCTCCAAACCTACAGTACCTTCAAGAAACACTTCTCAAAGTACTGGTCAAGCAGTACTTTCTCAAAGTACTGTTAGGAAGTTTCCCAATCAATGTACTACTAGCAAAAACTCAAGTGTAAGACCTAGGAGATTCAATTCTTACAAACCTAGAAGGCCTTACAACTCAAGAAAAGCTACTAGAACACAGAACCCAACACCAAAAGTTACAACTAAATGGGTTAAGAAAGAAAGTACTGCTGTGGGTGACAAAGTACTTTCAGAAAATAATGGTGAAAAGGGGAGTGTTGATAACAATTCAACACAGGTTTTGGAATCAAAAACATTAATTCTTGATAGTGCTTTCAAAAATAGTGGTGATTACATACTCAAAGAATTTGAGTATGTTACTCCACAAGGGGAACACAAGTCAGTAATGGCTTGGGTTCCTAAAAGACACTAACCCTTTTCATTTTTATGCAGGGCAACCCAGCAGAAGAGCTTAAAGATCATCTTATTGTGGATAGTGGTTGCTCTGGAAGTATGACAAGAGAAAAGGAGCTCTTGTCAGATTTTAAGGCTTATTTTGGAGGAAGAGTTGCATTTGGGAATGATCCTGATGGAGGGAGAATCACTGGCAAAGGAACCATTAAGGCAGGATCAATTGATTTTGACAATGTTAGATATGTGAAGGAGCTTTCAACCTTTTGTCAGTCTCTCAGATCTGTGACAAGAAGTACCCTGTGTTGTTTCTTGACACAGAATGTCTTATTCTCTCCCCTGAGTTTAGATTAGAAGATGAAAACTTGGTGATGCTGAGAGCACCAAGAACAAATGATGTGTATAGCATAGACTTGAAGAACATCAATTCTGCTGAAAGAGCAACATGCTTGATAGCAAGGGCAACAATGGAAGAAGCACATCAATGGCACAGAAGACTAGGGCATGTAAATTTCAAAAACATCAACAAGCTGGTCAAAAGAAATTTAGTTAGAGGTTTACCTTCTAAAACATTCAAACATGATCATTCATGCCTGGCTTGCAAGAAGGGTAAACAACACAAGGCTTCATGTAAAAAGGTTGAAGAAAGAACTATTAGGGAGCCTTTGGAATTGCTGCATATGGATCTGTTTGGACCTGTTTCAGTTGTTAGTTTAAACAAGAAGAAATACTATTTAGTTATAACAGATGATTGTAGCAGATTTAGCTGGGTCTTTTTCTTGGGATTCAAAGATGAAAATTTTGATGCTATTCATGATCTTATAATAGCACTTGAAAATCAGTTAAGACTCAAGGTTAGAGGTATTAGATGTGATAATGGGACTGAATTCAAGAATCAGCTTATGGATGAATTTTATGCCAAGAAAGGAATTAAGAGAAAGTTCAGTATTGCCAGAACTCCTCAGCAGAATGGAGTTGCAGAAAGAAAGAATAGAACTTTGATAGAAGCAGCAAGGAGAATGCTTGCAGACTCCCAATTACCTGTTCCATTTTGGGCTGAAGCTGTAAGTGCTGCTTGTTATGTGTTAAATAGAGTATCAGTGACAAAACCTCAGATGAAGACACCTTATGAGTTATTCATGGGAAAGAAACCAAACATTAAGTTCATGAAACCTTTTGGATGTCCCCTGACTATCTTGAACATTGCTGATAATTTGGGAAAATTTGATGGTAAGTCAGATGAAGGATACTTATTGGGTTATTGTACTAGTAGCAAAGGATTCAGAGTGTACAACAGGGCTACCAAGAAGGTTCAAGAATGTCTTCATGTTGAATTTCTAGAAGAACAAGAGAATCAAAAAGGTAAAGGTCCTGATTGGATGTTTGATCTTGATTTAATGGCCTCATCCATGAACTATGTATCTGTAAGGGAAGAAAATCAAGTTGTTCACAATGAAGTGGAATCACAATACATTGTTCATGGTATTAATATAAGATCTGAAGATGATTCTGATGAAGCACCCAGTGATGAGAAGAAAAGTACTGTTGCACCTCAAGGTACTGTTGATCCACAAAGTACTGTTCAACCAAAAACCACAGTATCTGATGAAGACCAAGCTATCCAAGATGAACTAAATAGGATGCTTCTTCAAGAAACAATTGCTAAGTCCTATGAAGATGATCAAAGGAGAGCTTATGACGCAAAAAAGAAGAAGGCTAAAGGCACTGATAGTACTTTGCCCCAAAGTACTGCTGATCTATTTGAAAGTACTTCTCAAGTCTTAGATACTTCAAATTGGAAAAATGCTGATGACTTAACTGATCCAACCATGCCTGCCTTAGAAGATACTGATGATGAATTGGAAAAAGAAGGCATTTTCTCAGATTCCAATGAAGACCTTGACTTCACAAATTTGGAAGATAATCTTGAAGTTTCACCAACTCCTACACTAAGAATTCATAAAGATCATCCTGTCAGTAAAATAATTGGACCTTCTACTTCAGGAGTACTCACAAGAACTAAAGCTAAGAATATGTCTCAACAACATACTTCTTTACTTAGCTTTATTTACAAGCAGAACAGGGTGAATCACAAGGATCAGCAATTGCGTTTATTTGCTTGCTTTCTGTCTCAAGAAGAACCTAAGACAATAAAACAAGCATTAGACAAGGAGAGTTGGGTTGAAGCTATGCAAGAAGAACTCTTACAATTTAAACTTCAAGAAGTATGGGTATTATGTGATTTACCTGATGGTAAGAGACTAATTGGAACAAAATGGGTCTTTAGAGTTAAAAGAGATGAAAGAGGTAATGTTATCAAGAATAAAGCAAGGTTAGTAGCTCAAGGATATAGACAAGAAGAAGGGGTAGACTATGATGAAGTATTTGCTCCTGTGGCAAGGATTGAAGCCATAAGGCTGTTTTTGGCTTTTGCATCATATATGGGCTTTCCTGTATATCAGATGGATGTTAAAAGTGCTTTTCTATATGGCACTATCACAGAGGAAGTATATGTTAAACAACCTCCTGGTTTTGAAGATCCTGCCCATCCAAACAAAGTCTACAAAGTTATTAAGGCTCTATATGGCCTTCATCAAGCCCCTAGAGCATGGTATGAAAGACTTTCCACTTTTCTATTGCAACATGGTTACAGGAGAGGTGCTATTGACAAGACCTTGTTTATCAAAAGAGACAAAAAGGATATCATGCTTGTCCAAGTGTATGTAGATGATATTATTTTTGGAGCTACAAAGCAGTCAATGGTGAAGGAATTTGAAGATCTTATGCAAAAAGAATTCTAGATGAGCTCAATGGGTGAATTAACATTCTTTTTGGGGCTTCAAGTTCAACAATCAAGCAGTGGAATTTTTATAAGTCAAGATAAGTGTGTTGCAGACATTCTTAAGAGATTCAACTTCACTACTGTCAAGCCAGCATCCACACCTGTTGATGCTAACAAACCTTTGGGAAAAGATGAAGATGGAGAAGATGTTGATGTTGATGTCAAACTATACAGGTCTATGATTGGATGTCTAATGTACCTAACTGCATCTGGACCTGATATTACTTTTGCTGTTTGTTTATGTGCTAGACATCAAGTTCAACCCAAGGTTTCACATTTGAATGCTGTCAAAAGAATCTTTAGGTACATTAGGCAACAACCTAAGTTAGGATTGTGGTATCCTAGGGAGTCCCCTTTTCATCAAGAAGCTTTCTCAGACAGTGATTATGCTGGTGATAACTATGACAGAAGATCAACCACTGGAGGATGCCAATATCTTGGAAACAGATTAGTGTCTTGGCAATGCAAAAAGCAAACAATTGCAGCAACATCTTCCAAAGAAGCAGAATATGTAGCTACTTCAAGTTGTTGTGCACAAGTACTTTGGTTGCAAAATCAGCTTTTGGATTATGGATTCAACTTCAAAAACACTCCTATCAACATTGATAATGAGAGTACCATATGTATTGTGAAGAATCCAATTTATCACTCCAAAACAAAGCACATTCAAATAAGGCATCATTTTATCAGAGATTGCTATGAGCACAGGGTCATAAATGTGGTTAAAGTCCATACAGATGATAATGTAGCAGATTTACTCACAAAGGGCTTTGATGTTTCAAGATTTACCTTCTTAGTAGTGAGTATTGGTATGATAAATAATTAAGCTATTTTTTAGGGGAGGCATTAGTAGTTAGTCATTATTTGAGGGGAGGCTACATGTATCATTCAAAAGATAAGATATTTTATTCATTATTATTCCAAGATTGTTACATTCATTAGTTCAGAAACACAGGCACAACCATGACAGAGATACCCAACCAAGACAAAGAGAGAACTAATCCAAACAACCTACACCAAACCTACCCAACCTACACCCTACTCCATTGGCCTTTTTCCTTTTCCTTGATAGCTCTGCTTTCCCTTCTGAGCAGTCTTTCTTTTGTCATCAAAAGAAGCTTGCTTCCTTGGGCAAGCCAGGCCAAGTATTTGCTTGAGAGGTCTCTCTGGTCTTGTAGGTTTCCTTTGAGCAGGCCACTTCATGTTCTTTAAGGCAGACTCAAGAGCCTGTGTTAAGGCTTGTGGGAGTTCACTAGAAAGAGTTGGAGCTGGAGCAGGGACATACACATTCTTATTAGGTTTTGGGTTGGTTAAGCTTGCTGCATCAGGAGGAAAGTAACCATTCCATCCAGCATCAGAGTCAAAGTCAGAATCAGAGTAACAACTGATTTCTGAATCAGTGGAGTCATCAGAAGAGATGTAAACCAAAGGGATGTGGCTCATGATGTTGATTAGGGTTTTTGTGATGTGAGTTACAAGTTTTGATGAAGAGAAGTGTTTATGGCAAGTTCTTTTTATAGGCAAGAAAGTCTCAAGGGATATTAATGATGATCATTCAATTCTACTTGCTTTGGTAGCTTTGGGGAGTAAATATGGAAAGTATTAAATGTCTCGGGTTGACTTTTAAGATATTTTGGTCAAACTGTCAACGCTATTAGATATTTTGATTGCAAAGTACTTTGCCAAAGTACTGCTTTGATCATGGATGAAAGTACTGCTCCATGTTATATGGAAAGTACTGCTTGGTGTTTTGAAGGATGCGCTGACGTGTCAGGATACTGTTCCAACGGTCAAAAATACGGGTAACAACCTTTCGAAAGATATGGGGAAGATAACTTCCAAATATAACGGTAAAATAATTTATTAACCGTGATTTTTTGTATATTATCTCTCATTACACATATCTTTTTCATCTTTACAAACTCGTATTCATTCATCAATCCCACCAAATTCATCAACGATCATCATTCTTCTTTCCTTCACACTTACAATGGTAAACCGTCCCACCATCACTAAACACAATATGATTGCTAACCGGGAGAAAACACAAAAGAACATTGATTTCCATGGAATAATTGACTTTCTCACCGGCTCATCCATCAATTACTTACGTTTAGTGAATCTAGAAGTTATTGGTCCTTGGATACAAGAGTTTTGGGCTATGGCTAGGGCTGAGTTAGAAAATGGAGAGGATGTTATTCATGCTACAGTTGTAGGAAGAGCAATTCGCATTACTGAAGCAACCATAAGGGAAATCTTGCTATTTGATGATGAGGGAGGCACTGTTTTGTTTGACAAGCAAGATGTTTGGGATACACTCAGGGATATTGGGTATGAAGGAGCTTTGAACAAGCTTACTTTTCAGAAAGCATTGGTAAGTCCTCATTGGAAATATCTAATTCATGTTTTGCTTCATTGCTTGAGTCCTAAAAGTACTGCTTGGGATCAATTTGGACATGCCATAGCTTCTGCCTTAGTTGGCCTAGTTACCAATCAGCCATTCAATTTTTCTTACATGATCCTTGATGGTATGATTGCACACATTAAGGCTGGTTCACCATTCTTGATGTACCCTAGATTTGTTCAGCTTTTCTTAGAAAAACCACTTGAAGGGACACCAAAACCTCAGGATTATATACCTAGTGTTGTGCTTCCACCTAAGGTGTTTACATTTATGTCTCACAAGGGTGTTAAGTTTTCAGGTCACAATACACCTTTGAATGCTTATATATTGGAAGTAGCACAAGCTGTTAGGGATGAGGTTGCTGAAGCTAGTGGTTCTGCTCATTCTGAACATGTTAAACAATCTGAGAAATCTGACAATTCTACATCAGCACATACTCCTACACCACCTCTTGCTTCACCACAACCTGTTGATTCCAGTGAAAGAACTGCCTCAGTATCTGTTTCAAAGGAAAAATCTGTTTCTGCTGAAAGTACTTCTCCACATTCTGTTTCATAGGAAGGTACTTCTCTGCAAGGTACTGCTTCAAAGCAAACTCCAGTACTTTCTCCCAATGATTATACTTCCACAGGTGGGTTTCAAACACCTGGAGGAGATGAGGGAGGTAAGGGACCCTTGGATAACTATGCTTTGACTAGGGAGTTTAGGAGAATGAAGAAAGTCCTTGACAACCAGGCTGCAGAGATTACAAGATTAAGGAATAAATTCAGAAGGTTAAAGAGGTTTGTGTGGCCACTTGTTCAGAACTTTAGACTTTATGTGAAAGAACAGAAGCAATCCAGAAAGAAGAAGTTTAAATCTGCCAAGAAGGCTTCTAAGTCTAAGAGGAGTAAGAAGAAGCCATCATCTTTCAAATTGGGGAGGAATCAAGAAGATAATTTGAATGAAGATGATGTTGGGTTTCAATATTCAGAAGATGCTCATCTTTGGCATTATTCAGAGGAACCTTTGAATTTTGTGCCAGAGAAACAAACTGATGGAGCTGAGAACATTATTCAAGAAGAGGATGTTGAGAATATTGTTCAAGAATAAAAGTTTATGAGCAAGAAACTGAAGAACAAGTTGAAAATATTCAAAGCACTCACATTCAAAGTACTGATGTTCAAAGTACTGTTGATGAAAGTACTGGTATGCAAAGTACTGGTGTGCAAGGTATTGCTGCAATGAATATTGATGGAATTGGAACTTCTACATCTGGACTTTCTACAAAAGCATTTGAAGATGAAGCTGGTCCTTCTAATCCAGTTCAACAAGAAGAAGTCAATGAGCATACAGCTAGTGATGATGAGACAATAGCTCAGATAATGCTCAATTTGGATAGACCAACAGGTATACATATTTCTGAGCCTGCACAACAAGTCTCTGAATCTTCTTCTGAACCTGAAGCTTTAGATCCAAAAGACAAAGGAAAAGGGATCATGAAGGAAACCAAGAAGAAAAAGAAGAAGCTTACTCTTGCACAGCTGAGAGAAATTGAGATTGCTAAGAATGAAGAGATTGCTAGACAGCAACAAGCTATTTATGATGCAGAGTACTTAGAAGAGACAAGAAAGTCAGTTGCTGTAACAAGAAGACCAATGACTATTGCTCAAGAAAGAAATTGGATGATAAGTTTCTTGAAAGGAAGAGGATACAAGAATTTACAAAGGCTAAGGTATCCAGATGTGAAAGCACTGTGGGATAGTGTTCAAGAATCTATTAAGAGAGAGCTGGATAACTTTGTGCCTATGGATGCTGAAAGAGAAAAGAAGTTAGAAGATGTGATGAAAGAACAAGCTGAGAAAAGAAAATTAAAAAGGAAGAAAGCTATTCAGGATGATCAATTGTCAAAAAGGCTTAAAATGATAAGATCAGATACAATTGATGAACTGAAGAATTATTTCAGAGTTGTTGATTTTGAAAACAAGAAAACAGAAGACTTTGGAAAGAAGTCTAAGATTATCTCATTCTCTGTAGTTGAATCAACTAAAGGAAATTATCTCATGTTTAACAGAGAGGATGAAAGCTTTACTGTGTTCAATATGCTATGGGATGTACTGCACATGATAGACAGAGAAGATCTATACAACTTGTATTTACAAGTGCAGACTTATTATGAGAATATTGAAGCAACAGGAGTAGGATTAATCTTACTTGGAGATTTGATAACCATCTGGGAAACAGAAGAAACAAGTAATGCTACTCTTTGGAATGATCAAGAAAACTGGGAGATAACAAGATGGAGATTCTTTGAGTCATCAGGGGTTCATTCACTTGAGATGGAAGATGGTACCATGATTCATATGTTAGCTGAAAAAAGATATCCTTTGATAAGAGACCTTATGCTCAGGATGTTGGATCATGGAATAGAGGTTGAGGATGAAACTGAAGTAGCATTCATGGTGATCAAGTTATTCATAAGGTGGACTACTTTAGAAGAATAATATTGCATAAGTACTGGTATGATTTGTTTTGAATAATAAGTATTTTTCTCAAAGTACTGCAAGACAAACAGTACTTTACCAAAGTACTGCTTGCTGCATAAAACCAGTAAAAGTCTTTTGTAAAATAAAATAAAAGTTTTTTGAAGCTTAAGATGATATAAATAAAAGGATTTGAAAAGTAATACATGGTGTTAGTACTTGTACTACACAACAAATGGTAATCAACTCACCATGTCTAACAGACAAGAAAGAGTTTGACTCATCATGAGGGTACGGCTCTGATGTGATAATCAAATCCATTTTTAGTTGACAATTTACTAAAAATTGTATGGTGTTCAACTCACCATATCTGTAAAAGTGAAGAGTTGACTTGCCCACAAGAAAATGGCTTGTGATAAAGGCTGTGGAAAAACCATTTATGGTAATTAGTTCACCATGGTTGAAATCAAAGAACTAACTAGTCCAAAAGCAAACGGCTATTGGTAAAGACTAATCAAATCTGTTGATAGCTGATAATTTGCTAAAAATCATATGGTTATCAATGTAGCATGGTTGTTCTAACCTAAACATTGGCTACTCCAGAGTTAATGGCTTTGGTAAAGAGACATCAAAATCCATTAAAAGTTCAATGATTCACCTCTCACAGAATTTTACACATCTGGAAGTGATGAGACTAGTATGAAACTTTAAAAAGATTTGATGTACACTTTGTCAAAATTTTGTTGAGTTGTTGTAAAGATATCATCTGAAGCTGATCAAGAGCACTTTGACATACAAGACAGAAAAGAGATAAGGATACAATTTTTCTTGATGATAAAGATGTTGAAGATCAAAGAAAGCAAAGAAACTTGAAATCAAGCAAGTGAAGTTCAAGTTAGGGGAGGATTGTTGGGATATGAAGATCAAAGTTGATGAGGCGAAAAATGATCCGTTTTTAGGGGGTCAATATAAGCCGGAATTCGAATTAATTTGATCAAATATTGCCCTAAATCATTCCTTTTGTGATTTTAGGTACTTTGGGAGTGAATTCTGGAAAATGAAGCATTTTGGACGTTTTTGGAGCATAAAAGTGAAAACGGCAAAGTCTTAATTTTCCTTGCTGGGAACAGTACCTGACGGCGTCAAGAACATTTTGATGACGGCGTCAAGAGCAATTTTGGTGACGGCCCAGTGAAAACGTGACGGCGTCAAATCAAGGCCGTCAAGAGTAAAAGTGGGGACGGCCCAGAGCAACAATACACATGACGGCGTCAGATCTGGATCTAGGCAAGCCGATTATATTTTTGGCGGCGGGTTGACGGCGTCAGAACTTTCTTCTTGACGCCGTCACCTTAGTAAATCTATATATAGTCTTTGTAATTTTCATTCTAGGGAGAGGAGAATTTTAGGGTCGAACTTAATAAACCCTAACACGACTTTTACAATATTTTCAAGGGTTTTCACCCCTTGAAACCCTTCATGTTCAATTGAGATAAGTATCCTTTCAATTCATTCAATATGTTTATGTGTTGTTTGAATATATCTTACGCTTGTCTTAATTTTAACATGCTAGGCTAGATCTCTTGTGTGTTTGCTTAGATGTAATGAAACCTAGATGTTGATTATAGGTTGATTGCTTGTTTATAGTTGTAATGGATGAATGATTTCAATGTTAGGCTTAAGAAAACTAAACTGACAGATCTCCATTGTGTAACTTGCTTGAACGTCTTAAGAAACATGAACCAATGTGTACTAGGTTTTTATGGTTGTATTTAATGCATGAGTGAATTCTGGTGATCCCATGTTAGGAGCTTCTTGCAGGCTCGACATAGGAGTGAAGTAGGAGCCTATAGAGTTGGGGAAGTAAGTACGCCACCCCACGACTGGTATTAAGGAATATAACCCGTCATGCACGCAACTGTAACAAACAATTAACCTATAAAAGATATCTAGGGAGTAGTGAAATCTAAGTAAACACAATTCTCCCATCTATTGTTCACACCATATTAGTAATTAGCTTTATTTTCATTTTTGTTATTTTATTTTGATTGCATCTTAGTTATTGGGTTAGTTGACTAGCAACTAATTCCGCCCACTCTTCTAAAAAACTGAGATTTTACTTGCTTTCATAAAAACATAAAAATACAAAAAGAATCATCCCTCACCTCTAGACCTAGTTTTTAGGCTTTCTAATCCTAGCGACACTATTCCTGAGTTGAATGATCAATCCCCCGGTACTTGTCACTATACTATACTACAACGATCAGGTACACTGCCTGGTGGGGGCTGTAAGCTTCTCGAGATCCCTCGAGAGGTAAAGCCTGGTGCAATTCCCACGCATCAAGTCTTTGGCGCCGTTGCCGGGGAAATAGTTATTGTCTAGGTTAGGATTTCTCTTTATTAGGTGTACTTGCTAGATTCCTTTCTAGTAAGATTTTATTTTTATTTTTAGCTTTTCTTTAGTCTATCTTTTCTTTGTGTCTTTGTTTGTAAAAACCTTTCCATTGACTGTTTCGTTAGCCATTATGGAGAACGTGAATCCACCATACTACCAACCACGAAATTAACCCACTCCAAATGACATCTTGATGTTTAAACAACATGAGGATGAACCTATCTATGATGCATGGGCTCGTTTTAAATATTTACTCCGAAAAGTCCCTCATCATAATTTTGACCTATGGTCCCAAATTGAAATATTTTACCATCGTGTCGACCACTATTCCAAAATGGACATTGACCATGCCGCAGATGGGGACCTTTGGGGATTAAGTGTTGATGAAGTATGGGAAACCATAGAGAATTGTACCATACTTGCCAAAAAAATGGACAACTCAACAAACGTTGTTACGGATCAATTGATAGCAAGTTTAAGGGAACAAGCAAGAAGATTGTTTGGGGATAAGCCTATAGATGAGATAACTGGGTGCACGGAGTGGTTTGATTTCACCACAATACAAGCTGAGCACATTGGTAATCTTGATAAGATGGAGTATAGAGTTGAAAATCTAAGCCCACCAAGTACCCCACGAGTCCTACCATCATTTGAGGCATACACACAGCCCGTGACTTATTCGGATGAAGTAGAAGAGACTTTAGGAATCCCAATTGAGGTAGAATCTTTGAACCAAACACAACTAGAGGATATAGGTTTGAATACTTTTAATGATAACCTTACTCTTATTTTTAGGGAAGTTCCTAGTTTTGATGAATCGGAGCCTCAACCAAAACCGTTACCTAATCTTCCATCCTTGGATGAAAATTTAGGAATTGAAATAGGTTCCGATCCACCCATCAAACCATATAATCCGGGTAGTCTTAGGACAAAGGTAGTGGACTTTAAGCCATGTAGAGAGGAAGCCAATATAGGAGTGGAAAATGACCTTACATGCTTACATCACCCATTTATGATTGATCACAAGACACATTATGGGTTTAAACTAGGTTTATTAGGTCAAGATGGATTCCCAACTAGGAGTCTCTTGAAGTTGATAGAAAATGATCCCTTTCCAGGAGAAAATCTTAATCCACCTATTAACCCGATTGAATTAAGTAAGGTTATGATGATAGGAGCACACCCTTTGAGCATATAATTCATCCACCACTCTTACCTCACGTGGCATATTTTCACCCTAAGGGTGTGTATCGCTACTTCCACCCGCACTTAATCCTAAGTGTAGGGAAAACCTCCCCTATTTCTGTTAAATAAGGGAAGAGTCAGGCTCGTGACTCGAACAAAAACAAGCGCTTATTGGGAGGCAACCCAAGCTTTATTTATTTATTTGTTTGTTTGTTTGTTTGTTTATTTGATTTTATTTGTTTCTGTATGCATGCTTTATTTTTATTGTTGGTAGATCAGGTTTCAAAAAATAAAATGGTGAAAATACTTTATTTTGTCATTTGACTTCGTCCTAACTTCATACAAAGGTATTTCGCAAAAGATAAGTGTAAGGGGAAACCCCAATTTTTTTTTTTAAGAAACAAACTCGATCATGATTCTCCACAATATTAAATGAACATGTATATTCGTATTTGTTAGAGTCAAATGCTTGTATCGAGTCATAATGATGTTTTGCAGGATTTTCCAGGAAGTAGGACAAAGTTTTTCCAGAAATTTTCCGGAAACTTAACATAAAGATTTCTGCAGGTCACTTCTGACGGCGTCAGGAAGAAACTCCTGACGGCGTCACGTGTAAATAATCTGGAAATTTTGCTAGTTTTGTTTTTCTAACAGAGTTTTAAAGTTTTTGTCGAATCTCTAGTTTTATAATCTCCAGGGAATCTGCAAACATCATTCCACAAGCATTATATCTTACATTATTTTCTAGGATTTGTTATCATATATAGTTTGCCGCCGATTTTACGCGAGGTTGCCTTGTTTGTTTCCTCAGGTTTAACATGTTATGTATGACAAGAAGATGATTTATATTTCTGGAAGGGAAGCTTTGATTGTTCATTTTCTTGGAGGAAGATCTAACCTTGTTACCATACTATCCATACTGAGCGAATCAGGGGAGTATTTGATTTCATTCTTTTACCTATTTCACTTTTACATTCTTTAATTGAACATTGGGGACAATGTTCATCCTAAGTGTAAGGGGAGGGTAAATGATGATACCTTATAGGATACACTTTTGCTTGAGTTTTTTTGTTTGATGGTAGGTGTATAAACTAAGAGAAATACTTGTTAGTGTAATTTTAGCGCCAAATTTAAAATTTTTTACAACATTTAGGAGTGAAACTTTAGCCTTAGCAAGCGTCTCATGGATAGGAGTTGTATGACTAGCACAAAACCGTACCACTCAGAAAAATTTTCCACCCAAATATGTGAGGTTCGCCTTTAGATTTGATAGGAAAATCATTTACTATTAGTGTTTATGAGTGTATCGGTAGCATTTAGATTCTAGAACTTGCGTTAGTGATGCATCCCGAGACCGCTAGTGAGACTACATTCATGTAGTAGGATTTACTACATGATAAGAGGCATTAGGAATCACCCTTGTGTTAAACCCGTATCATAATTACTTGACCATTTAAGTCATATTACTTGGCTAGTTAAGTCAATTAATTTTTCCCACACCCTTAGCGTTGTACTCATTTTTAGTACACGAAACCCCTAGTACACCCCTCCGAGCCTATCTTTTCGTTTCTAACTTTAAGCATCTTACTTAAAGGAAGAATTTGTTACACCCCACTTAAATGTACAACCAAATCGTCTTAGCCTTCCGTGTATGCACTCATCTTTAGTGCATTATTGTTATTTGTTTAAACCCTTAGTTAATTATCTAATTGATTACATGGTTGCTAAGTCGAGTCATATCCTTGTACATATTGTTTTGGGACGATTGGGACTCATGGGTAAAGTACTTATGTTATGGAGTAATGGGGAAGAATATCATTTATTACCCCCATATGTACGTTAATCTTAAAAGTACTCTAAGTGTTTTGATTATCTTAATTCGAGTCATTAGATTAGTCTATTGTAAAGTATATAAAGATTCAAGTGTAAGGGGAATGTTCATTCCCTATGATGTATTATTTTGGATGGTAGGGTAAGAGTGTATGCAAAAAAAAAAAAAAAAAAAAAAAAAAATCAAGAAAAAAGAATAGAAAAAAGAAAAGAGAAAAAAAAAACATACGGACTACCATCCTGTTTCATTCTATGTTTATTTTATGTTTTTGTTATTTTTCATTTATTAGCTTAAGTCGAGTCTAGTCTTGGCTTAGCAACGCCATATTGTACATGTAATTAACCAAGATTATTAACTCGCCACCAGTAAAGATTGCCTATATCCAACAAAACCGTGTATTCCATATCCCTACACCTAACGTTATAACCCTTTAAAAGACCTCTTTGATAGTTTATCCTAGGTGCTTACACCATGTGGTGGAGGTTTGATCCTTTTCCAAGCCTATGGTAATCTATTTTGCTATGACATGTAGTGAGAGATGTTTTCCATTTCCTTATTGTGATATATACTTTATTACACCCGAGAGATGTGAGTATCTAAACACTATTTGTGAGGTGCTAGTGTATGACCTCCGTGCTTGTCTTTGGTCTTTAATGGAACGATTATTTGTTGTAATTACTTTTATATTAGTGTTAAATGACCCCTAACTTGTATTTTGATTAGAATAAAAGCGCATTTGCTTGAGGACAAGCAACTCTCAAGTGTAAGGGTATATGATGAGGCGAAAAATGATCGATTTTTAGGGGGTCATTTAAGCCGGAATTCGAATTTATTTGATCAAATATTGCCTTCTCCTTTTGTGATTTTAAGTACTTTGGGAGTGAATTCTGGAAAAGGAAGCATTTTGGACGTTTTTGGAGCATAAAAGTGAAGAAAACGGCAAAGTCTTAATTTTCCTTGCTAGGAACAATACCTGATGGCGTCAAGAACATTTTGATGACGGCGTCAAGAGCAATTTTGGTGACGGCCCAGTGAAAACGTGACGGCGTCAAATCAAGGCCGTCAAGAGTAAAAGTGGTGACGGCCCAGAGCAGCAATACACATGACGGCGTCATATCTGGATCTAGGCAATCCGATTATATTTTTGGCGACAGGTTGACGGCGTCAGAACTTTCTTCTTGACGCCGTCACCTTAGTAAATCTATATATAGTCTTTGTAATTTTCATTCTAGGGAGAGGAGAATTTTAGGGTCGAACTTAATAAACCCTAACACGACTTTTACAGTATTTTCAAGGGTTTTCACCCTTTGAAACCCTTCATGTTTAATTGAGATAAGTATCCTTTCAATTCATTCAATATGTTTATGTGTTGTTTGAATATATCTTACGCTTGTCTTAATTTTAACATGCTAGGCTAGATCTCTTGTGTATTCGCTTAGATGTAATGAAACCTAGATGTTGATTATAGGTTGATTGCTTGTTTATAGTTGTAATGGATGTATGATTTCAATGTTAGGCTTAAGAAAACTGGCAGATCTCCATTGTGTAACTTGCTTGAACGTCTTAAGAAACATGAACCGATGTGTACTAGGTTTTTATGGTTGTATTTAATGCATGAGCGAATTCTAGTGATCCCATGTTAGGAGCTTCTTGCAGGCTCGACATAGGAGTGAAGTAGGAGCTTATAGAGTTGGGGAAGTAAGTACGCCACCCCACGACTGGTATTAAGGAATATAACCCGTCATCCACGCAACTGTAACAAACAATTAACCTGTAAAAGATATCTAGGGAGTAGTGAAATCTAAGTAAACACAATTCTCCCATCTATTGTTCACACCATATTAGTAATTAGCTTTATTTTCATTTTTGTTATTTTATTTTGATTGCATCTTAGTTATTGGGTTAGTTGACTAGCAACTAATTCCGCCCACTCTTCCAAAAAACCGAGATTTTACTTGCTTTCATAAAAACATAAAAATACAAAAAGAATCATCCCTCACCCCTAGACCTAGGTTTTAGGCTTTCTAATCCTAGCGACACTATTCCTGAGTTGAACGATCAATCCCCCGGTACTTGTCACTATACTATACTACAACGATCAGGTACACTGCCTGGTGGGGGTTGTAAGCTTCTCGAGATCCCTCGAGAGGTAAAGCCTGGTGCAATTCCCACGCATCAAAAGTACTGCTGGAAAGATCAAAGTACTGCTATGTCAAAGTACTGCTCAATAGTCAACGTGCTGATTAAATTCAAAGTACTGCTAGTTATTGAAGATTATTCAAAAGTACTTCGAAGAACAAGGACTAATTTGCAATATTGTTTAAGGATTATTATGTAATATTGTATGAACATTCTAGAATTAGTTAGGGATAATTTACTTTTCGTTCAAGTAAATATTGTAAACCGACTTAAGATTTTCCTTGTGCCTATAAAAGGAGCCTTAGGATGGTATTAGATATATGAGTTTTAGAGTTTCACATTACGATTTCTAGAAAACAATTTTAGAGAAGTTAGGGATTGTTAGTGAATCTGTATTTAGAGAAGCAGGTTCAAGAGTTGGTTTTAATATAAACAAAGTTCTTCTTAGCTTTGTGTTAGTAGATTCTGCATACTTTACAAAGTAATATCAGTGTTTCAATATTAATTATTTTGAGTTATTCAAGATTGTTAAAACCTTACAAGCTACAAAGTAGTTTGGTCTGAGTATATCGATCCAACACTCATCTTCATTCATTATTACGTATCCTTGATTTTGTTAGTCGTATGTTTTGTATGGGCTAAGGCCCGATAGTTGATAGGGTTTACTCATGGGTATGTTTGGCAAAAGTAACTGTTGCTGGAGATGGTGCTGGTGCTGGAGATTATAAAAAGAGACTATTTTTATAAGCTACATGAAGTAACCTTTTGTTTTAAGAGATTATAGAAGATTATTTTTTTTATAATCTCTTATAAGTTATGTCTGCCAAGCAAAGATTATTTTTTAAATAACTTATTTTTTGAAAAAATAAGCATAATCTCTATACAATCTTGTGTACCAAACATAGATATATGTCTCTATCAATAACACAGAATCCAACAGTGACCCTCTTGGTTCGCCCCAAATTTTAAAACCTTGATTTTCCAACAATAATTCGTTCAAGCCGCAAGAAAGAATTATCAATAAACAGACAAATGTCTACTTCCATGACGGGACTGTTAACTCATTCACCAAAGCATGAGCATGATAGATCCATGCCATATTTTGACATCCATGATCTATTTGCTGAAGTAGTGGAACGTTGTTACGATAAAATGAAGGCACATATCATCTATTTTCCTTTGGTAGGGAAAGCTCGGAAAAGAATTGGTGACTTTGCATTCTTTGGTGTCATTGATATATGCGACAAATTAAGACAAGAGGACCCGCATCTTTTTTATCACACAGGACCAAAAGCAATTGAAAGAAAATCCAGAAGAAATTTGAATCTCAAATTTTTTATATGATAAGAAGACTATCCTTACATGATGTTGGCATTCTAACTTTTAAGTTAGAGGGGCGCTGGATCGCTCAGAGGATAAAGAAGATGCTTAAGGATGGTATAGATACATGGGAACCTACAATATTTGCGGCTGGAAGACGAGGAAAACCGTATTCGTCTTCCCGAGGAACCCCGGTATGGATGCTGATATCGTTCGGATCATATATATGAAGGATGCGCTTGTAAATTTGTATTTATATTTGGGAGTAGACGTGGGGAACGGATTTTGTGATGATGTGGCTTGGCGTAAGGCACAAGAACATTTTACTGAAATCCAAGGGAAGATTGTAAGCATAAGGCACCAAACTTCTCTCAATGGACCATCACACGATGTCTATACCGATCTCGGGACTTTATGGTATGGAGCTAACATTCAAGAAGCAGACGTGATGGCGTATATGACCCCACATCGACTAAGGGAGTACATTGAACAATGTCATATGTCATATTGCTGCTGCAAATGAAGGGTGGCTCCCAGATGATTGGTTACTAACTTGATTGTATTAGCCGATATAATTGATGAATATCCAAGCCCGATCTGTGGGCTTAGGGTACATTAGGGTTTATTGTAATCTATAAATATTGGTCATTAATAAAGCTAAAGACACACAGTTTCAATGTAAATATACGGTCCAACATGGTACTACAACATGATCCTCAAAAACACTAATCTCCTTTCCCACCCTAAACTGCCGACACTTTCTTCCCTCCCAAAACAAAACCCCACTGCATCTCCTTTACCACCATAACCCTCGCTACTACAGCTCCTTTTCACCCTAATGTCGTGATCTCCTTCACTCCACATCATCGTCTTCTCAAACACAATATTTACTGCTGTTGCACAGCTCCTCCCTCACCGTTATAATGACAAACGGTCCAGAGCAGCCATAAACTGTAACACCCCCAAATTTAAATTTGTAGCAGCGGAAAAGTAATTTGGGTGTTACGGGGAGGATCGAAGTTATAATCTCATAAAACAGCTTAAAAGAAGCTTTTTGAAAGTTATTTGTCATTCAAATAATATTTTTGATAAAAGATGAACCATTTGATTTAAAATCTTTTTAAAAGATGTAAAGGCTTGAAAGAATGACATATTTGATTTCTACGCCATTTTAATTTATCAGAGTAATAAATGCCCACTCCGTGTCTTGTCCTGCTCCGTTAAATTACTTGAGATACACATGCTTAAAAGTGTCAACACAAAGGTTGGTGAGTTCATAGAGTTTTATGGAAAACCATTTATTTTGATAGATTTCGGAATATTTGGTAATGATAAATACAAACAGTAATGGAACAAGTATTGAGTTATGTTGATTATAATCACACATAAATCATATAGATATTCAATCACATTCAAATAAGGGATCAATAATCCTAACATGAGCTGTAAACTCATGATGCTAATTTAATAACATATACAATTCGAGTATGGTCAAATTCCTATACAGCTGTATCTAAATATATGTTGAAAACATACATTTCCTTATAGATATTGCACCAAGCCTCATGACACGCAAAACGTTAACAAAAGAGGTGTTTTATCAAGTCAATGATAAATTTTGCCCTCTTATAATAGGTGATTTGCCAATTCCTATTTTTACTCAAATATAGTGTATCACGACTAATACGACTAACCATATGCATATGGCATTCCGTCAAGTATTAGTAGGACAGGAGGTCAATCCTTAACAGGTTTTGAAGCTGTTCACTATATTCGCGCTCGCATAACAGTGATTAATGGCTCATGATTAAGGGACTTTATGGCGATAAGGTAACTTAGGCAATATCAAGGTAATAATGGGATCATTTAGAATAATATCATATAATCAAGTATCATACCACAGTAATCGATTTGGAAACATTATCATCTGAGTATCAGTAATTCAGTTTAAGTATTTCGCTAGTAATAATCAAATTGGAAACATTATCATCAGAGTATCAGTATTTCAGTTACGTATTTCGCCAATAACATACATATATCACATACCATAATAATCAAATTGGAAACATTATTATCGGAGTATCAGTATTTCAATTAAGTATTTCGTCAAGTATTGTATATATCACATCTTAAGTCACAAACCATATTAGATAAATATTAATAAGGAAATTGATTTGAATCATGTAATTTATTCATATACTTATTAAATTATCAAAATATATGTAAGCATGTATCTCCCCCAATGAGTTAAAAACAATTATTGGAAATGGGGCTATGACTCACCTTGATTGATACGGGAATGATGAAAAGTAAAGTAGGATGAAATTTATGAGTATGATTATGGAAACGTCTTTGATACGAAACCTGATAAATAAATTTATCTGAGAATATAACCAAATACTATTTGGTAAATACGAACAAATAATGAATAATATTTATTCGTTATGACGAATAGATGATGTGCAGTGTAATTATTATGCCATGCATGATATGATAAAATACTTTATTTAAATTATCCATCGAAGTTTTACCTTTTAATCGTAAGTAAAAATATTAACTTTTGAAATATCGTTATATATTATTATTAACGTTACGTTAAATAATATATATAAATAAAAATGAAAGTTTAAATACAATACGGAATAAATTTACGAAAATAGAAAATAAATAAGAATGTCAAATAGATTATGTTTAGTCCTTGTCCTTTTTCCAATTTTTACCATTTTTACTCTAACGATGTTTGCGTTACACCGTTAGTCCTTTTTATAAATAAATTACAACTATAGTCCTCTAATTGTCCAATAATCCAAACTAGGCTTAGAATATTAACTTTTATCAATTTTTACCTTTATGGTTCTGATTTTACAGTTTTTGTCCTTACTTTTCAATATTTACCATTTTAGTCCTTCTAGGTGTCGTCGCGTTACATTTTTAGTCCAAAGTTACAAAAATGATTATAAAAATTATCTAAAGTTTTCCGTGGCTTATTAAGTCAATAATAAGCTTATTTTAACTGCTTATTTTAACTGCTTATTTGATTAAAAGCTTATTTTTTAGCTTATGGGCTTCTAACGAGCCAAACAAAAGCCCATTTAAAATTTTAGAGGCGAGGGCATGGAAATTGTTTTGGGCCTGGACTTGGGCTATTTTTATGATTCTAAAAATATTTCATATGGGCCTGGTGGACTGATAAAACGTTAAATCTTATTGGGCTTAGTATAAGCCCAAATCGAATTTTATTAAATTTTGAATAATATGAGATTTAGAAACCTTGTGATTGTCGATCCAAAATGAAGCAATTTAAGTGTCGAAACGTGAGTATTTTTACAAGTTATATAAATGAAATTGGTAGTTTTCTAGGAGATCTATTGAGTCGTGTAAAAATATGGTACTCTTGTTACGTGATATTTCAAATTATACGAGCGTTTTGTAGAATGTATGGGCCGTTTATATATATGAAAAACTTGGAATATTTCAAAGTGTTTATGTGAATTTTCATGCGATTGTGTATGGTTCGAAAATGATTTGTTTGACGCATGTTGGGTAAAAACTAACGTGAAATATGTGTGCTACGTGACTCCTTGGCCTTCCAAGATAGAGGCTAGCCACGTTTGTGTTGCTACAAATGTATACGTACGTAAAATATATACATGAACTATATACGATCGAAAAATATATATACTTGATGCATGGACTTAATTTAACGTGTGAATTGAATTGAAAAGAGTTTGAAACGACTTACAACACCTTCAAAGGTGGTAGAGAGTCGAGAGGATGAAGGAAAACACAAGATACGATCAAGTTCGATTAATACCCAAAGTTACCATCGTATAACTTTAACCCGATACCCTTTCTTGCGTCCAAACGTGAATGAAATCAACTTCTGGCCTCCAAGGAATGGTTTTTAGAAAGAAAGAAAGTTGTGAAAGTGAGTGATAAATGATGGAAATTGAGTGAACGAACTAGAAGTATATATCGTAACTCTTCATGATACGTATGGTTCAAAATCTTCCAAGGAAACTATAAAGACTATGCAATGTCAGTTACACTGGACTTCTTGGTCGATTTTTCTCATATTATATTCATTTGTGAGTGCATGAAACAAGGGAAATGGTTTGGTGATTCATATATATGTCGACCATATATATATTATGTACACAATTGGAGAAATCGTGTACCACATGAATATAACTAATCATCTTTGACATTTAAACATGAAATCATCTTAGAATTATTATTTAGAACTCATAGAAACAAACTAGAGTCGAAACGGTTAAGAAATGAATATATTATAAATCAATTGATTTGGATTTTTCGTCAATCACTTTGCCCCTTAAAAATGTATCAAATGTTGTCCTATGAACATGGCACTTGACACACTAATAGTTGGCTAGGTGGTGAACGAGATGGTGAAATAATATACATGAGTCGTGTATAGAAATAGAGAAAACGAAAGGCATTTTGAAGCTAGTTTAATCGATCCTATGAAATATTTTAGAAATAAAAATGGGTTAAAGGTTTGGGCCGGTTGGGCTTAGGAAAATCAAGGGCCCGTTTGGATTGTAATTAGTGTATAATTAGGATTAGTGATTTGTTAATATTTTGTTAATCGTGTTGAGAACTTGTTTTGTCGTTTGGTGAATTTTGCAATATCGTAATCGTGACCATTTTAATATAATAAGAAAATTTTAAATTTCCTCATAAAAATGGTGATTACAATAATGACAGAGATTAATATATAATTAAACGTTTTTAATTACATGGATTTTTGCGAGGTTTTACAGTACTCACATGTCATTCTGAATTTCGTCCCGAAATTCAAATTTAATGTGATTACTTGAGTAAAGAATTTTTGAACAGAGAGTTGTCGAGAGATTTTTATTCCTAAAATTTAGGAAACGTGATTCAGTTAGATTTACTTGTACCAAACAAGACAATGTAACTGACGTATTTAAGGGTTGTGAATATTGAAAATAGTGGTCATGAATAGTGAAATAACGGCTAGTGCATAGTGTCCAACGGTCGGGAATAGTGCCTAACGGCTATATTCTAGCCTATATATACCACTTCCAATTTCCACTTCTTCCATCAACCATTTTTCTCTCATTTTCCATCTCAAAATGCCGCATCTCATAACCATCTTAGCGATTGTGTATGTCGTCCTTGCCGCTATCTACTTAGCGTATGTTCCGGATGAAGACTTTGGATTCTTGGTCGCGATCTTGATGTTCGTCGTACCCCTCACTATCCTAGCCATTACCGTAGACAAGATCTGGGGGTAAAAAATCTTGAGCTAGGGTTGTTTTAAATTAAGTTCTTGTTATGTTTCTATGTACTTGTAACGAATAAGGAATAAAACTCGTTTTGTTTTTATGTTTAAGAATTTGTCCCATTATTGTTTTTAATGGTTTGTTTATATTTATCTTTTAGCATAATTAAGGTGATTCATCCTGTGGTGGCTCTTGCTATTGTTTTGTTGGTGGGAGTCTTTGTTGCCATAGCGGATCAACCTATTGAAGATTCCATGGTTTATATTGTAATAATTGTAATGGTAGCACTTCCGATGCTAATTATTTGTTTATGTGTTAACTTTTATGGATTTTAATAAAATTTTCGCTATTGGAGTTTTCTTATCAGTCTTTGTGAATTATTTGTGTTCTCTTGCTTGTACTTTTGTTGATTTCTTATTATAATGATGATAAGATAAGATAGGTATTTATTGTGGTTTGTTCAATGTATTGTTTATGAACAGTTTATTTTAGCTCTATATTTTGCTTTGGAATGAAGATTGTTATTTAAAAATTTGAAAATATCACTGTTCCCTTCATAACATAATTCTTCCTAAATTAGACATAGTTGATTAGGCTATGTATAATTGAGGACCAAATGATGTGATGTTTGGTTCAATCATATATTTCTATAAATTGTTTTAGATGGTGTTCAACGTGTTATTTTTATAATATAACACGTAATTCCTTTTTAAAATAAAGTAGAAAATTTTTAGGGTTCATACTATAAATCAGAAATTTATGGAGTAAATATAGTATATCGTCATTTGGTAAATGAGACAGAAATTGAAATTAACGTAGATTATCATTATTATGGAAATATTACAAGGGAGATTTTTCGATATAGTAGAAAGATTGTTGTTATACTTAAGTTACATCCATCATAACTTGAAGTGAAACACAGGAAAGAGATACAACTTAGGAAATTCTTAAACTAGATTTTATTTATCTACAACAGGAATTTATTCATCTGTTCAAATCTAGTTGCCATTCCCTCGATACTATCAAGGTCTTTAAAGATTCTTCATTTTCTTGTAAAGGTCTTGGCTTTCCAATTAACATTGTAGTTTGGACATCGGCTCATGTAATGCCCTTTTCCACCACATCCGTGGCATACTACTGTTGTTGGTTGTCCTTTCCTGTCCTTAGTCCTGCAGCTAATTGCCTGGTGACCTGTTTTCTGACATTTTGTGCACTTAACCCTGCAGACTCCGGTGTGATGCTGGTTGCATTTTTGACACCAGGGTAGATTTCCACGATAACCACTTCCAGTAACAGGTGTGACGAGGCAATTTCTATTAGCTTTCTGATTGTGTTCCAGCTGACGTTGATAATCCATACGATCTTCTAGATGTTTACGATAACGGTATTGAGAATTGATGATGTTGCAGCAGATGGGGTTGATGGTTCCTATTTCGGGGAGTTTCCTCTTTTGATTATTTCCATTTGGTATAACCCCGTGCCTAATTCCTTGATGATGGTTGATGGTAGGGTTGATCATTCCTTCTTGAATCTTTAAGTGAGGTGGCCTATACTTCATGAAACTTGCAGGGTGGTGATTACCAAGTATACCCGTCTCTCTTCTCAGATAAACTACGGTAGTCCCTTCTAATACCACCGACACTATGTCTTTTACCAATTTCTGGATAGCTCCAGGAGTCATGGTGATTTCTGATGATGATTGATATGCATTATTCATGTTATCCATTTTCTGAAATCATAAATGAAACTCAACATTAGAATCCATATAATATCAGAATAATTTAAATAATGAAGTTAATTATTTCATTGATGATAGACTGAATTGACTCCCTACTGTAATCTAATTTCAAGATATGTCTGTGTTGTATCATATATAAATGATCAAATCTTGATATGAGATTACTAAGGAACAAACCGACTTGTCTACTAAAATTGAAGCTCAATAATCTTTTCTTCATTCTTTAAATTCCTTTTCAAGAATTGATTTTTAGACAATTCTTAAGATTTTGGGTTAATTGTGGTATTTTTAAGAAATTCTAACGATTGAAAGAAATCTTACGGTAGATTTGAATAACATTACAGATGAAAATAGAATATTAATAAATTGACTGATTATTTTTGCAAGATAAACGATACAAGATCTTTTATTAATACTCCATTGATCTGAATAGAATCATTTGGTTATCAAAGAAAATAACAAATGATGAGATTTTTGCATGGAGATATGAGGATTCATTACATGCATGATTGATATGAAAGAAAAGATTGATTCATAACATAGAGATATAACAGAAAGGATGTTATTATACAATATGTTTTGATTACAAGTTCTGAAGTTTCAGATTTATTGAACAATACATGAAATACTAACCAAAACTATTTGGTTTAGTAGGAACAACAAGGATACTTGTAAACTTAAGAATTAGTTACGCCTCTGACGTAAATATCTAACTTCTTTCTCAAGTTCAAATTGTGCAGCTTCCATGTTTGAGAAACGTTCTTGACACATGTTCATTTGATTTGCCAACATAGTCTCTAATGCGGCAATCTTTTGACCCTGGTTTCTGGCTGCATCTCTGGCCATCCATAGGGTTCTTTCAATATCTTCAATTCTTTCATGTGTATGACCGTGTTCTCTTCTTGCACAACGGACCCTGGAATCCAAACTTCCAAGCTCCTGATTGGTGTTGTCCTTTATCTCATTAATCTTTATTCCTAACTCACACATTGTTCGCCTCTCAGCATCCGCCCTTTTGAACAATGCGTCAAGGTTACGGTCGTACCATTCAAATTGAGTTGGTCGTAACCCTTTTAGCTGTTCAGTGTGAGCATCCAATATGTTGGCTTCTTGATAAATAAGATTCCATATTGTTTCAGGAGTGCTTATATTGTAGTCGGGAGAGTTAGGTGAGGATAAATTATTTGGAGAATCTGGTATTGTGGAATCTGAAGTATAAGGTAACGGAGAATTTGGCTCAACATTCTTCCATGGTACCCCTTGGCTTGAACCTTGTCCAACTTCGAATGTTGCCTGGCCACCAATCAAATCTTCATATGATTCGGTAGCTCTCCTGAGTTTTTGACGTAAAGGTGAACGAATAGGTGACGATGGAGGTGATCTCTGAGTGAGTTCTATATTAGGTTGGGGTTGTGATATTTGTACGTAAGGATCTTCAGTATTCGGAGAATTTTTATTGATAGATGAGGTATTAGTATTATGGAGAGTAGTTTTGATATTCACGAGAGTTCCTGAAGACATGCTACAGTAGTAACCGAGAATAATATTTTATGAGGATTTTGTATGTTAAAAATATAACAGTACAGATGAAATAATTATTGTGTAAGAGTAATTTCTAAACATGTAAGATAATTTCAACAGATAAAATATTGAGCACGGCAGTCTGCAGACACGGAGGGCATAAAATGTTATGGTGTAAAATCATTATTTTGAAAATGTAGTTATAGTTTTAATGTTTGAAAACATTTAATTCTCTATAACTCTATCTCTGATGCCAATCTGTAACACGCCCAAATTTAAATTTGTAGCAGCGGAAAAGTAATTTGGGTGTTACCGGGAGGATCGAAGTTATAATCTCATAAAACAGCTTAAAAGAAGCTTTTTGAAAGTTATTTGTCATTCAAATAATATTTTTGATAAAAGATGAACCATTTGATTTAAAATCTTTTTAAAAGATGTAAAGGCTTGAAAGAATGACATATTTGATTTTTACACCATTTTAATTTATCAGAGTAATAAATGCCCGCTCCGTGTCTTGTCCTGCTCCGTTAAATTACCTGAGATACACATGCTTAAAAGTGTCAACACAAAGATTGGTGAGTTCATAGAATTTTATGGAAAACCATTTATTTTTATAGATTTCAGAATATTTGGTAATGATAAATACAAACAGTAATGGAACAAGTATTGAGTTATGTTGATTATAATCACACATAAATCATATAGATATTCAATCACATTCAAATACGGGATCAATAATCCTAACATGAGCTGTAAACTCATGATGCTAATTTAATAACATATACAATTCTAGTATGGTCAAATTCATATACAGCTGTATCTAAATATATGTTGAAAACATACATTTCCTTATAGATATTGCACCAAGCCTCATGACACGCAAAACGTTAACAAAAGAGGTGTTTTATCAAGTCAATGATAAATTTTGCCCTCTTATAATAGGTGATTTGCCAATTCCTATTTTTACTCAAATATAGTGTATCACGACTAATACGACTAACCATATGCATATGGCATTCCGTCAAGTATTAGTGGGACAGGAGGTCAATCCTTAACAGGTTTCGAAGCTGTTAACTATATTCGCGCTCACATAACAGTGATTAATGGCTCATGATTAAGGGACTTTATGACGATAAGGTAACTTAGGCAATATCAAGGTAATAATGGGATCATTCAGAATAATATCATATAATCAAGTATCATACCACAATAATCGATTTGGAAACATTATCATCTGAGTATCAGTAATTCAGTTTAAGTATTTCGCCAGTAATAATCAAATTGGAAACATTATCATCAGAGTATCAGTATTTCAGTTACGTATATCGCCAATAACATACATATATCACATACCATAATAATCAAATTGGAAACATTATTATCGGAGTATTAGTATTTCAATTAAGTATTTCGTCAAGTATTGTATATATCACATCTTAAGTCACAAACCATATTAGATAAATATTTATAAGGAAATTAATTTGAATCATGTAATTTATTCATATACTTATCAAATTATCAAAGTATATGTAAGCATGTATCTCCCCCAATGAGTTAAAAACAATTATTGGAAATGGGGCTATGACTCACCTTGATTGATACGGGAATGATAAAAAGTAAAGTAGGATGAGATTTATGAGTATGATTATGGAAATGTCTTTGATACGAAACCTGATAAATAAATTTATCTGAGAATATAACCAAATACTATTTGGTAAATACGAACGAATAACGAATAATATTTATTCGTTATGACGAATAGATGATGTGCAGTGTAATTATTATGCCATGCATGATATGATAAAATACTTTATTTAAATTATCCATCGAAGTTTTACCTTTTAATCGTAAGTAAAAATATTAACTTTTGAAATATCGTTATATATATTATTAACGTTACGTTAAATAATATATATAAATAAAAATGAAAGTTTAAATGCCATACGGAATAAATTTTCGAAAATATAAAATAAATAAGAATGTCAAATAGATTATGTTTAGTCCTTGTCCTTTTTCCAATTTTTACCATTTTTACTCTAACGATGTTTGCGTTACACCGTTAGTCCTTTTTATAAATAAATTACAACTATAGTCCTCTAATTGTCCAATAATCCAAACTAGGCTTAGAATATTAACTTTTATCAATTTTTACCCTTATGGTTCTGATTTTATAGTTTTTGTCCTTACTTTTCAATATTTACCGTTTTAGTCCTTCTAGGTGTCGTCGCGTTACATTTTTAGTCCAAAGTTACAAAAATGATTATAAAAATTTTCTAAAATTTTCCGTGGCTTATTAAGTCAATAATAAGCTTATTTTAACTGCTTATTTGACTAAAAGCTTATTTTTTAGCTTATGGGCTTCTAACGAGCCAAACAAAAGCCCATTTAAAATTTTAGAGGCGAGGGCATGGAAATTTTTTTGGGCCTGGACTTGGGCTATTTTTATGATTCTAAAAATATTTCATATGGGCCTGGTGGACTGATAAAACGTTAAATCTTATTGGGCTTAGTATAAGCCCAAATCGAATTTTATTAAATTTTGAATAATATGAGATTTAGAAACCTTGTGATTGTCGATCCAAAATGAAGCAATTTAAGTGTCGAAACGTGAGTATTTTTACAAGTTATATAAATGAAATTGGGAGTTTTCTAGGAGGTCTATTGAGTCGTGTAAAAATATGTTACTCTTGTTACGTGATATTTCAAATTATACGAGCGTTTTGTAGCATGTATGGGCCGTTTATATATATGAAAAACTTAGAATATTTCTAAGTGTTTATGTGAATTTTCATGCGATTGTGTATGGTTCGAAAATGATTTGTTTGATGCATGTTGGGTAAAAACTAACGTGAAATATGTGTGCTACGTGACACCTAGGCCTTCCAAGATAGAGGCTAGCTACGTTTGTGTTGCTACAAATGTATACGTACGTAAAATATATACATGAACTATGTACGATCGAAAAATATATATACTTGATGCATGGACTTAATTTAACGTGTGAATTGAATTGAAAAGAGTTTGAAATGACTTACAACACCTTCAAAGGTGGTAGAGAGTCGAGAGGATGAAGGAAAACACAAGATACGATCAAGTTCGATTAATACCCAAAGTTATAATCGTATAACTTTAACCCGATACCCTTTCTTGCGTCCAAACGTGAATGAAATCAACTTCTGGCCTCCAAGGAATGGTTTTTAGAAAGAAAGAAAGTTGTGAAAGTGAGTGATAAATGATGGAAATTGAGTGAATGAACTAGAAGTATATATCGTAACTCTTCAATATACGTATGGTTCAAAATCTTCCAAGGAAACTATAAACACTATGCAATGTCAGTTACACTGGACTTCTTGGTCGATTTTTCTCATATTATATTCATTTGTGAGTGCATGAAACAAGGGAAATGGTTTGGTGATTCATATATATGTCGACCATATATATATTATGTACACAATTGGAGAAATCGTGTACCACATGAATATAACTGATCATCTTTGACATTTAAACATGAACTCATCTTAGAATTATTATTTGGAACTCATAGAAACAAACTAGAGCCGAAACGGTTAAGAAATGAATATATTATAAATCGATTGATTTGGATTTTTCGTCAATCACTTTTCCCCTTAAAAACGTATCAAATGTTGTCCTATGAACATGGCACTTGATACACTAATAGTTGGCTAGGTGGTGAACGAGATGGTGAAATAATATACATGAGTCGTGTATAGAAATCGAGAAAACGAAAGGCATTTTGGAGCTAGTTTAATCGATCCTATGAAATATTTTAGAAATAAAAATGGGTTAATGGTTTGGGCCGGTTGGGCTTAGGAAAATCATTGGCCCGTTTGGATTGTAATTAGTGTATAATTAGGATTAGTGATTTGTTAATATTTTGTTAATCGTGTCGAGAACTTGTTTTGTCGTTTGGTGAATTTTGCAATATCGTAATCGTGACCATTTTAATATAATAAGAAAATTTTAAATTTCCCCGTAAAAATGGTGATTACAATAATGACAGAGATTAATATATAATTAAACGTTTTTAATTACATGGATTTTTGCGAGGTTTTACATAAACACCTGCCGCACCAACACCTGTTGCACCATAAACAACGGGTTTTCTGTCAACCTCGAAACTGATTTACTCCTATCCCTTCTTGCTGCCATAGCCTGTTTCTTATGACGATCGGTTCTACACATCCACCCCAACAACCACAATCGACAAAGATGTTTCAGAAGAAACGAAGCCCAAAACTGAAGATCCAGTGACAGGTAAAGCAGATGATGCGAGTAATAATGATGCTCAAAGGAAGATTCATTGCAACAACTTTGGTATCCTAATGCACATCCAAAGTGCTGCCGCAAGCTCCTCTTCATCTCTACCAACGTCAGGCCTGTAGCACGGTCCTCCTCAAATAAATGATTTGGTGTTTTCGATTTGGGTTTATAAATAATGTGGTTAGCGCCTGAACTTTTGTTCAAGTAAACAATGTGGATCTGGGTTTACAAACATGTTAACTGATGGTTCATTATTAACTGTCCAAAAGATTACATGCTTTTTGACCATCATTTTTTTATTCCTTTTAATGAAGGAGTGATAAGATTTGAGAAAAAGAAGAAGGAAGTTAATGTTTATTATTATTATTATTACTATTATTTTCTTTTCAGTTAAAGTTGACTAAAGCTCGGCCAGTCTCCACCTAAAGCCGACTAAAGCTCGATCAATGGTGTTGCTTCATTCAATACGCCGCAAGAGACTACTTCTTCAAGAATTAATGTGAAACCTTTTGATGTCCTAATACACGTCATTGGTGAACTTACAAGTTCTTCGACAAGTACCGTTTTCTTTGTTTGCTTTACTTTTGCTTGTTGTGGATGTCTTCATCAACAAAAATAGTTATAGCTTTATTGTTTTATGTATCTCCAGTCCGCGCTTTCGCGATTTCGCCGCTCGGACTGCGGGGAAGTATTAGCCGATATAATTGATGAATGGCCAAGCCCGATCTGTGGGGTTAGAGTACATTAGGGTTTATTGTAATATATAAATATTGGTCATTAATAAAGCTAAAGACACACAATTTCAATGTAAATATACGGTTCAACAGATTGTGGGTTCCGAACATTCAGTGACTATGACCCGATTAATCTTTATCTTATGCTCGTTATTATTATTAGTTAGAAGTTAGAGGACCAAACTTGTTAGTTAGAAACATTACAACCGAATAGTTAGTTAAATCAGTTAGATAAACATGAAGGGTTACATCGGTTCAAACATACCGATTCATACTCTATATATACATATGTATTTGTATCGATTAAAGGTTAATGAACATATAGATTTTACTTATTCATATTTGCAACTTATTTATATCGATCTAGAGAGAAAGTGGGACAACAATTGGCATCAAGAGCAAGGATTATACATCGAGAATTCACAACGATTTCTGCATAACGAAATCAAAAAATTCAGAACAAAAGCCAAAGAAAGACGCAGGAAAAGAGGAAGAACAAATCGTTATTCCTTCTTGAGCGAAAGAGATAACTTGTTTTCTTTAATCTTCCAAAGGAAACATACAAGTTTGAATAAGGAAACGCGTAGAAAAGATAGTGCACAATCTGATTTATGTAGGGGTTGCAAACGCATAACATCAAGCGTATTGGTGTCGAGGAAGAGAAGGAGACTTTGTGTAGGAAGAAAAACGAACCGGTTTGAGAAAAGGAAAACACAAAGCAAGGCGTTGTTGAGTAGAAAAGCGTATACGTAGTATCTTGAATACTTGAAAAGGATCGTGTGGAGTTTGTGTCGATTATAACACAAAGAACAACAACAACGAGACGCAAGAAACAGAAAACCAAAGGTTTGGTTTGTTTCGCTGCAACGAAGATCAAAACGAAGTGACTGTTTTGATTCAAAGATTACCAAGGCGTGGTAACGAAGGAACATGTGTAGGACACTTAGAGATCTCAACAAACGAGATCAAGGACAACACACAAGAAGAAAATAACAACATGTAGTGTGGTATATACTTGTTTTGTTTGTGTCGAAATACTGAAAACATACGACAACAACAAGAACAAGAAAGAGGTCGAGACTTGTTTGGATTCAAGAAAGAATTTTGAACAAGGCTAGGAGGCTATTGATTTTTTTTTGTTTTAGACTCGTTAAAAAAAAACAACAACAATTCGACAAGGAGAAGAAAGGAACTTTGAGGATTTGTTTACTGGTTCGAATCAAAACAGAAGCAAGGAAAAGAATCCAAAAGTTTTGCTTGGAAAATTGAAGTCGATTTGGAAAAGTAAAACAACGAGGCAGGAGATAAACAAAAGAGCGGAGGGAATAACAAACGTTGGTGAACGAATCTTACTAACGAGACAAGGGAATACATCTCGTATTCAATACAATAACGAGGTCATAAGTTTCTAAATTTTCTGGATTTCAATTCATATTAGAATAGTATAGATCTTGTTAGTTTATACTATTAGGAAATCCCGAGAATTACTATTGATCCCGTAATTACTAGGAATTCCCGAAAACTAAATATATTCCCATAGTAGAGGCAATACCATACTAAGAAAAATTCCCATAAATAATAGAAAGTGAAGATAATTAATACTTTCAAGATGGGCGATGATACAAACGCAACAACTACATTAAAACCCTTAACACCTATTGCACAATACCAATGCCCTAAATTGAAAAATACAAATTACACGGTATGGGCTATACAAATAAAGGTTATATTAGAAGCACATGGTTTGTGGGAGACAATAGAACCTAAGGAAAACACATAATTAGATGTTAAGAAAGACAAGGCAACAACGGCCTTGTTATATCAAGCGTTGACCGAGGATGTGATTTTACAAGTAGCAAGTTGTAAAACGGCAAGGGAATTATGGGATTCGTTAAAAAGGTGACACATTGGCGAAGAGAAAGTGCAACAAGCACGATTACAATCCTTAATGATAGGATTTAATGCCCTTTAGATGAAGGAAGATGAAACGGTGGATGCATTTGCAGACAAGTTAAACGGTTATGTCACGAAGGCAAAAGAACTAGGGAAAACAATAGATGAATCACTTATAGTTAGAAAACTATTAGACTCCACACCCGATAGATTCATTCAGATAGTAGCATCCATAGAACAAACTAGTGATCTAGACAATATTACCCTAAATGAGATCACTGGAAAACTCAAGGCGTTTGAGGAAAGGATAAAACTCCGGAAAGGAGATCAAATTGAAAGCCAGGAGAATTTATTATTCACACATGGTGAACACTCAGGAAGAGGAAAGCGATTTAATAAGCGCGGAGGTAGATCAAATTATTCACGAGGAAACTGGCGAAACAACAAACACAGAAATAACTCACAAGAAGGAAACTCAAATTATAAGGGAAACTCTAATAAGAATACAAATAGAAAGGATTTGAGTACGTTAAGATGTTACAAATGTAACAAACTTGGACATGTTATGAGTAAGTGTAGAGTAAAAACAACAGCTCAGGAACAATCAAACCTTATCTTTGAAGATGAAGAACCATCACTATTAATGACTATGCACGAAACTAAACACGAGGAAGTGTTGTTGAATGAAGGCCAAATTCAACCAGGGAAATATGCTTCAAAGGACGAAAGCATATGGTATTTAGATAATGGTGCAAGTAACCATATGACGAGAACTAAGAGTCATTTTAAGGATATGGATGAAAACATAACAGGACGAGTACGTTTTGGAGATGGATCATATGTACAGATAAAGGGAAAAGGCTCTATATTGTTAGGTTGTAGAAACCAGGAACAAAAGGTAGTATCGGATGTATATTATATACCAAACCTTAAGAGCAACATACTAAGTCTAGGACAACTTACAGAAATAGGTTGTAAAGTTATAATGGAGGGAAATAAACTGACTTTGTATGATAAGAGCAGAAAGTTGTTGATGAAAGTTGAAAGATTCAAGAACAGACTTTACAGTATTAGATTACAGATAGACACACCTATCTGTCTCTTAGCAAATATAGATAACCAAGCATGGTTATGGCATGCTAGATTAGGTCATCTAAACTTTGACGATATCAACAAAATGACTAGAAAAGGTCTAGTAGATGGAATACCTAGAATAAATCATGCAGGTCAGATTTGTGATGCATGTTTATTAGGAAAGCACAGTAAAACACCATTTCCAAACCAGACTAAATTCAGATCAAAGAACCCGTTAGACTTAATATATGGAGACCTTTGTGGCCCTATTAGTCCAACAACACACTTAGGAAAGAAACTCATATTCTTGTTAGTAGACGATTGTACACGTTTCATGTGGGCTTACTTTCTGAATTCGAAAGACCAAGCATTTAGTACATTCAAGGAATTTAAGCAAAAGATAGAAATGGAAATGAGATTGAAAGTAAGGATGCTAAGAACAGATAGAGGAGGTGAATTTACATCAAATGAATTCACCAAATATTGTAAAGATAATGGAATAGCAAGACAGTTGACAGCACCATACTCACCACAACAGAATGGAGTAGTAGAGAGAAGGAATAGGATAATGTTATCAACTACGAGGAGTATTGTAGGACCGAAAGTATTGTGATTTATGTGGTTCGGGAGGTCTTGGTTGATGATTATAGATGAACATCATATTTAGTTTAGAGAGAGAAAGTAGAGAGAGGGTGAAGAAAATGGAATATATTAAGATGAAAGGAACAATTACACAATTTCTCACACCCCTCATGGAGAGTCATGAGGGGTATTTATAGGCTCATCACAATATTACTTTGCCTAGTGTACGATAGTAGTCCTTGAAGTTACTACTAGCTACATATCTAGTCCATTTCACGTGTGTGACGTTATCTTAATAAAATAGCGAGGCTAACAATCTCCCTCCAAGATATCGTCACACGTGAATGGTTACAATGAGACCTATAAATACATTAACAATGTAAAATTACAACAATAGTAAACTATGTTCACGTTGTTGAAGCGCAGAGTCTCTGTAGTCTAGATACTGAGGCAGACTTGAAGTTCTCTTTTCCGACGATCTCGGCGTATGATCTTTGACACTGACGGCAAAGGTATTTGTAGCTCTAAACTTCAACTGTAATGGTCTAGTTAGGTTATTACTCCCTCCTAACTAGTGAGCCTTTATTCTTTTTCCTGCTCCCTCCTGAACCGACAACTCTCTTTTCATCACGCAGCGGATAAAGTAGATTCAAAAGTGTAGGCACATGGTTGTCGTTCAGGGAGCATCATGACAATATAACTCACATAACATTGCACAGAAGGTTGGTAATACGCTCCGATGTACACATCATTAGTACTTCTTCGGTTCCAGTGTAAGCACAATTCCCTTGAACAACCAACGTACTAGAGATGAAACACTACATCTTGGCATGTTCTTCTCCCTCCTGATGGTTGCGATGTATCGAAATCATCATACTATTGTGTGTACATGCCAAAATTACCCGTACTTTACACTTCTGATGCAATATAGATAGACCGTGTAAGCATAATTTGTGAGTATATGTCGCAAAAATATACTCTCAATACATTTCTCTCAAATCAACCTGTAATCGAACCTCCTTTGTATTCACCGGCTAATAGTAATGACCACATATGGAGACAGCCTGATATGACCAACTTGAAAACGAAGTAAACATCCCATCTTGTGACTTAATGCTTGTACAATAGATGTGACTTAATACCTATACTGAGCACTACAACGTAACTCCTTTAAGTATGAGGTTGCATGAAATATTCGCCGCTTGAACAATCCACTACTTCTTGTGACACTGAGTACTACAACGTAACTCCTTTAAGTGATAGCTATACTGTGAGCACTACAACGTAACTCCTTACATCAGTAATAACTAGATTGTCAAGACTGAATTTTTTAATTTGCGCAGACAAGTTATCTTCAAAAGTCGTGCATCCAACCACCCCTAGACTTTGAGATAAATAAGTACACTTGTTGAAATGCCACTTCAAACTCAAATCAATAATATCGTGCAAAAACTTTGTAGTCATTTTTGTTGAACGAAACAATTCTAGCCGTGAACAATGTATCCCCGTGAAAATTTATAAACCAAAATACCTCTCTTAACCGAATATTATATAAAAAATTATATCCAATAATTAATTCGGAGTATAACATTTGATACTTCCACTGTAAGCCCATGTATTAATCATATTGTAACCGAAACCATATACTAGCAAAGTCCACGTTGTATATAACCTTTAGCAATCCAGATTTTTGTTAATAAATCATTAGCCCAACAAATTAAGTTATAAAATTTGGATGCAAAGCCCAACACTCGAATTATTAAACCAGACCCAATAGAGATAAGATAACCGTTGAGTTATAAAGCAACACATATTTACAGTTACCCTAAACCTAGTCTCACACATAAAAGATCCGCCTCCATTTATACGCTCCTCTCACCCATCTCATATCTTCAAGAAATAGCGCATCTCATCTTTATCATCTAATCTCAATCATTTCATAGCATCAAGATCCTTATCTCACAAACAAATCATCACCCTTTTGTTTATGTCGTTTAAGCACGAGTCTAGAAGGCACAAAGACCAAAGTATTGTGACATCAAGATCCTTTGGAGGGTCACGGTAAGGTTCGACATATGATGCATTCGATTTGTTTCTGTTTTATGTCATAAACGAACCAAGAGAGAAAATAACTATTTAGTTATTATTCTTTTCTGTTTTGTTCGGATAATAGTTGAAGCTTAGTCTTCAAAAAAATCGATGAGGATAATGATTCAATGAAAAAAAATCTTTACAAGATTTTTAAAAAAATTGAATCGGTCTGAGATTAATTGAATCATCTTCGTTTTGTATGATTGGAGATGGAGTAGGAGTAGTAACCGATGTGTATGATGAGGTTGTTATTTGAGGCTCGACCTTTTTACTTGCAGTGGACTTTGGGTACAGGTTGTGACCTTCTTCATGCTCCATGTTTTTTCTTTTTCGTATAAGGTCTTGGACCAATGATGGTTAAAACTGAGGTCTTGAGTTGGTATATGGTTTGTGGCGTGGTCCTTCTTCATCTCTGCTATTTTCTTTTTACGAAACGCTTTCTAAAAATTTTGAAACTTTGAATATTTTAAGTTTGCGAAACTTTGTAGTCATGAAATTTCGAAACATTGATACTTATCGAGAATACAGATTTATCGAGAAAGTGAGTTTTCGAAAACGTAAAAAAAATTCGAAAATGAGTTCTCGAAAAATAATACATTTCGAAAACATAATCTCGAAAACTAGTACATTTCGAAAATGTATTCTCGAAAAATAGTACTTATCGAAAATTTCTTATACAAGAAATTCCGACCAGATTCCGGCGACTATTTGCAGATTCCGATGAATTTTCCGATGAGTTTTCCGACCTTTTTTATGACCAATTTTCACGGATGGTACAAAACAAGTCATAAAAGTGATAAAAGTTAACACAAAAAAACTGTTATTGGACATAAATATGAAAAAAATAGTTTGTGCAAACCAAGAAATAAAACACGATACTTTTTTGACCATTTTGATACATGAAAGAGAGCTGTTTAGAAAACTGTTACCCAAAGATAAGAAAAAATTTCCAGGTCCGAAAAAAAATGGGTAAAGCCAGCCTCTAAAACGGTACGAACCACCATAAAATCAATAAAAAGAACATCATGAGCTCTGATACCAATTGTAGGACCGAAAGTATTGTGATTTATGTGGTTCGGGAGGTCTTGGTTGATGATTATAGATGAACATCATATTTAGTTTAGAGAGAGAAAGTAGAGAGAGGGTGAAGAAAATGGAATATATTAAGATGAAAGGAACAATTACACAATTTCTCACACCCCTCATGGAGAGTCATGAGGGGTATTTATAGGCTCATCACAATATTACTTTGCCTAGTGTACGATAGTAGTCCTTGAAGTTACTACTAGCTACATATCTAGTCCATTTCACGTGTGTGACGTTATCTTAATAAAATAGCGAGGCTAACAAGTATGAGGAAAGCCATGAAGTTACCCTTAACTTTTTGGGCGGAAGCAGTGAAACATGTTATTTACATACTCAATAGGGTACCTACAAGAGCCCTGATAGATAAAACTCCATATGAGGCACTCTACAATAGAAAACCAAATTTAGAGAACCTAAGGATATTTGGATGCACAGCTTATGCAAAAATAACAATACCTCATTTAAAGAAGCTGGATGATAGAAGCATACCGATGATCTACTTAGGAGTAGAGGAAGGATCAAAAGCATGTAAGTTATATGGTCCGATAAGGAAAAAGAAACATGTTAGTAGGGACGTAAAGTTTATGGAAGCAAAGCCATGGAATTGGGAGAAGAGTGGAGAGGATACAAGTACACAAGACACATTTTGGGCTAGTTTTGTGGTAGACAAAGTTGACAATGAAAACCCTATACCTGTCAACATAGAAAATGATGATGATATGTATCCAACACCGGATCCATTACCAGATCCAACATCAGAACCAGACTCACCAATTACACCACCAACATACAATTATGACCCTAACTCAGAAGAAGAAGAGGCTACTATTAGTTCATTAGAAACTTCAGACGAAAGATATGATCATAGACCAGTACGAGGATTGAAAGGTTTAGCAGAAATTTACGAAACTGCAAGTGTAGTGGAAACACCAAGTTTATTCTTCACAGAAGAAGAACCTCGTAACTATAAGGAAGCATCAGTAGATAAGAAATGGATTGAGGCCATGGAAATTGAATTAGATTCAATAAATAAGAATAAAACATGGATTCTTACTACATTGTCAGAAAATCAAAAGGCAATTGGACTCAAATGGGTTTTTAAAACCAAGAGGGATGCACAAGGAAAGATCATACGATACAAGGCACGTTTAGTAGCAAAAGGATATGTACAAGAACAAGGAATAGACTTCGATGAAGTATTTGCCCCAGTTGCTAGGATAGAAACAGTACGGTTAATATTAGCGTTAGCAGCATATCATGGTTGGCGAGTTCATCACTTGGATGTAAAATCAGCATTTTTACAAGGAGATTTGAAGGAAGAAGTCTATGTTACACAACCTGAAGGATTTGTACAGCCAGGAAACTCAGGAAAAGTGTACAAGCTTATTAAAGCTTTATATGGATTAAGACAAGCACCGAGAGCTTGGAATGTGAAGCTTGATCAAACATTAAAGTCATTAGAATTCAAGAAATGTAATCTCGAACAAGAAGTTTATACAAAGAGAAACAAGAATTCTACAATTATAGTTGGAGTTTATGTAGATGATTTGATAATCACGGGCACTCCAAAGAAAGAAGTAGAATTATTCAAATCCCAGATGGAAGAAAAGTTTGAAATGAGCGACTTAGGATTGTTAGCTTATTACCTTGGGATAGAAGTTACACAGACAGGAGGAGAGATTACAATCAAGCAAACAGGTTATATTAACAAGATCTTGAAGGAAACGAATATGAATGATAGTAATGATACGAAGATACCAATGGATCCCGGTACTAAGTTGGTCAAGGCGGAAGATGGTAACTCAGTTGACGCAACTTACTACAGAAGCTTAATTGGAAGTCTCAGGTACTTACTACATACAAGACCAGATCTTAGTTATTCAGTCGGACTACTCAGCAGATGGATGCAAGACCCAAAGGAACATCACCTGAAGGCGGTAAAGCAAGTAATCCGATATATTAAAGGAACAAAGGAGCATGGCATAATTTACAAGAAAGAAGGCGGCTGCAAGATTATAGGTTACAGCGACAATAGTTATGGAATCAACACTGATCAAGGAAAAGGAACTACTGGTGTAGTATTTTATTTTGGAGAGTCACCCATTACTTGGTGTACTCAGAAACAACCGACAGTGGCACTATCATCATGTGAATCAGAATTCATGGCGTCTACTGCAGCAGCATGTCAAGCCTTATGGTTAAAAAGATTACTTAGTGAATTAACTGGAAATGAAGAAAAGAATATAACGTTGAAGGTAGATAACGTTTCAGCAATAGCACTAGTCAAGAACCCAGTTTTTCATGGAAGAAGTAAACACATCGACATTCGCTATCATTTCATTCGAGAATGCGTAGAGAATGGACACATCAATGTAGAACACGTCAGCGGAGAACTACAAAGAGCAGATATACTAACGAAGGCTCTACCAAGATTGAAGTTCACGACAATGCGACAAATGCTCGGAGTTCAAGATTTAACAAGAAGCAACGATCAAGATTAAGGAGGAGAATGTGACCCGATTAATCTTTATCTTATGCTCGTTATTATTATTAGTTAGAAGTTAGAGGACCAAACTTGTTAGTTAGAAACATTACAACCGAATAGTTAGTTAAATCGGTTAGATAAACATGAAGGGTTACATCGGTTCAAACATACCGATTCATACTCTATATATACATATGTATTTGTATCGATTAAAGGTTAATGAACATATAGATTTTACTTATTCATATTTGCAACTTATTTATATCGATCTAGAGAGAAAGTGGGACAACAGTGACGAACAAGAAAAGCTGTGTGATTTGTGGGACAGATTGGAACCTTCCGGGATAAGGGCCTTTCAACTAGGCACTGCTGTCGGGTATACTTGCAGAGCATTCTTTGAATGTGCATTCAAATTTACATGTTTAAAAAGCCATAGATTGGCTAAGTGCTGTTGTCCCAATTCGTGTGTATATGTGGATCGATGTTGGTGAAACAAATACTGATTTGCAAACTACAATAACAAAAGATAACTTATATTTGTCTAACCATTGTAATGTTACAAATTCATAAGTACTTATACTAAGCGAATGGTTGTGTTCGAACCATTGCAATGTTTCAATAGAAGGTTGTGTTGGTTCTGTTTCATTCGAACAGGTACAAACCAAACAACACACCTTTTCGGTTATTAACTAACTTCTGGAAATAACTAACTTAACTAACTTAACCAACTTAACCGCTATTTGGTTATTTACTTTATAACGAACACGTTTGGTCCTTCATGTTTCTTTTCAAAGCTATGTCGAGATTATCTTGGTTCACATTCTCCTCCTTAATCTTGATCGTTGCTTTGTCCAAGGTCTTGAACTCCGAGCATTTGTCTCATAGTTGCAAACTTGAGTCTTGGTAAAGCTTTTGTTAAGATGTCTGCTCTTTGTAGTTCTCCACTGACGTGTTCTACATTTATATGACCATTCTCTACGCATTCCCGAATGAAATGATAGCGAATGTCTATATGTTTACTCCTTCCATGAAATACTGGGTTCTTTACGAGTGCTATTGCTGATATGTTGTCAACTCTGAGCGTTATCCTCTTTTCTTCAATTCCAGTCAGTTCACTAAGTAAACGTTTTAACCATAAGGCTTGACATGCTGCTGCAGTAGCCGCCATGAATTCTGATTCACATGATGATAGCGCCACTGTTGGTTGCTTCTGAGTACACCAGGTAATAGGTGACTCTCCAAAGTAAAATACAACTCCAGTAGTTCCTTTTCCTTGATCGGTATTGATTCCATAACTACTGTCACTATAACCTGTTATCTTGCAGCCGCCTTCCTTCTTGTATATGATTCCATGTTCTTTTGTTCCTTTCACATATCGGATTACTTGTTTCACTGCCTTCAGGTGATGATCCTTCGGGTCTTGCATAAATCTGCTGAGTAGTCCGACTGAGTAACTAAGATCCGGTCTTGTATGTAATAAGTATCTTAGACTTCCAATTAAACTTCGGTAATAAGTTGCGTCAACTGGTTCTCCATCTTCCGCCTTGACCAACTTAGTGCCGGGATCCAATGGTATCTTCGTATCATTGCTATCCGCCATACTTGTTTCTTTTAGGATCTTGTTAATGTATCCAGTTTGCTTGATTGTAATATCTCCTCCTGTTTGTGTAACTTCTATCCCAAGGTAATATGCTAGCAATCCTAAGTCGCTCATTTCAAATTTATCTTCCATCTGGGATTTGAACAAGTCTATTTCTTTCTTTGGAGTGCTCGTGATTATTAAATCATCTACATATACTCCAACGATAAGTGTTGAATTCTTACTTCTCTTCGTGTAGACTGCTTGTTCTAGATTACATTTCTTAAAATCTAATGACTTCAAGGTTTGATCAAGCTTTACATTCCAAGCTCTTGGTGCTTGTCTTAAGCCATACAAAGCTTTTGTTAGCTTGTATACTTTTCCTTGGTTTCCTTGCTGAATAAAACCTTCAGGTTGTGTAACATAGACTTCTTCCTTTAATTCTCCATGTAAAAATGCTGATTTTACATCTAAGTGGTGTACTTGCCATCCATGATATGCTGCGAGTGCTAATATTAAACGAACTGTCTCAATCCTAGCAACCGGTGCGAATACTTCATCAAAGTCTATTCCTTGTTCTTGTACATAACCTTTTGCTACTAATCTGGCTTTATATCTAATTATCTTTCCGTGTGCATCTCTTTTGGTTTTATAAACCCATTTGAGTCCTATTGCCTTCTGATTTTCTGGCAAATCTGTGAGAGTCCATGTGTGATTCTTGTTGATTGAATCTAATTCAACTTTCATGGCCTCAATCCATTTCTCGTCTTTTGATGCTTCCTTGTAGTTACGGGGTTCTTCTTCAATGAAAAATAAACTTGAAGTTTCTACTTGTTGTGCATGTTGATAGATTTCAGTGATGTCTTTTAACCCTCGTACTGGTCTGTGATCATATCTTTCTGAGCTTCCTAATGAGCTTCCAAATGAACTAATAGTAGTTTGTCTTTCACTTTCTGAGTTGGGTTCGTAATTGTATGTTGGTGGTGTAATTGGTGATGCTGGATCAGGTATTGGATCCAGTATTTGATCTTCTTCATGATACGTATTATCTATGTTTTCTATGTTGATTGGTGTAGGATTTCCATTATCAACTTCGTCTACCACAAAACTAGCCCAAAATGTGTCTTGTGTATCCGTATCATCTCCATTCTTATCCCAATTCCACGGTTTCGTTTCCATAAACTTTACGTCCCTACTAACATGTTTCTTCTTTCTTACTGGATCATATAGCCTACAAGCTTTTGATCCTTCCTCTACTCCTAAATAAACCATCGGTATGCTTCTATCATCTAACTTCTTCAAGTGAGGTATGGTTATCTTAGCATAAGCTGTGCATCCGAATATTCTAAGGTTTTCTAGGTTCGGTTTTCTCTTGTAGAGTGCTTCATATGGTGTTTTATCTTCTAGTGCTCGTGTAGGTACCCTATTTAGAATATAAATGGCATGTTTTACTGCTTCCGCCCAAAAGGTTAAGGGTAACTTCATTGCTTTCATCATACTCCTGGTAGTTGATAACACCGTTCTATTCTTTCTTTCAACTACTCCATTCTGTTGCGGTGAGTATGGTGCTGTTAACTGTCTTGCTATTCCATTCTCTTTACAATACTTATCGAATTCATGTGATGTGAATTCTCCACCTCTATCTGTTCTTAGCATTCTTAACTTCAATCTTAACTCCATTTCAATCTGTTGTCTAAATTCCTTAAATATGTTGAAGGCTTGATCCTTAGTTGTTAGAAAATAAACCCACATGTAACGTGTACAATCATCTACTAGTAAGAAGATGAGTTTCTTTCCAGATTGTGTTGTTGGACTTATGGGACCACAGAGATCTCCATAAACTAAGTCTAGTGGGTTCTTGGATCTGAATTTAGCTTGATTGGGAAATGGTGTTCTGCTATGTTTTCCTAGTAAACATGCATCACATACTTGTCCGGTATGGTTTATTCTTGGTATTCCTTCTACTAGACCCTTTCTTGTCATCTTGCTAATATCGTCAAAGTTTAGATGACCTAATCTAGCGTGCCATAACCGTGCTTGATTATTCACATTTGCTAAGAGGCATATAGGTGCTTCTATCTGTAATCTAATACTGTAAAGTCTATTTTTCGACCTTTCTACCTTCATCAACAACTTCTTCTTCTTATCATACAAAGTCAGCTTGTTTCCGTCCATTATGATCTTACAACCTATTTCAGTAAGTTGTCCTAGACTAAGTATGTTGCTCTTGAGGTTTGGTATGTAGTAAACATCTGTTATCACCTTCTGCTCCTTGTTTCTACATCCTAATATTATTGAACCTCTACCCTTTATCTCTACATATGATCCATCTCCAAAACGAACGCGTCCAGTGATACTTTCGTCTATATCTTTAAAATGACTCTTTGTTCCCGTCATATGGTTGCTTGCACCATTATCTAAATACCATATGCTATCATCTGTTGTAGCATACTTTCCGGGTTGTATTTGTCCTTCATTTAACAATACTTCTTCATGTGTAGTCATTAACAGTGATGGTTCATCATCTTCATAGATAAGGTTTGATTGTTCTTGAGTTGTTGGTGGTTTTCTACATTCATTCTGAATATGTCCAAGTTTCCCGCAATTGAAACATTTTGCTTTCTTCTTCCACTCACTCCTATTCTTATTGTTCTTGCCATTGTGAGTTGGGTTTTCTCCATTCGAGTTGTCTCTATTTCCTTTATTCTGCCAGTTTCTTTTTGAGTGGTTTGATCTACCCTTATACTTGTTAAATTGTTTCTTATGTCTAGAGTGATCGCCTTGTGCGAATAATAGGTTATCCTGGCTTTCTGCTTGTCCTCCCTTTCGGAGTTTTATCCTTTCCTCGAATGCCTTTAATTTTCCAGTGATCTCATCTAGGGTGATATCATCTAGATCACTTGTCTGTTCTATGGATGCTACTATCTGAATGAACCTATCTGGTGTGGAGTCTAATAGTTTTCGTACTAAAAGTGATTCATCCAAGGTTTTTCCTAATTCTTTTGCCTTCGTGGCATAACCATTTAGTTTATCTGTAAATACATCCACCGTCTCTTCATCCTTCATTTGAAGGGCATTAAATCCTATCATTAGGGATTGTAATCGTGCTTGTTGCACTCTTTCTTCTCCAACGTGTCTCTTTTTCAATGATTCCCACAATTCTCTAGCAGTTTTACAATTTGCTACTTGTAAGATCACATCCTCGGTTAATGCTTGATATAGAAGGGCAATAGTTGCCTTATCCTTCTTATCATCGGCTTGAGTGTTTTCTTTGGGTTCTATAGTCTCCCATAAACCATGTGCTTCTAATATGACCTTAATTTGAATAGCCCAAACAGTGTAGTTTGTGGTTTTGAGTTTAGGACATTGATATTGTGTAAGCGGTGTAATGGGTTTAACTACAGTGCTATTGACGTTAGTGTCATCTCCACCCGACATTCTAGATGTGTTTACGATCTTCACTTTTGACTTATATGGGAAATCTAACTAGTATGGTATAACCTTACTACTACGGGGAATAGAAATAGTTATCTGGGAATCCTAGTAATACGGGGATCAAATATAGTTTTCGGAATTTCCTAATAATGAATATCTATACTATAAATGTATAAATGAAATCCAATGATGATAACGTGACCTCGTATGTTTTGCGTTCCCACTTGTGTGTCGATACAAAGAGATATATCAACCACGTACTAATCTTTCCTCGTCTCCTTTCAAATCTGGTTGTCGAGTTTTATTAACCAAATTTCCACGTTGTTCCTTTTCTTCTTGACTTGGCTCCTACTACTTTGCCTCGTACCCTTGTTATGTATAGGCTTACTCCAAAAAATTCCTACTCGAATTGAATTTCTGGCCACGATCAACCTTCAGAATTTGTTGTCGTTGTTTCTCTTATTCCAAGTCTCCTTTCGGTAAAAATAATACCGTAGCAAATGTTTTGCTTTTCTTCTTCTTTAGTACTCGTAGTACCAAAATCAACAAATCAACGTCTAAACAAATTTCTTTGTTTGTCGTTCCTGCTATTGCTTGCTTCTTGTGCAACGTTGCTCTCACAATACTCCTTCTCGTTCTTTATTTCTTATCCACACCGTTTATCAACAACGCCTAATACCTAGTCGGTATTCTTTCTTTTATGAAGTGAGTGATCAATTCGCTTCAGTTTTCTTCAAACTTGTTGTTGCTTCTTGTATTGCCAACGTGCCTACTCTTCGTATATATGTATGTATGTACCGGTATCTATCTCTAAATCCAAGCAATGCCAATTTGTTTTTCTTTTCTGTTTCTGCTTCTGCGCGCTTCTTCTTTTTCTTGCGTACCAACTTTGTACACGATCTTTCTAGACGTCTAATCTTCTCTTGTTGTGTTGTAGTAGAGAACACACAAGTACGTTTCTTGTTGTTAACTTAACAAGAAGATCTTCCAAGTTTCTGGTTTTGCTGTGGCGTACGAATCACAACAAACCAAAGTACCAACGTTTTCTGAATGGTAACCTTTTTCGTTTGCAAATTTCGACACAAAGAAAAATGTATACGGTTTTTCTTATGTCCCTAAGTTATCTATGCAACCTTTCTAATGTAACAAGGATCAAGGTTTGCGTTATTTCTGGTCGTGGGTTTCTGGGTTTCGATTCTGGTTTGTATATCTCGATGCAATAGATTCTGGATTTCAGGGTTTGTTTTCTGGTTGTAACGAGATATCCAACAAGGCTCTTGATGCCAAATGTTGTCCCAATTCGTGTGTGTATGTGGATCGATGTTGGTGAAACAAATACTGATTTGCAAACTACAATAACAAAAGATAACTTATATTTGTCTAACCATTGTAATGTTACAAATTCATAAGTACTTATACTAAGCGAATGGTTGTGTTCGAACCATTGCAATGTTTTAATAGAAGGTTGTGTTGGTTCTGTTTCATTCGAACAGGTACAAACCAAACAACACACCTTTTCGGTTATTAACTAACTTCTGGAAATAACTAACTTAACTAACTTAACCAACTTAACCGCTATTCGGTTATTTACTTTATAACGAACACGTTTGGTCCTTCATGTTTCTTTTCAAAGCTATGTCGAGATTATCTTGGTTCACAAGTGCATATTCAAGTTTGAGGATATTGATGAAGAGGGAAACACGTTTCCGTCTCTACTAAAGACACAAGCTTTAGTTCGTTCACTTATCAAGAGTTCTCCAAGTAGAAACTTGTTTAAGCTAAATGTGTTGGCCGGGATGGAACGTGAGCTGGGATTACATTTTGTAGAGTTCACTCAGGTTATACATAGGGTTTGTGAAGTTTTTGTGCCACATGTTTTGTGCGAATACCTCTGCCATTTATCCAAGTTATTTAAGCTTTGCTACCGCAAGGTTTGGCAGGTTTCGCGTGGCGAGAACATGTTAGGGCTGTGTGAGGCAACGGAAGTGGTAATGAACAAATGCTTTCAACTTTTGGGATCGCTCCGTCATTGGACGAGTGGACAACGGAATTCAAATCGTTTTCTAGGTGTAGTCCCATATTTCCTTCATCTATATATGCTAGGAATGAACATCCGAATTCACGCTTTGAGATATTTTCCTTGAATGTGAGTGTTGCACATTCTCAATTTAATGAAGGCAGTGTAACTGGGCGTGTTACATTTGTAGACAAATGTCGGTTAGCAGATGGTGATGGGTGGGTGAGCTTGGATAAGAAGGATGATTGCCATGTTTCAGTTTTCGACCGGGAATGGTTCGATAGTTTCCCCATATACAATGCTTCGTATATACCATTAGGAAACACCAGTTGTGTTCGTTCCGTCCCCTTTTCATCATCTATTGAGGTTGCTTTGCTGATCAAAGCTACCAGCAAGAACAAAGACCAGACTTACTTAATTTACAATGGCAGTGGTGGTGCGGACCTGACGAAATTTTGGGAGGATGGGAAATTGAAAGCCAAGTGTGGGTCGATTGAGTTTATTGGTAAAGATGGGCGTATCCTTTTAAGTTTTGTTGCAATTAAAGATGCAGTAGACATTACAATGCAGCTGATGTTTGAGCCCTTTAAACCTTTACGACTAAGTGGCTCAATACAGGCTTCTTATGGAAAAGACACTCTTGGAGATTGTGGTTTCTTTGGTGAGTATACTGCACATATCTTTAGAGCCGATCCAAGTCAACGTATTAGCTGTGGAAAGCCCTATTCGTTGCCGCTATACAAGTCTGCTTTGGCTCTACCCGCCAATGAGTGCCTTAGGATGAAAACAAAATTTAGTTGATGTTGAACAAATACATGCATTGTGGATGATGAAGTGGAATTATGTAAGAGTGGGAGTGTGGACTGTGTAAGCACTTGGAACATAAGTTGCAACGTAGGCTTTCTTGAACTCAGAGTGAATTGGGTTCATTAAGTGCGGTGTAGTTCAAGGCAGGCCGGAAAGTTTTTGGAACAATAGCTAAATGGATCGAACGTGTGCTGCTTTGGCTGCTTAAAGGATTCTCAAGTAGTAGCTTGTGAGAATGTTAATTCAGACTCTGCATAAATGGATCGAGCTTAATACGACTTTTTCTGATATGTGTTGTCGTGTTGATGCCAAAATCCTTGTGCCATGCCTGGGTAACCATGACCCTCTTGGTTCGTCCTCCCCCTTTAGCCTCAGACGTAACAATTTGAGCATATTGTGTTTTGATACAACAAAAAAGCAGTTTTTAATAAACATATTCGAGTTGCTTATCCCAATAACATGAGCCTGTTTTAAATCTTAGGTTGTGTGATACTATATTTCACCATGATTTTCAAGTTGATGTTATTGGGTCCTCCACCTGAACTAAAATGATGTTTTGTGTGTCTCTTAGATACGATTCGTTTACTTTGTGATTAGTGTAGCTGGATTATCAGAAGTTTACTTGGTAGATTTTCAGTGATTTTGGTAGATGGGTTTTACTCGGTTTTTAGTCTGTTTTCTGACATTTTACGACACACTGGCATCTCATTTACGTTTTTATCTAAAGTTAATCTCTGATGCGTTTTGGTTCTTAAAATGGTATGATTATTATAGCTTCAAGAAAAGCTATCGAAATAAAGTATGCTATTTTTTTTGTTCACATACAATGAATTGAGGCCAATTATCTTGTGTAAGTGTAGTAAGCATATGGAGTCTGCTAATACAGCTTTTTTCTTTATCTGGTGGACTTTTTACATTTTGAGTCACCTCATTGATAGTGGTTTGTCTTCCTTTTTAACCCTTTTTTTAAGAATGAGACGAGCCAGATTATGTTTCAGATTTAACAGGTCAAACGGGTAAATTTCAAAAGATTTAGCTACAATAAAACAGATCAAGTGGGTTAAAAGTCACCGTGAGTGTATTTTCATATAACACCTCTTCTCAGATTATTATTAATAAACTTTAATTTCTGTAGTCATAGTTGACTAGATAGATGTTTGAAGAGTATATAGATTTTTTATACAAAAAATTGGCCGACCTGACATTTACAAAAATGACCTGTTTGACATTGTTGGTGTTCGATGTCTTTTCTTTTGCCATGGCATGTGTTCTTGGTATTGTTATTGCTGCTATCTGCCATGTATTATTGCCATCTTATATGCTGTGTCTGGTCAGGCAAGTTGTTGATGCCGTCTCTTATGTCATGCATCATTATTACAGTAACATTCAATTAAATGAAAACGTTGTGGACTACACATTGAAACCACCATCTGGACATTTATTGTATAACCTTTGTAATTTTATTAAGCAAAAACTTTACAGCTATATTATGACAAATAAATGTCTAAGGGCAGAATGTAATTACATAGTTAGCGCCAGTATTACATGTAAAAGTGCTTGTTTTGTCGTCATAAGCGTAAGAATAAGCCTTGGGGCAAAGATTCTTGAAAAACTTCGAATAATTTGTTGGTGGACATTTGTCTGGTGTATTGTGATCTCCACTGCAACAATATTCTGGCGTACCAAACGCCAAACATGCACTTTTACATCCAACTGTTCCACCAGATCCGTTTTTCACAGCGAGCTCAGATGGGCATTTAGCGTTAACATCAACAGGACAATCGGTTGCTGCACAACCACCTTGTGGAACAATAGAAACCGGTAAATTAAACCCGTCAACAAGACTAACATCAAAAAAGTCTTTTCCATCTGCACCTCCTATGGTAAACTCAGCAAGCGTTGCAGGAGGGGTTGCACCAGCACCGTTGCATCCTACCTGACCAGAACCACAGTCTCCACTATTACAATGGAAGCGTCCACCATCATTTGAACATTCAAATCGAGCCCAGACTCGACCAGACCAAGGTGTAGGGATGTCAATAGCATTCGATGCACCGGATGCCAATTCGAATCCTGTTGGCACTGAGGCTCCGCTTCCAGTCAAAGTAGCTGGCGCGATGCTATAGGGGCAATTGTTTTTTATGGTGAAAACAGCCGAATGAACACCTGCAAAAAATCACTTATATTAATATAAGCATTACGTGCATGAGAGTATTGGATAAAAACGAGTAAATACTGTATATCTAACGAGCAAAATCACTTATATCCCATCATGAACAAAAGATTTAATATATAAAGAAAAAGAAGATATGCATATAATTATAAAGAAAATTTTTACCATGTATCAAATTAATGGCTAAAAGAAGAGCAAAAGCAATTTGGTTCTCCATATCAAGTACAAAACGTAATATATGTTTTTTTTGATGAAAAACTAACAATTGAAGTTTGGGTTTTATAGGCAGAAGGAGATAACATTGAATGACAAAGGGACATTCTAATTTAAGAATGTTTAATAGACTTAATTGTATCGTATTCAATGCACATAACATAATAACTTGATCAGATTTTGGAAATATATAACTATTACATACTAGATATTACATATATATGTGCATGCGTGTATGTATGGTAGGAATGTAAATCATCTATTAATATAATCATATTTGTTTCTTAAGTTATTGGAGTTATGTCAAGACTTAACGTATATTCTAGTGATAGTTATCCTCTTTGTAATGTTTCCATAACTTACAATATGTATACGTGTGATTCTAGAAAGGATTTTATTTGTACATAGAAAATCGTATTATTATTTTACTAGTTATAAGTTCCATGCACGCACGAGGTTTACAAATAAATCAAATTTATTTTAAAATTTTAGCTTAGTATATATAGATATATAAGAATTTACCCGTAAAAATTGTGATATAAGTATAACTAATAAATATGCATGAGTTTTTTATTATGTATTAATATCTATTAATATTCTGTAAAAAAATTTATTAGATGAAAGCTTTAACTTTGTTCAGCTGACATAGATGTTGAGGTTGAGATTGAGTTTGTTGTTTAACTATTCGTATCATGTTGTACAAAATATGCGAGCTTAGTAGCACATAATGAGCGTTGATGAAGTTTAAAAATACTCCGTAAAGTTTTTTGAAATTGTTTTTCCGGATAACCATATATAAACTTTAAATAATAATCACATGAGTCATTGTTATAAGTACAATCGCATATATTTTTTTTTAGGTAAAAGTACAATCGCATATATTTATTTTTCATATCACAGTAACTCGTGCTTAACATTTGATATTTATATTACCGTTAATAATAATTTAGCCGTATTTAATATTCAAACCCGTATACATATAGATTAAACTTTTAAATAGGATAATATGAGTCCTTATTTAACGTATATAGTAAAAAAAAATAAAGTTTAAACTAATATTTATTTTAAAAATATTTAAAGTGTATTAAAACTAATTCGTATATTAACAAAATTTTGTATCCATGAGCATTTGGATGATTTCCAGCGAAATATATATATTACATACACTACATGATAGTTGACTTTAGAATGTCAAAGTAAGAAAACATGCAATATATGACAGTTGAGTTTAGAATGTCAATGTTTGGGTCAGTTTAGATTTTGACCCATTGTACTAAAAATACTCTTTGTAACATTCATTTCATATAAATTCAATCTAAAAGTTTCATCCCAACTTCTCAATACATAACATGATTAAACAAAGAAAGACACATAACATTGTTCAAAAGACATAAAAGACAAACATAGAGTTCAAACATATAATCCAAAAGACATGAAAGTTAACAAAATTTCAATTGTTCAAAGATCACAGCATAACAACTAAACAAATTTGACTTGCAAGCTCATCAACTGACTTCTTCCTCTTCTTTGGTGGCCTGTCAACTTGAGGTTTGTGAATGGGTGGTATTATTACTGATGTAGACTCAAAAAAATTGCCAGAAGTCTCTGCCACTACAACCATTGATCTTGAATGAGAATATACGTGCCCATTTTTCTAGTCTGTAAGCAGCATGAACCCAGTCTTCAGGTATACCAAACCTTGTTTCATTGTCAATCATGTGGTTTACTGCAGCCACAACATGTTTACATGGTATTCTAGTCAGCTCCCACTTCCTACAACAACACTCCCTTCTATCCATGTTAACAACACATTGATCCTCATCAGGCACATTTACTTGATATAAAGAGCCTCCAATCGAATCAACAATGCAGTAAGTACCTTTTTTTATATAGCATCAAACATGTGATGCAGGATTTCTGATCAGGTTTTAATATTTATAATAGTCTCGTCTACCTAAGGTCTACCTAATGCACTTACGGGCAGTGTACTCGGTCATGTATAGAGTACTTTTCGGTAAAGCCGAGGTCATCCCAAGAGCTATGAGTGTGGATCCTAATTTAAGTCTATGTCACAATATTAAAAGGGTTTATGAGTAGAATATTAATTAAACTAATAAATTGAAAATAACAAAAGGTGAATATTAAATGAGGTGAACTAAATGTGATCAATAAGCATGGTTTTCTGGCAAACAACTAATGGATGATAATTGTTTTGATCTAATTCTCAAACAGTATCTATTCACACATTAAATTGTGGTAAAAGGCGGTAGACTCCTTTGGTCAATTCATCTACCCTATGATCCTAGACTCCTCACCAAGGTAATTATTAGTGACCAAGGATCATTCGGTAATCTATTCACAGTCATAAAGAGCCGGTGTTTACTTTCGCAATACATGGGGGTTAAAGTCAACTAGACTCAGTTGGTCAATTCGTCTAGTCCTATATTCCATAACGTCCTATTCCGTAACCTAATGATTACAAGAGTTCGTGTGTTTATGAAATGGAAGAGTCATTAAGTACATCTACTAACTAAGAAATATTTAATGGAACCCGGCCTCTCGGAACTTAGGTTCCCCCTAATTTCTTAAGCAATTCCATTTGGAAGGTGGTCGTTGGCTGAAATTTTCACACAAATAGTGATAGTCCTATCGCCGATTTTTATCATTAAACGCAACCTGATTCACTAGGGTCCTATGGTCAATTCTCCTAGCTTCCTAGATACTACCCAAAATTTCATGCTACCAAAACAAAGGTGTCCCAAAATAAGCCAAGAAAGTATCCATATAAAACGATAAAGAAACAAGAAATTAAAATCAAACAATTAACAATGAATAATTAATTAAACATTAATAACACTAATTTAAACACAATAGATATCAATTCATTGACAATTAATCACAGAATCAAAATTATGTCAATTAATAATGAAACTGAAATAAATAATGAAGGTCGAAAAATGATTACATATAGTGCCAATTAAATGCTATCGATCCCCTAATTGAGTACCGGGGCAAAAACCCGAAGGATTTGCCCCTTTAAACCTGCGCCACCAAACCAAACTGCTGCTCTCCTCTTTTTGTCTTGTATGGTAGCCAAAGAGAACCAAAAACAATATTGTTGATAACTTAAGCTACGTAGGGTATTATTTATATATAATATGAAGTTTCGCCTTGTCCAACTTTAGCCCCTGAGCTCACATGTTGTTTTCACATGTTGAAATGCAACTTCAAAACCTTTTTCACGTTTTTCTTGTGTTTCAAAATTTGTTATTTGTATTTTACATCACTCAAGATCCACAGTCAATGATGCAATTTTTGCTTTTAATGTCTTGTTTATTTCATTGCATTTTTTAGCCTGGGTTTGGGTGGTCAGAAGTAAGGTCATGAGTTCTGGATGTGGACTGGCCGTAGGTTCATTTTCTTCAATTTGATCATTGTTATAGTCATCAATTGAATCATCAAATGTAACAACGGTGTTCATTTGTTCATCCTCTTGAGGAGATAAAAATGAGTCAGTTTGAACAACATGCCCCTCGGCTGATGCAGATGCAGATGGTGATGCTATTTCATGTATCAGGCATGTGGGTGAACCATGTACCTGAGACATACCGTCAGTGTCATACACTGGGCCCGTGTCACTCATGTGAAGTTCCTACATGTTTGCCATTAACATCACTGCTGCATTTGCTTCCAAATCTTCCATGTCATTGTCAGAACAAGCATTGACCATGAAGTTATTTTCTTTGTCAGTCAGAGTGCCACCTGCTTCATCTTTAAGAGCTAAGAGTAATGCTTGCTTGTGAAACACACTGCCTCGAGTTCTTGGATTTGGACATGCAATAGCCAGATGACCCTTTCGATTGCGGTTATAGCATCGAACCACTGTATTCCCAGTTTCAACAATTTCAACCCTTTTCTGAGTAGCACCAGCATTGTTCCTATATCCCCCAGTATTGTTAAACCATTGTCCATTTTCCGAGTTTCCCATATAACCTCCGGAACTAGATCGTCCATAGTTACGATTCTGCATCTCAACTCGACCATCTTGTACAACAGCTTGATTCCTTGTGTTAGATGAAGTGCGAAGTCGATTGTTTGTTTTGTTTGACAATTTGCTGAAGGCACGAGCAATAAGTGCAAGTCCTTGATTCAGAGTGTTAAATTCCTCATCATCGTTTGAATTTGTGTAGTACATGGTGTCAGTGTTGTCATAGGGGACAAGTTGATTTGAACCTGATTGTTGTGACGAATCATATGAGATTAGTTGGTTTGAGGGTGTTTGTTGTGGGTAATTAAAGTAATTTTGTTCTTGGACATAAGCATGGTTTGACAATGGTGGTGGGGCAAAGTGAGATTAAGCTATGAGAGATAATGAGTTTGGAGTTGTTGGAGGTGAGTAATTTCCACGAAGGGCCCAATCTTTGTTCTTAAACGAAAAGTTCTTGGTGGATTCTTCCCGTAAACCTCAAAATGCATATTTTAATCAAAAGTTTTCCAAAAACAACATCAATATGCTATTTTTGAGGGGGAGAATGAAAAGTGATTAAAACATGATAAACAAAATGAATGAAATCTCGCATGAGCTCAACTTAGTAATTACCAACGAATTGACGAAACTAAAATATCAGTAAATCGAAAGGACTTGTCCTGGACGGGTACTAATTTCAAGCCAGTCTAACTAGTGATGTAAACGTGTCTCGAATAGGAATGTACCGTTTCGAGAGAGATTTTTTGAATATGACCAGAACGGGTAATAATTTCAAGCTGGCCTAGCCAGTGATGTAAACGTGTCTCAGAGCGGTCATGTTCACTAAGATTCAATCAATTCAAAAGTGCAAACTCCACCCAACATGTGTAAATTTCTATTTAAAACATGTAAGCACATGTGAAGGGGGAGTATTTCTGAAAAACACAAAACTCTCAAATTGTTAACAAATGAAATTTCTAAATTACAAACACTTTGAGAGATTTTCAAATGATGTTTATGGCAACATAGGATAGTCATGGAGTTATAAGGAGACTAAGTATAGGAAATACGTCCTATGATCCGCTAGAGCCGAGGGGATCTACCCAAGGACAATACCAATAGTTTAGAACTAGAAAGTCGTTAGTTATGATATGAAAAAAAGGAGAAAAGAATGAAAGGAGAAAGAAGGGGTTGAAGAATTAAAAAGAAAAGTTATGAAAAGGGTGAAAAGAAATACCCTCCAAATGATTCAACCTTAGGGAAGAAACCGGGTTCAACTCATATGATACTGGTTGTTGCTAAGGTGACACCGGTATTGAAGACAAAGACGTCATGGACCCAGTGACGCACTGCACCTAACCTTCTAAATCACTCAAGTTCTCTTAAAAGAGCTTGTTTCATTCTCACGGGGAACCCTGCATAATCTATCGACCGCTCATTACGAGCCATGTTGATTGAAACAGGAGACACCGCTCCAGTCTCCGACTACTAAAATATGCACTTATCGAGTCTAGAGCCGCGAGATACATCAAAAGATCTCTTCGGAACACTTGATACTTCTACACTAGTTGTTCAACATTAAGGACACCAATTGTAAATAATAAGAGTCCTACGCAGATCATAGCAATCTGCCAGAACATTTATGAGAGAATTTACAATTGTGATTCTCAATGATTGAATGGAAATACATGCCAGGGTCAACATCAAACAGCCCTAAAAGCATGTCACTTCAGTAATCTCTAGTGGGTTACGCTTAGTGTTCGCGGTGGTTACAAACGGTCTACAGTCGTGGGGTGAACTCAGCGGCTCACCTGAATCATTTATGTGCTTCGGTAGATCTTGTAAGCCCTCTCGGGGGTATCCGGTTCAGGAATGGCCATGGCAAGGATTAGGGAAAGTTTTCACAATATGCTGTTAACAATCTCTAACTCCGAACTTGTAAGTGTCGGATGCTTTATTGCTAACTGTTTTCATGCAGGTACTTATGGAGACCGGGAGTGCTATACCATCATTTCCATCATCTGCGTCAAAACAATTTCCACATGCTCATACTTTCATCATAATGAAAGATATTGTCAAAGAAAGTGCTCACCAAAGATCAAAGTAAAGTAAATTTCAAAGAAAGATTCTACGTCATGTAAAAGAATCTACAGAGATCAAAGACAACGACCAAAGCTACAAAATGAGAGCTACGAAAGTATGATATGCCAAAGTCAAAAGACGTATGAGCATGTTGGAAAGGCGTAAAGACACCAAAGACAAAGACGTTGATGAAAGGCATATAACACCATCACTTGATCACACCAAGAACAAAAATTGAAGAACAAAGAATCATAATTCAATGATTATTAATTTTTGATGACTTCTAACATCGTGAAAGTCAAAGCTAGAGATAAAAGTTGAAGACGTCTAGCAAACTTGATGACCAACCCTTAGGGTGAGATTGTTGGGAATACATTTTAGTTATGTCAAATGTTGGTCACCACTTTTGTAATAGGTTGCTATAACATTTACTTATTATGTTTGTTTACATTAGTTAATGTTTTATGTTAATCTTAGTTAAGTCCATGGGCCATGTGAAAGTCCATTAGGAGAATGTATGGAAAAGGAAGGATGCCCTAGCCTCCCTTCCCTATAAATAGACACCTTATGTAATCATTCTCTTTGTTGGTTATATTGATATTGTAGTGAAACCCTTGCATATTTATCTTTCATATCATATAATCTTCCATCTCTACATCTCTCTCTTATCTCTATATCATATCTATACTTGTGTTTACAATATGGTGACCTAACAAGGTCCTTGTATATTTCATTCTTTTTATTTACACGTATACATTTGTATATGTGTAATAAACTTTATGCCATTTGTATACTAAAATATGCACTTATCGAGTCTAGAGCCGCGAGATACATCAAAAGATCTCTTAGGAACACTTGATACTTCTACACTGGTTGTTGTTCAACATTAACGACACCAATTGTAAATAATAAGAGTCCTACGCAGATCATAGCAATCTGCCAGAATATTTATGAGAGAATTTACAATTGTGATTCTCAATGATTGAATGGAAATACATGCCAGGGTCAACATCAAACAGCCCTGAAAGCAGGTCACTTCGGTAATTCCTAGTGGGTTACGCTTAGTGTTCTCGGTGGTTTCAAACGGTCTACAGTCGTGGGGTGAACTCGGCGGCTCACCTAAATCATTTATGTGCTTCGGTAGATCTTGTAAGCCCTCTCAGGGGTATCCGGTTTAGGAATGGCCATGGCAAGGATTAGGGAAAGTTTTCACAATATGCAGTTAACAATCTCTAACTCCGAACTTGTAAGTGTCGGATGCTTTATTGTTAACTGTTTTCATGCAGGTACTTATGGAGACCGGGAGTGCTATACCACCATTTCCATCATCAGCGTCACAACAGTTTCCACATGCTCATACTTTCATCATAATGAAAGATATTGTCAAAGAAAGTGCTTACCAAAGATCAAAGTTAAGTAAATTTCAAAGAAAGATTCTACGTCATGTAAAACAATCTACAGGATCAAAGACGACGATCAAAGCTACAAAATGAGACCTACAAAAGTATGATATGTCAAAGTCAAAAGACGTATGAGCATGTTAGAAAGGCGTAAAGACACCAAAGACAAAGACGTTGATGAAAGGCATATAACACCATCACTTGATCACACCAAGAACAAAAATTGAAGAACAAAGAATCGTAATTCAATGATTATTAATTTTTGATGACGTCTAACATCGTGAAAGTCAAAGCTAAAGATAAAAGATGAAGACGTCTAGCAAACTTGATGACCAACCCTTAGGGTGAGATTGTTGGGAATACATTTTAGTTATGTCAAATGTTGGTCACCACTTTTGTAATAGGTTGCTATAACATTTACTTATTATGTTTGTTTACATTAGTTAATGTTTTATGTTAAGCTTAGTTAAGTCCATGGGCCATGTGAAAGTCCATTAGGAGAATGTATGGAAAAGGAAGGATGCCCTAGCATCCCTTCCTTATAAATAGACACCTTATGTAATCATTCTCTTTGTTGGTTATATTGATATTGTAGTGAAACCCTTGCATATTTATCTTCATATCATATAATCTTCCATCTCTACATCTCTCTCTTATCTCTATATCATATCGATACTTGTGTTTACAATATGGTGACCTAACAAGGTCCTTGTATATTTCATTCTTTTTATTTACACGTATACATTTGTATATGTGTAATAAAATTTATGCCATTTGTATACAAAAGGCCCTTGATCGTTCTTTATATTTTCATCTTCAGTCCACGGAATAAATAAACTTAATATTATTTAGCCGCTTTCAGTCCCTGGACTTCAACTCCTTTGCGCCCAAGTAATAAGTTACGGCGTAAGTCTAATGGCACTTACGCCGTAAATCTTCGTCGGTTTGTAATTATCCACACATATATCCACAACTACGGAGTAACTAAATCATAAGTTACGCCATAACCTTCGCACTTAATCACTATGGCATAACCTCAAAGCAAGTTATGAACATAGAACTCTCATTAACCGTTTTACGCCGTAACCTTGCAAAAGGTTACGTCGTACTCTTCATCAGGCAGAAATTTGGCTAAGTCATAAAATATATACGGCGTAACCTCAATGATATGTTACACCATAACCTTGTGCCTTTATCCTTTTTTGGCAATTTCTTGTATCTTTTCTGTTCCAATGCCTCAATTAAGCTGAAATACAAATATGAACTAATACGAATGAATTAAGTACCATATTAATATAAATGAGGTAGTAAACATGGGAATTTGATATATAAATTATCAGGTTAATTTGATTATCAAATATCCCCCACTTGAACTCTACTTGCCTTCAAGTAGACTTTTTAAATCATTTCTAAAAAGACATCTCCCAAGTTGTTTTGGAAGATATGAGTTTAAAAATTACCTAAGCAAGAAAATTTCCAAACCAAACACCACACGAAAAGGGAATTGAAATCACACTCTCACTCTCACTAATCTACACGTTTATTTTTTGGTAATCACTCAACTGCTCAGTCATGGCGAGTATTCTATCATAGGCTTGGCAAAGATACTAATCTCCACCACTAGAGTCTATAGATGCTGCTATTCCAAAAGGCAAATGGGTTGACACAACAATAAAGGCTTACGGGGTTAAATCAGTCTTCTACCAATACCATTATTTCAGAAAAGGTGACAAAGCCACAAATGCTCGCCCAAATCCATGAACGAGACACTTGTGATTGTTCAATTCCTTAACTTGAATAAACTAAAGGGAATGAATGACAAGGGTAGGAAAAATAAAGACATGGGAAAACATTTAAATGGGTGTAAAATAAAAAGATACGAAACAAGTAGTTTCCTAAAGTCCACAATCGCCCCGTCACTATTCGCATTTAATCCCATAGCAAAACCCGAGGGTCAAGAGTCAAGGAGTCTTTAAGAACATCCAATACACGAGTTAATGCATATAAAATGTAGCATAGTGCCTCATAAATTCCATAAACTAGGCAAGTAAGCCTTCATCATCAATGAAAAAAAATATATATATGTGCTCTAATTTTTTTTTTTTTTTAAATTGGGTAAAATATTTCACATATTCGGACCAACAACCATATAATCTCTCATTTCTATCTCCCTTCCCCCCACTTGAGATGTACAATGCCCCCATTGTATAAATATTGACTAAAACTTGAAAGGTGAGATAGAAATGTACGGGTTTATAATTTTATATGTTAAAAGACATCAAAACGGATATGTAGAAACTGCGCCAGTTGAACAAGGCGAGAATACTAATCACAATACTGAACGACAAACGCTTGCTTGCATGCTTTGTATATATATTTTTTTCTCTTTTTTCTCACTTTTTTCTCACTTTTTTTTTAAATTTTATACAAGACAAGGTATACATGAATAAAAACAAAAACGATACGAACATATAAAGCATCCTCCCACTTGAGATCAACTATCTTCAAGACCCGCTTTTCTTCCAAAACCCTTTATTTAATACCCGCGACTTCCACCAATGAAACCAAAATTGACTAACAGCGCCCGGACGATGGACTTTTAGAAACTACAGGGTAGGCTAGGCGAAAGGTGTAACGAAACAATATATATAGTGTGAACAAAATGAAAAGATTGGCTCAAACGGGTTTACTAAGGGTATCTTGCACTAATAATGAGTGCAACAAAAGGGTTTTAACAGGGGGATTGACTAATCGATGTGAAAACTCAATATACACATTACATAACATAAATTGATAGGCTATTTGGGTTTAATACTAAAAATTACCTTTTATCCTAGATGCACCGATTACACCAAGTTTCCTTAGTGTAATGCTCATTATAATGGTCTCGAAAAGATATATAAGGCCAAGTTCTAAAGTCTACTACAGCCACCAGTACACTCATTTTAATGGTATTATGTATAAGAGGAAAACGGAAAGGCTTATTCTCACACAATGTAAATATAGGGTAGTTGTGCTCAGTCTAAATTAAACTAGTTAAGTAATGAAAAACATGTCAAAATTTTATAAATGAAACATTTTTCACTAAAAACTAGAAAAATAAGGCAAGTGAAACCAAATGGGTGTTTATTTTTTATCCCTTCCCCCCACTTAGGTCATACTAAGCATATAGATAAAAATAAGAAGGTTTAGAAAAGGAACGGAAAACTCCCCTGGATCAATACATGGCACTTCTTGTAACATGCTCCAAATGTGCCTCCCTCGAGCAACATCCAACTCCATCATCAACTCTTCATCACCACCATCCTGGTAGTCAATTAAGCTAGATAAAAAGTGTTCCCTTGCAGCCAAACACCACTCCGTAATGCATAGACCTGTAATGCTGCAAAAAAAGCTAACACCAAAAAGCATAATTCCAGATAAAAAAGCAAAATAGCATGAAATGCACAATAATAAAACAAAATAAAACCTAACTCACTTTCGTAGGAATCACGGTTGTATTTAGCGTATGCAACAAGCCTTTTAAACCACTCAATGTCCCGAGTAGACGAGTGAAGTCTCGTAAGGCTTTACAGAGAACACACCCAAAAAGTTCATTACTACTAAAAATCTACAAACTTGGTAAATGTTTTTGAAAATGGTTTGCTACAGGAAGAAGTTACGTCGTAACTTAATTGATTGAGTTATGCCGTAGGTAATGTGAACTGACAATAATGCGTGCTTGCAAGTAGTTACGGCGTAACCACAAAGATGTAGTTACACCTTAGAAACCTTCTGATGAAAATTCTAGAAAAATCAACTTCAATAGACCACAAAGTGGTCCTTCCAGCACTTCTCCTGCATTTCTTCATTGTAGAAACCTGAAAAAATAATGCACAAACATACCAAGCATAAAATCCTATAAAATCTAAAGCTAAAATCAAAATAAAAATAAAAAGATAGGCATGGGATGCCTCCCACGAAGCACTTGTTTTTGTTCGAGTCACGAGCTTGACTCCACCCTTATTTACTAAGTAAAAGGGTGTTCATCCCCTAACTTGAAATCAAATGTAGGTGAAAATAGCAATAAACACCATGAGGGTGTGAATTTGCTATGGGGTAGAGAAATGATGAATTAAAATTATACCTTGGAATAGATGTCATTTCCCTCATTACCTTACCCATCTTCGTTGATGGCTTTGATGAATGGCTCACTCCATGATGCGGCTGAATAATCGGCTTGCACACCACATTTATCTCCATGTCAATCATGGTAGTGCCCATAATTTCGCATCCAAATTCCTTCTTAAGCTTAATCTCAATCAGGTTAGTAGCCGGTGCCACATAATCATCACCGAGAGGTAGGTTACACCTCGTCATCGATAGTTTTAGCAACCTTTATAAGAACACTAGCAATATTGTGAGTAATAAAATTAAAAGGAGGGTTAGAATTGCAACCATTTTGTTTGCTAGGTATCTCCTCCCTTACTCGCGAAATTGCTTCATCATCTTTCCTCACAACCTCCAATTGACTAAGGTATGTAACCGGTGGCATGTACGGTTGCATCACCGGCTTAGGTTTAGGTTCGGCTTCCATAGGAGGCGTAAGTAATTTCCTAAGCCTTTTTACATCTTCAACCATGATACCCCAAAAATCCTACATATCCCAATCATCACATTCCTTTTGGACTTCCTTTTTCTCAATTGCAATGTCGATATCGGCATGATCTATATCATGTTCACAAACACTAGCAAAAATAATAGTAATGGAAGAAATAGCAAAGTCAAAAAGGTCCTTACATTCATGGTTCACATCCTCAAATTCTTCATTATTACACCCATTATGAATCTCCTCATGTTTCATCCTTTGAAGATTTTCAGCTCCAATTCTGAACAATTCATCCACCCCTTTTGCAATCATCAAATCTCTATATTTAAATTGGGGATCGGGTGTGTTTTGCGAATAATCAATAAAGTTGGACGTGAAACCACGAGTGTGATTATTCAAACTATTCTTCCCTCGACATTGCTTGACCATGTACAATTCATATTCTTGAATGGTCATGTTATATGGTTGAAAATTTGCATTGGTATATGGTTGAAAATTTGGGAGGAAAGGCTCTAGAGGAGGCGGTCTAGTAGCAGCTTTCCTTGATCTAAGATTCCTCATAAATATGTTTGTTTGCTCGCGATCATACTCCACGTATTCTTCCAATGTCATCTCATCAATATCTAGTTCCATCTCCATGATTTCCTGAAACATACTAAGAAACAACGAAAACAGAAGAGACAAAAGAAAGAAAACTAAAAACAAAAATCCTAAAAATAAAAAGCTTGAAACTATAAAAGCAAAAACACAAATTAAAATCCTAAATAGCTCCCCAGTAACGGCGCCTGATGTAGCCAAAGTAGGTATGTCAAAATTAACCATGGTAGGTGGTCAATTAGGTCAAACCACTTGTGCATAATCTCCGGTGAGTATAGTGTATCGCCGGGTCGTTAAGTCCCGACGGGAGTGAGATGCGCAGTCGAATACGTTTTGTGATTGGGAGATTTGAATGGTTTTAAAGAGAATTTGGAATTTGTAAAATAAATTAGACAAATAAAGCTAAAATTATCTCAAATAAACAAACACATATAGCAAGTAAATCAAATTAAGCAAAAACGTAATCTAAATTAAAAACGTAACGTGCAAAATCTAAAAATGTAACTAAAACGGGAAATTGCCTAATTTAAACTAAAAACTTGAAATTAGAAATGAAAATATACTTAAAAGGTTATAAAAATACTTAACGTAACTCGAAATTAAAAATGTAACTAAAAACGAAAATGGGCCGTTACCGAGCTCGGTAATGGGCTAAAATGTAAAATTTTTTATCTAAAAGGACTACGGGTGTCAAACTAATTTTCCTAAGTCCTAAACGTAAAAAGAAAATTTTCGAAGAAAGAAAAACATTTTTTTATATTTTTAGATTTTTTTATTATGAATTAATTACTAAATTAACTAAATAAAATGATTAAAAATACTAAACTATTTTTGAAAATTATGAATTTTTTTCTAAAACTACTTAAGGGAAACATAAATAAAAGAGAAATATAAAAAGTCCTACGAGCTTATTAATAAGCAGTGTAATAAGCCAACGGTTCAAATAAGCTAAAATGGGAATGCTATGTTAAATATATAATAAGCAAACTTAAACCTGAGAAGACCCTAGGGCGTGTGGTAGTGTGTTGTGTGCTTGTGTCTGTGTTGACTTGGTCAAGGGTAGAGGTCCAAGGTTCAAACCTTGGCTTCTACCATTTTTGCAAACAATTTTTTTTTTTAATTTCTGAAAACAACTTCTTTAATAACTTTAGAACATATATTTTTTGTAAAGACAACTTTTCCAAAACTCAATAATAAGCTGGAAAAAGCACTTGATCCAAACAGATGACTAAATAGCTAATGAACCAAAAAAAATGCTAACTAATGGGAACCCTTAAGCTCAAATAAGCTTGGCTAAGGCCCCATGAGCTTTAATCTATCCTACACTGACCTAAATAGGCTAACCCTAACCTAAAATAAGCACTAAACACAACACTTAAGTCTAAAATTGAAATAAGCTAAATCAAAGTAAGCAACCACCAAACAGTTTCAAATGGAAACTATAAGCTAGTGACAAGCTACCTAAAAGCTTATATAAAAAATCACAAAAATTAAAAACAATTAGCCTACCAATCAAAGATTAAGTATACCAAGTTTCAGAGGATGATGGATTAAATTGGACTAATGAAAATTAAAAAAACAAGTGTTGATTTGAGCACTTCTATTGAAAATGCAGGCCTGCAAGCCAATGGGGTGTTTTTGGGCTTGTCAAAAGCTGCCAAAAAGCTAATACAAAATTTTTTTAAAAAATTGAGGTAACTAAATAAGCAACAAAATGTTTAAATGAACCAAGTTTGAAAGGTATTGGACTGAAAATGATAAAACGAAAAATGAAAGACAAAAGCTGTTTGGGGAATTTGTGTAACTGTGTCAGTTTGCAAAATGGTCAAAAATTGAAATTTTGACTTACAAAGTCATGATACCAGATATTATAAACTTGCAATATCCTATTTAGAACTAGAATGAAGCAAAAGAAACAACTTATGAGCCTTAAAAAAAGAATCTACCCCAGTAACTTATCAAAAACAGTTTTGAAATAAATTTTTGGAAAAACAACTATACTTCTTTAACACTACTTGTAATTGACTTTTTCTTCTTTAAAAATGCTAATATTACTTTCCTAAAGCTAAATCAAAGTTCACTCAAAGACCAAAAGAGAGTTTACCCATTGAACAAGCTTAACCCAAACACCCCTTTAAGTCTAAATTGTTTTTGATTTCACTTAGAATAAATGATTTGGACTAAAGTTTTTGAACACAGAGACTAAACTAAGTCTTATAAACACTAAATAAGCATGGCTCAATCACAAAATAAGCAATTCTAATAAGCTAAGCAAGAAGCTAAGAGAAGCTAATATGTGACTGTTAAGTTGCAAAACTTTGATAACTACTTTCTAAACTATGAAATAGGCATAACTAGCAAGCTGATGAGGCGAAAAATGATCCGTTTTTAGGGGGTCATTTAAGCCCGGAATTGAATTTATTTGATCAAATATTGCCCTAAATCGTTCCTTTTGTGATTTTAGATACTTTTGGAGTGAATTCTGTAAAAGGAAGCATTTTGGACGTTTTTGGAGCATAAAAGTGAAGAAAACGGCAAAGTCTTAATTTTCCTTGCTGGGAACAGTACCTGACGGCGTCACCAAGTTCTACATGACGACGTTAAGAGTAAAACAAGAGGTGAAGTGGATAGAGTCCGTGACGGTCCAGAGAGTTTTACACTAAGGGACATGACGGCGTTACCATAGGCCGTCATGGTCCCTTTACATGTGACGGCCTAAAGAAAGTTGCTCTTGACGGCGTCATATCTGGATCTAGGCAATCTGATATTATTATGGGCGGCGACTTGACGGCGTCAGATTTCTCTTCTTGGCGCTGTCACATTGGAAAATCTATATATAGTTTTGTAATTTTCATTCATTAAGAGAGGACAATTAGAGGGATAACTTGGAGAAACCCTAGCACGATTTTATCAGTATTTTCAAGGGTTTTTACCCTTTGAAACCTTTCATGTTCAATTAAGATAAGTATCCTTTCAATTCATTCAATATGTCTATGTCTTGTTTGAATATATCTTACGCTTGTCTTGATTTTAACATGCTAGGCTAGATCTCTTGTGTGTTTGCTTAGATGTAGTGAAACCTAGATGTTGATTATGGGTTGATTGCTTGTTTATAGTTGTTACGGATGAATGATTTCGATGTTAGGCTTAAGAAAACTGGCAGACTTCCATAGGGTAACTTGCTTGAACGTCTTAAGAAACATGAACCAATGCGTACTAGGTTTTTATGGTTGTATTTAATGCATGAGCGAATTCTAGTGATCCCATGTTAGGAGCTTCTTGCAGGCTCGATATAGGAGTGAAGTATGAGCTTATAGAGTTGGGGAAGTACGTACGCCACCCCACGATTGGTATTAAGGAATATAACCCTTCATCCACGCAACTGTAACAAACTATCAACCTGTAAAAGATATCTAGGGAGTAATAAAATCTAAGTAAACACAATTTTCCCATTTATTGTTCACACCACTAGTTTAATTAGTTTAATTTACATTTTTGTTATTTTATTTTGATTGCATCTTTAGTTATTGGGTTAGTTGAGTAGCAACAAATTCCGCCCACTCTTCCAAAAACCCGAGATTTTAATTGCTTTTATAAAAATATAAAAATACATAAAGAATCATCCCCCACCTCTAGACCTAGTTTTTAGGCTTTCTAATCCTAGCGACACTATTCCTGAGTTGAACGATCAATCCCCCGGTACTTGTCACTATACTATACTACAACGATCAGGTACACTGCCTGGTGGGGGTTGTAAGCTTCTCGAGATCCCTCGAGAGGTAAAGCCTGGTGCAATTCCCATGCATCAAGTTTTTGGCGCCGCTGTCGGGGATTGTCTATCTTTACATTTACTCCTCAACTTTCGCAAAAGTGTGCGGCGCCATCAAGTTTTTGGCGTCGCAGCCCGGGGAATAGTTATTGTCTAGGTTAGGATTTCTTTTTATTAGGTCTACTTGCTAGATTCCTTTCTAGTAAGACTTTATTTTTATTTTTAGGTTTTCTTTAGTCTATCTATTTCTTCGTGTCTTTGTTCGTAACCTTTACCATCCGACATCATGGAAGGTGGTAACATCTTTGAACCCATCAACCCACCACAATAAGACCACCCACAAAACCCACCACTAGCAAACCAACCTCTTAGGCCCCGAACCCTAGGAGAGTATTCCCGACCTAGCCACCAAGGCTATCGAAACACTATTGAGCTTAGCCAAGGAGCCAACGTGTCCCCCTTGCGATCCGACACCATCCGGTTGGTGCAAAGCGGATGTGCATTCCATGGACTTCATTCCGAAGATCCTAATCAACATCTCAAGGACTTCCTTAAAATCGTTGATTCTATAGACCTTGATGTTACAACTAGAGAGTTGACCCAATTACGCCTATTCCAATTCTCTCTACATGATCAAGCTAGTCAATGGCTTGAACGTTCACCCGCGGGATCCATCACCTCATGGGATGATCTCACCACTCGTTTCCTTGCTCAATTTTTTCCACCGGGGAAAACTGCGATGCTTAGAAATGATATCTTGATGTTCCAACAACGTCAGGGTGAAACTTTCTACGAAGCATAGGCTCGTTTCAAGGTTCTACTCCAAAAAGTCTCTCATCATGGTATAAATCTTTGGTTATTAGTTCAAATCTTCTATGACCATGTCGACTATCACACCAAACATACCATCGATCGAGCCGCCAGAGGTAGATTGCGTGATAGGAACGCCGAGGAATCTTGGGCAATTATTGACGAACTTGCCACCGATAATCAAGAATTATGGGAGTTTAATCACACTATACAAGCGGCCATCAACGCAATCTCGACACCTGGAGGGACTAATCAAATCTCCGATGAACTCCTTTGCAAACTTGAGGCAAAAGTTGACTATTTTGATGAAAGGAAATAGAGACCTTTAAGTCCTAGACGGGCTGCTGTCAATTCTGTCTCGAAAATGACTTCAACGCCGTTATCAGAGTCACCTTCTAGAGAGAATGTTGATACCTTTCAAAATTATGCCCCACCTTATTCTCCTCCTGAAAAACTTAGCCAGGAATTTGAAGCTAGAATGAAAGAATATATGGCAACCCATTCTGAGCGGCTTGCTAGATTCGAGGAAGCAGTTTATAAACAAAAGGAGGAAATGCAAGAGAAAATGAAGGAGACGATGAGCCTAGTGGAGGAGTATGCAAACCAGAAAACCGCTGAAAGGATGTTACTAAGGAAGGAAAGCGCCAACCCCACTACCCGGTTTGTTAATTCCATCACAATTGTCCACACGGATAATGAGAAAGTAGAAACCCCTAGTGAACAAACCACAGAAGAACCGACAAAATCCCAATCCTTAAGTTACTACCTGAAACATGATATAAACGAAAACACCATAACAAATTGGATAAAGGGTGACGGGCGTAACCAATCCTCCAAACAGTGTTCAGAGAAGGAGGAAGAGGGGAAAGATGAGTATGATACATTACCTGGGGGACCGGTATTTGAGAAACTACTGGTACAAAAAGTAGTTACTAAGCAGATGGTGTGTGGGAACTTTGAGATACCAGCCAGCATCGGGAATTTGAAATGTCTAAACACTTTCGCCGACCAAGGATCGGAAGTAAATCTTATGCCCCTAACTATCTACACCCAACTAACGTCAGAAATGCTAGCCACTACTCGTGTTAGGCTATCCTTCGCTGGACACTCTTATGTGTACCCCCTGGGAATTGCAGAAGATGTGCTGGTCAATGTCGCAGGATTTATATATCCCGTTGATTTCATGATCATCGATGATAAAGGAGGTGGATGCATGCCAATAATCCTTGGGGCACAATTCCTTACCACCGCAAGAGCTGTCATTAGGTTTGAAAATAGGAAAATTGAGCTTAAATCAGGAAAAAGAAAGATTAGCTTTCCCATGACCCCGCGATATGCGCAAGAAAGCTTGATGAGGAGAAAGCTCAAAAACAACATTGACACATCGTCTATTCGTGTTCAGGAAAAGATTCTTGCATGGGAGGCAAGAATCAAAAGTTACAAAGAAACTAAACATGAAGGAAGCAAAAGCAAAAGCAACAAAGTTCATGTCAATTTTGAACATAGTCAACCAACGAGGAATCATGTACCATTCGTGAAAGGGGACCTAGTACTCTTAAGACACTCGGAGATAACAATACCTCCCGATAAACCGAGTCCCTGGTGGTATAGGCCTTTCACAATTGAAGGCATAAGCCAAGATGGGATAGCTAACTTGAGCAATAAAGGAGGAGGAGAGGTGACTGCGAGTATCGATCGATTGAAACACCACCACCACGATAGTAATGATCGCAATTATATGGGGTACATCATCTCGAGAGATGAGGTCACGTAATTGCCCATGACCTTGAGTCTAGCTACAAGACTCGTAAATAAAGAAAAGCGCTTCTTGGGAGGTAACCCATGCTTTGTGTGATTTTTATTTGTTTGATTGTTATTTGTTTCCGTATATGCTTTATTTTTATTGTTGGTAGATCATGTTTCAAAAATAAAATGGTGAAAATACTTTATTTTGTCATTTGACTTCGTCTGAACTTCATCCAAAGGTATTTCGCAAAAGATAAGAGTAAGGGGAAACCCCAAATATGTTTTTTAAGAAACAAAATTGATCATGGTTCTCCACAATATTAAATGGACATGTATATTAGTAATTGTTAGAGTCAAATGCTTGTATCGAGTCATAATGATGTTTTTCAGGATTTTCCAGGAAGTAGGACATAAGTTTTTCCAGAAATTTTTCGGAAACATAACGTAAAGATTTCTGCAGGTCACTTCTGATGGCGTCAGGAATTAACTCCTAACAGCGTCATGTGTAAAATTCTGGAAATTTTGCTAGTTTTGTTTTTCTAACGGAGTCTTAAAGTTTTTGTTAATTCTTTAGTTTTATAAACTCCAGGAAATCTGCAAACATTCATTCCACAAGCATTATATCTTACATTTTTTTCTAGAATTTGTTAGTATATATAGATTGCCGCCGATTTTACGCGAGGTTGCCTTGTTTGTTTTCTCAGGTTTAACAGGTTATGTATGACAAGAAGATGATTTATGTTCCGGAAGGGAAGCTTTGATTGTTCATTTTCTTGGAGGAAGATCTAACCTTGTTACCACGCTATCCACACCGAACGAATCAGGGGAGTATTTGCTTTCATTCTTTTACATGTTTTACTTTTACATTCTTTAATTGAACATTGGGGACAATGTTCATCCTAAGTGTAAGGGGAGGGTAAATGATGATACCTTATAGGATACACTTTCACTTGAGTTTGTTTGTTCGATGGTAGGTGTGTAATAAAACTATGAGAAATACTTGTTAGTGTAATTTTAGCGCCAAATTTAATTTTTTTTACAACATTTAGGAGTGAAACTTTAGCCTTAGCAAGCGTCTCATGGATAGGAGTCGTATGACTAGCACAAAACCATACTATTCAGAAAAATTTTCTACCCAAATATGTGAGGTTCGCCTTTTGATTTGATAGGAAAAGCATTTATTATTAGTGCTTATGAGTGTACCGGTAGCATTTAGATTCTAGAACTTGCGTTAGTGATGCATCCCGAGACCGCTAGTGAGACTACATTCGTGTAGTAGGATTTACTACATGATAAGAGGCATTAGGATCACCCTTGTGTTAAACCCGTATCATAATTACTTGACCATTTAAGTCATATTACTTGGCTAGTAAAGTCAACTAATTTTTCCCACACCTTAGCGTTGTACTCATTTTTAGTACACGAAACCCCTAGTACACCCCTCCGAGCCTATCTTTTCGTTACTAACTTTAAGCATCTTACTTAAAGGAAGAATTTGTTACAACCCACTTAAATGTACACCAAAATCGCCTTAGCCTTCTGTGTATGCACTCTTCTTTAGTGCATTATTGTTATTTGTTTAAACCCTTAGTTAATTATCTAATTGATTACGTGGTTGCTAAGTCGAGTCATATCCTTGGACATATTGTTTTGGGACGATTGGGACTCATGGGTAAAGTACTTATGTTATGGAGTAATGGGGAAGAACATAATATTATTACCCCCATATGTGCGTTAATCTTAAAAAGTACTCCAAGTGTTTTGATTATCTTGATTCGAGTCATTAGATTAGTTTATTGTAAAGTATGTAAAAGTTCAAGTGTAAGGGGAATGGCCATTCCCTATGATGTATTATTTTGGATGGTAGGGTAAGAGTGTATGCAAAAAAAAATAATAAATAAAAATAAAATAAAAATAAAATCGAAAAAATCAAGAAAAAGAAAAAAAATAATAAATAGAAAAAAGAAAAGAGAAAAACATACGGACTACCATCCCGTTTCATTCTATTTTTGTTTTATGTTTTTGTTATTTTTGATTTATTAGCTTAAGTCGAGTCTAGTCTTGCTTAGCAACGCCATATTGTACATGTAATTAACCAAGATGATTAACTCGCCACCAGTGCCTTTATCCAACAAAATCGTATATCCCATATCTCTACACCTAACGTTATAACCCTTTAAAAAGACCTCTTTGATAGTTTATCCTAGGTGCTTACGCCATGTGGTGGAGGTATGATCATTTCCCAAGCCTATGGTAATCTATTTTGCTATGACAGGTAGTGAGAGATGTTTTCCATTTCCATATTGTGATATATACTTTATTACACCCAAGAGATGTGAGTATTTAAACACTATTTGTGAGGTGCTAGTGTATGACCTCCGTGCTTGTCTTTGGTCTTTAGTGGAACGATTATTTGTTGTAATTACTTTTATATTAGTGTTAAATGACCCCCAACTTGTATTTTGATTAGAATAAAAGCGCATTTGCTTGAGGACAAGCAAATCTCAAGTGTAAGGGTATATGATGAGGCGAAAAATGATCCGTTTTTAGGGGGTCATTTAAGCCCGGAATTGAATTTATTTGATCAAATATTGCCCTAAATCGTTCCTTTTGTTATTTTAGATACTTTTGGAGTGAATTCTGGAAAAGGAAGCATTTTTGACGTTTTTGGAGCATAAAAGTGAAGAAAATGGCAAAGTCTTAATTTTCCTTGCTGGGAACAGTACCTGACGGCGTCACCAAGTTCTACATGACGGCGTCAAGAATAAAACAAGAGGTGAAATGGATAGAGTCCGTGACGGTCCAGAGAGTTTTACACTAAGGAACATGACGGCGTTACCATAGGCCGTCATGGTCCCTTTACATGTGACGGCCTAAAGAAAGTTGCTCTTGACGGCGTCATATCTGGATCTAGGCAATCTGATATTATTATGGGCGGCGACTTGACGGCGTCAGATTTCTCTTCTTGGCGCCGTCACATTGGAAAATCTATATATAGTTTTGTAATTTTCATTCATTAAGAGAGGACAATTAGAGGGATAACTTGGAGAAACCCTAGCACGATTTTATCAGTATTTTCAAGGGTTTTTACCCTTTGAAACCTTTCATGCTCAATTAAGATAAGTATCCTTTCAATTCATTCAATATGTCTATGTCTTGTTTGAATATATCTTACGCTTGTCTTGATTTTAACATGCTAGGCTAGATCTCTTGTGTGTTTGCTTAGATGTAGTGAAACCTAGATGTTGATTATGGGTTGATTGCTTGTTTATAGTTGTTACGGATGAATGATTTCGATGTTAGGCTTAAGAAAACTGGCAGACTTCCATAGGGTAACTTGCTTGAACGTCTTAAGAAACATGAACCAATGCGTACTAGGTTTTTATGGTTGTATTTAATGCATGAGCGAATTCTAGTGATCCCATGTTAGGAGCTTCTTGCAGGCTCGACATAGGAGTGAAATAGGAGCGTATAGAGTTGGGGAAGTACGTACGCCACCCCACGATTGGTATTAAGGAATATAACCCGTCATCCACGCAATTGTAACAAACTATCAACCTATAAAAGATATCTAGGGAGTAATGAAATCTAAGTAAACACAATTTTCCCATTTATTGTTCACACCACTAGTTTAATTAGTTTAATTTACATTTTTGTTATTTTATTTTGATTGCATCTTTAGTTATTGGGTTAGTTGAGTTGCAACTAATTCCGCCCACTCTTCCAAAAACCCGAGATTTTAATTGCTTTTATAAAAATATAAAAATACAAAAATAATCATCCCTCACCTCTAGACCTAGTTTTTAGGCTTTCTAATCCTAGCGACACTATTCCGGAGTTGAACGATCAATCCCCCGGTACTTGTCACTATACTATACTACAACGATCAGGTACACTGCCTGGTGGGGGTTGTAAGCTTCTCGAGATCCCTCGAGAGGTAAAGCCTGGTGCAATTCCCACGCATCGCAAGCAAACACATAAATAAGCAAAATAAAACAAAAATAATCAGTTTAAGGGGTCATTTAAGCCCGAATTCGAGATTATTTGATCAATTATTGCCCTAAATCGTTCCTTTTGTCATGTTAGGTACTTTTGGAGAGAAATCTGGAAAAGGAAGCATTTTGAACGTTTTTGGAGCATAAAAGTGAGAAAACGGCTAAGTCTCAAATTTCCTTGCTGGAACAGTACCTAACGACGTCAAGCTTCTACGTGTGACGGAGTGAAGAGTGACAAAAGAGGTGGATGTGGAACTTATAATGTGACGGCCCAAAAAGTTTTCAAGCTTATTGGCCTGACGGCGTCACCTAGGCCGTCAGGGTCCAAATACACGTGACGGCCCAGAGCTCATTTACACATGACGGCGTCAGAATTGGATCTAGGCAATACGAATTTCATCATGGTGGCGAGTTGACGGCGTCACAAGTTAATACATGACGCCGTCAAGGTGTAAAATCTATATATAGTTTTCCAATTTTCATTCATTAGTGTGCAACTTTGAGGGAATAAATCCTAGACGAATTTTAACAGCTTTTCACGGGTTTCAACCCCTTGATTCTTCCATGTTCAATTGAAGATAAGTACTTATTCAAATCATTCAATATGTCTATGTGTTGTGTGATTATATCTTACGCTTGTCTTCTCTTTAACATGCTAGGCTAGATCTTTATTGTGTTTGCTTAGATGTAGTGAAACCTAGATGTTGATTATGGGTTGATTTTTTGTTTATAATTGTTACGGATGATTGTATTCGATGTTAGGCTTAATAAAACTGGCAGACTTCCATTGGTAACTTTCTTGAACGTCTTAAGAAACATGATCGGAGGTATACTACGATTTTTGGTTGTATTTAATGCGTAAGAGAATTCTAATGATCCTGGTGAGTGTCTAAATACTCATCATTTTATACCAATCTGAACTGCCAAAACATCCAAAAACACTCAAATATGCATCATAATACTTAAAATATCTTATAAGTGTGTTTTATATGTTTCAAATGCAAAATAAGCAAAAACAGATGAAAAACATACAAAGTTTGCATAATTGGCAGTTTCAGTCCCTCAAATTTCAAAAGTTGTCAAAACTAGTCCCTGGTAAATCAAAACATGAAAAATATCATCAAAGGTCCTTAGGGATTCATAAGTTGTCAAGTATAATCCTTTAAAGTTAAAAATTGCAAAATGATAACTTTAGTCCCTCAAGTTTGAAAAATGTCAAATATAGTCCTTAAGGTTTTAAAAATGAAAAATAAAAAAAAATAAACCTTGAACTATTCTTAAATGACAAAATAGGTCCTTATGATAACATTTTGAGAAATTACATCTTCAGTCCCTTAAAAATCCAAATTTACATAAATGGTCCCTAGAGTTTGAGAAATTGGCAGAAAAGGTCCCTGGGGTTTAAAAATGGAAAAATTACATCTTTTGTCCTTGTGTTTGGTTTAAATGCAGATTTAGTCCTTGGAAGTAGTTTGGGAAAGTGGCAAACTCAGCCCCTTAATTTTGGCCAAATTAAAAAATTGGTCCTTGTTTAACACTACATACCAACCGGACCCTTATTAATATTAACCCAAAAATAAACCTAATCCAAATCCAAACACAAAACAAGCTCAGCCCACTCCCTAGGCCCAAAATAAACTCAGCCCACACACCCCTTATTATTTAGAACGGGCATTGACCCGTTTGACCTTCCCAAACCCGCCAAACCACCACCACTGTAGCACCTCCACTCTCACCCCTGCATCCATGAAACCAGGTGGTTTTACCACCACCTCACCACCTTTCCACCTCATCCCCTACTCCCCTTTCACCATCTTTCTACCTCACAACCAAACCACATCACCAATTAATGCATCCCCACAACCTTTACACTCCAAACCATACCCTGCTCCCTGTTTTTCTTCCATATTACCCCAACTTGTCTGAAAACCATCTCATTTGTCCCCTGCCACCTTCACATGATCCCAAAATTCTTTAATTGCTCAGCTTTGGCCCCAAGTAAACGTGGGGACTTTTGGCGCCAAAAATCATTTAAACGGATAGGATTGATTCAGAGCATTTGATGGTCAAGATTACAAGTGGGATATGCTCAGAGACTCTCATGTAACCCTAATTGGAGCCTATAAAAGGAAGAGAAGCAGAAGAGAAAGATATCTAGTTAATTTTTAATAATTGTATGTCGAATGTACTAGTTTTCTAATTCCAGTGTATCTTAAGCTTTCAAGTGTAATCTCTAGTGTTTTCAAGTGTATTGTGAAACCTTTTAAGTAATAAATTTCAAGTTTGTATCTTTATCTCAGTTTACGAAAGTTTTATTTTACATCAAAAATTTCAATAATGTCTAATATTGTTTGTAGTGGATAATAAGGACTAATCAGCTCATATAAGCTCCTAATAAGCTCAATAAAGCTTTTAGTAACTTACAATTCAGTTTAGCTTTAAAAAAATCCACAAATACAAATTGGTCAACATAAGTCAACTGAGAGTGTTGAGATTTGAATTCTGGGATTCTGAGTTGATTTGGAAGCACAAGAAGCTTTGGATTTGGGTTTAGATCCTCAGGGAGGAATTAGGATTGTTCTTGGTTCATTGGTTTAAGCAGGAAAGCATATTGTAAGTTATAAAAAATCTCATATATGTCTTTTTACTGTAGCTGTGCTTATTCTTTTACCTATTCAGTTCTTTGTGCTTATTTAGTTCTAAATAGTGATAATACAACATAAAATTAGTATCTTGTTTGTTGGAATCCATAGTTGCTAAAATATCAAAGTTACACAGTCAAAATAGTATAATAAGTAATCTTGGTTAATTGTTGTTATTTCCTATGTTTAAATGTTCATTTATACTTAATTAATCATATTAAGTTGTTGTGGATCTATTTCATAAGCTCTTATAATCATTTACTTCAAAAATCATAAAACAGTCAACCTTAGGTAGTGTTTGGATCAGTGTGATCCTTGGAGTTCTAGTACACAATTGTTGTTGTTCTATGTTTACACAAGTAACTTGGGATCATATTAGCTCAGAGTATTCATAATAAATAGGTCTTATTATTAAGAAAGTCAAAATCCTAGTCTAATCATCTCCACAGTTCACTATGTGAGATTTGGGACCTCAAACCCACCCCATTAGCTTATATCTTATAGCTCTAGCTTAATATAGGTCTCTTATAGATTATTATAACTCAATCAATCAGTATCAGTCATTAGAATCTCACGAAAGTCAATCTAGTAGTTAAATTCAATAAAGTCAAAAGTGCAATCTCAGTTTTTCTCAAAAATGGTAAGAATTTTCATGATTTGTGTATTTGGATCTAGGTTTTGAAACTTGTTGTGAGTTTTGTCTATCAGTAGAACTTGTGATTCACACACTTGTTACATTTTTGTGAATTTTATTTGTAGACTATTATACCCTTGGAAAACACCTGCAGGGCAACCATCTCCCCTGCACACAACTTTTGATCCTTTTTCTTTCAACCATAGTGTGCTCTCCTGTGGACCCCACACCCCAATCTTTAGCTTAATTAGTAGCTTATCACCTCAGTTTTTCATATCTAGGTTTAGTTTGGCCATTAGCTTATTGTAGCATAGCTGATTTGACCTAGCTTGTGGCCTGGGTTCAAACACCCTACACTGACCACTTAGTGTGTGATCCCTTTTACCAAGCCCCACCCAGAGTTCCCTAATAAGCCATAAGCCCTGCTTATTGGCTTATTTGAAAGTTTGACAGGTGTACTTGAAGGTTCAGGGTTCATTTTTGTTAGGAATACAAATATTCCTGTCAAAGTCTCGGTCACCTGATTATTGTAAAAGCATTAAGTTAGCTCGTAGTTAGTTTAGATATTAGTTAGTTAGTAGTAGTTTAAGTAACACCGTGGAGGACGGACGGGTCTTTACCCACTGTACACCTGATCCACAGCCCGCAGGAGGGCGTATACTGTAATTGTATATATACCCTTTCCCACACAAGGGAATGGTTGGTTGATTCTAATAAAACACACACCTCATTAGGTGTTTCTCTCACTAGAACTTCCCACTCTCTCTACACTTTCTCTCTCTAACTCAACAATGAAGAAGATGTTCTTCCACCATACTAGACCTCCCGAAACCACATGAATCAACATAATATTTCGATCCTACAATTGGTATCAAGAGCCATGGTTTCATCCTAGGATTGTCGGTGCTTTAATTTGTTGCTTGGTTTAGTTGGTTCGAAATATTTTTTATGAACACACCTCGAATTGATTATTGGTTGTGGTGATTTTGATGATTTGGTGGTATTGTTGTGTTTTGAGGTGTTGTAGTACTTAACTTTTCACTTGGGTAGGTTGAATTAGTTGATTTGTTTGATGTTTGATGTGATTTAGTGCAAGATTCTTGGTTGAGATTAGCTTGTTTCTTGGTTGAGATTAGCTTGTTTCTTGGTTGAGATTAACTCAAAAATGGGAAAAAGACAAATTGGCAAGATAGTGACTTTCTTGTATTTTTGTGTAAAGACAAACTGGCAAGATAGTGACTTTTTTGTATTTTTGTGTTTTGTGGTTAGCTCAAGTTTGTGGTTAGTTCAAATTTGCGATTAGCTCAAGTCTGTGGTTAGCTCAAGATTGTGGTTAGCTCAAGTTTGTGGTTAGCTCAAGTTTGTGGTTAGTTCAAATTTGCGGTTAGCTCAAGTTTGCGGTTAGCTCAAGTTTGCGGTTAGCTAAAGTCTGCGGTTATCTCAAGTTTGCGGTTATCTCAAGTTTGCGGTTAACTCAAGTTTGCGGTTATCTTATCTCAAGTTTGTGGTTAGTTCAAGTTTGCGGTTAGCTCAAGTTTGTGGTTAGCTCAAGTTTGTGGTTAGTTCAAATTTGCGGTTAGCTCAAGTTTGTGGTTAGCTCAAGTTTTTGGTTAGCTCAAGTATGTGGTTAGCTCAAGTTTGTGGTTAGCTCAAGGTTGTGGTTAGCTCAAGTTTGTGGTTAGCTCAAGTTTGTGGTAAGCTCAAGTTTGTGGTTAGCTCAAGTTTTTGATTAGCTCAAGTTTGCGGTTAGTTCAAGTTTGCGGTTAGCTCGCATCTTTATATAAGTTGAACTACAACAAGAATTTGATCATTCAACCATCACGTTCATCAAACAACCATCTACCCATTTACCAATCCAACAGTTTCTCATTGTTTCAAGGCTAGGGTTTGGGTGTTTAAATGCATGAGTTGACCGCGAAGTTTATTTTGGTATCCCTTATTTGAGCTTGAAGTGGGTTTTATGAAGGTGCATACTTATTTTATCTTGAAGTCGGGGTTGGTTGGATGCATGACTCTCAATGATAACTTGCTCGTGCTTTAGATTTGAGTTGAAGACTTGGTTTATCTAGTTACTAGTAGTCGGGGTGGATGGTTGAAGACCTGGTTAACTATCACTTAAAGGAGTTACATTATAGTACTCAGTGTCACACGCTGAAGACGTTGTGGATAATCGCAAGAGGTGATAAAAGTCTCATACTTTTTCAGGATAGTATTGAGTACTTAGAGATTTGCATGGTGCACAAATTCTCTACACCGTTCTTCCAACAATAGTGCAAGCTTAAGTAACAAATTTGGGGAACTCTACTTCATTTTCAAGATGGGTATATCGGGTTTAATTCACCAAGTGGTCACAACAATAGCTGACAGAATACGAGATTGGGTTGTTTGCCAAAGAGTTCAAAGGTGGAGATGTAATCAGCAATCCTCATGGGATATTTGATGCTACAGAATGTCAATGATACTTCACAAGAGCTTCTCGGGTATATGGTCGTACACGTCAAATGATGCTTCCGAAAGCTCGAAACCATCATTGGGGGAGAAACGTGAACTTTTCAACTTAGCGGTCACCTATATTTCCAGCGGTTAGCTCTTGTATTTTGGTGACTATGCAGTGAGGTTTTCTTGTGATTTTATAACTACCTGTGCTTGGTGAATTGTTGCAACTTAAGTCGTTTCGATTAATCTGATTGTGATTGGACGTTGCGAGTTAACTCTTACGACTTGACTTATCACGATCGGATATATTGTTACTTGACTTGTCGCGACTTGACATTCAGTACAAACTGTGACTTATCTAAAAATTCAATGATGTGGTGGTGTCCAGCGATTAACTCAGTTGTGAGATTCTAGTGATCTGTTAACTACTTGCGCTTGGTGAATTGTTGTGACTTAAGTCGTTTCGATTAGTCTGATTATAATTTGACGTTGTGAGTTAATCTTCACGACTTGACTTATTGCGATCGGATCTATTGTAACTTGACTTGTCGTGACTAGACACTTAGTGCTAATTGTGGCTTATCTAAGTTCTCATTCTAAGTTTATTCCGCATATTACGTCTGTCGGTTTCAACTTAAAAGTTGCGATGTTGCACGAACTCTCTACACCGCTCTTTGTCACACGTTAGTGCAAGCTTAAGTCACAAATTCGGGTTACTTTACTTCAGTCTCAAGTTCATCATATTGGGTTTTTCTCCATCAGTAGTCACGACAAAAAGCCGACTGAATGATAATGGGGTTGGTAATGAGTTAGCTGAGAGAAGAAGATAAGAGAGAGATGACGTCTATACACTTCAGTGCAGGCCTCGTACTTCAACATTATGGTGTCTGCTGACAACACTTCAGGCCCCGTTCATCTAAGAAAAGAAAAAGTGTATGCTTGAGTGCACTTTATCTTCAAAAGAAGAGGAATCTTCTTATTTATGGCCATTCTCATCAACAAGTTAATGCTCTTTCCATGCTTATTCTGTTTTCAAGTGGATCAGCGCATATTGGAGTATTCTATTATTCACTTATTCAACCAAAACTTGCATTCGACAGGCATATGCAATTTTTGAGGGGGGGGGGGGAAAGGGTGAATAAACAACATGTCAGTCCTCAAGAACCGTCAAGTGGAGCTTCCTACCGTTGATGGTATTCATATTCACTAGTTCAATCATCAAAAATTGCAGTTGGCTGGCATATGCAATTTTTGAGGGGGGGAAAAGGGTGAATATTAATCTACATGTTGGATGATGATTGAGAAATGGTCATACGACTCCTGAATACGTCAGTTCAGGAGTCGTGCAAACCATGGTTCTCCAACACTACATCTTCCTCTCTATTAAGGTGTTGAAGAACATGGTCATGGTATGCATGGTTCTCCAACACTACTTCTTCCTCTCTATCAAGGTGTTGAAGAACATGGTCATGGAATGCTAATCGACATCGTCTCACGGGCTGATTCAATCAGTAACAAAGGGTTTCTAGTCAATGCTTCATGTATACGTCATCAGGCCACATGTACACATAATGATGATGATTCCGATTAATCGTAACCATCATGGGGGAGAGAAATGTGTACACCAAGGACGCATAAAAGGTTCACGTGATCGGGCTTAATCGTGTATTCCGGTGTTGAAAAGCCGCAGAGATGATCAGTGGTTCAACTTGTCACCTTGGTATTAACGTTTCACTGTTACGTCATGGTATGATTAATCGTAACCATCAGGGGAGAGAGAATGTGTACATCAAGGACGCACAACAGGTTTACGTGATCAGGGCTTAATATCCAAGGATGGATACATTCTATAGATGATCAGTGGTTCAACTTGTTACTTTGGTGTTATACTAAAGACTGAAGAAGGTCGAGTCTTCAGTCTATTCTTTATTCTCGGTTGGGTGTTATCGTCTCATGTGTGCGTTGTGGGTTGATGGGTTATATGTAAGGTTATTAGAAGGCTTTTGGTGAGATGAAGATGGTTGGTATTCTGTTCCTCCATATTGGGCAATCGTTAAGTAGGTCGTGTCTACAGTCTTCTCTACATTCTCCGCTATGTGATTAGAAGACTAAAGACGGCATGTATTTGGTTATCAAAAGACTTCTTCATATTATGGGTGTTCGTCCAAAGTCTTCCTTCTATTATGGGTGTTCATCAGAAAGGTTGTCAGGGTTGGGGGAGAGCACTAATTAGGGGAGAGTGAAATGCCTGAATTAATCCCTGGTCAAATGTGCTCACGTTACTCTTCAGCATGTCAAATGATGGAAGCGGAGAAAAGTCTGGAAGCTGAGGAGTAATGATTTTGGTTAATATCCTTTGTACATATTTTAAAAACTAAAAAGAAAATAGAAAAATCTAAAACCTATAAAAACCATAAAAATCTGAAAAATCATATAAAATACAAAAATATTCTTCTCACGACATGTCTCTTGTGTATTCAATATTATGTACGTTTCTAGAAATGTCATTCAATAATGACACGGAATCATACATATGCTTGAGCAAGAGTTTTTCGGTTTCTAATAAAGTTTTTTTTCTAAAACATGTCGTCTCTCAAAACATTCTTCAAAACTATGGCTTACAGTCATTTCAGGCTGTAACCCGGTCTTAAAATTATGGCTTGTAGTCATTTCAGGCTACAACCCGGTCTTCAAAAATATGGTTTGCTATTACTTCAGATAGCAACCCGCTTTTCAAAATGGGGAAAACACGTCGCCAAAAAGACGGTTGTTCCTTTTACCGGGTGAATTTCACCTGGGCATGGATTACTTTATATCCATGTTTCCTCGATCTAATGTACGTTTCAGTGCATTATTTCTTGATAAAGAAGAGAAGTCTTCTTTTTCTCGCCAAATACTTTCCCTTCTATGATTTTTCCGGAAAGAATTTGTGCAAACCTTGGTGGTACCATGAGATTTTGAATGAAAATCAAATTGAATCTAAATCTTTGATAAAATTTTCACTCAATCAATGACATAACATATTTATGTTTTAAACATCTGTCATTGATTGAGGGGGAGAATGATTTTCAAAAATTTTATGTATCATCAAAACTCCCCACTTTGTACAAAAGCAACAAAACAATTGTGATTGTTATGTGTCAGAATGAGTAGATTTTCAAAGAGTTTTCATTAAAACTTCGAATCTTTTGCAAACTCTTCAAATCTGACACATAACAACCTCCCTCACAGTTTGAGGGGGAGCAAGAAAAAGTTCCTTTTATCAGAAAACATTAAACATTAACCGCATTTCTCTCCCAAAAGTTTTCTAAAATTATTTAAATCAATTGAGATCAAAAATCTCGAATGATTTGAAATTTTTGATCGGGGGAGAGAATGTGATTTAAATATGAAATCTGATAATCAAAAGTGATCTTTTGTACTCAATAATAGGCTCCCACATATGTGCTAAACTCTTTCATATATCGATGCACATATTGAGGGGGAGCGAAAGGCGTTTGTGGAAGTAATACCTAAGACCGAACATTTATCTTTATGCATGGAGTTATAAGGATGGTTAAGGTTAGGTATGAGTTCCCATGATCCACCAGAACCGGAAGGATCTTCCCAGGGACAATCCATAGATAGATTAGAAGTCCTTAGGAATGATATGAAAAAAGGAGAAAAGTGAGAAAGGGAAGAGTGCGGACTGAGATAGAGCTAGGACTGGAACAAACCCAACAAGGTTCTAGTGGTGAAGTCTCGGTAAGCACTGAAGGGGTTGAAGAATTAAAAAGAAATGAAAGTAGAAAGGGTGAAAACAAATAGCCCTCCAAATATTCAACCTTAGGGCAGAAACCGGGTTCAATTCATAATCTACTAGTGGTTACTAAAGTAACACTAGTATTGAAGACAAGACGTCATGGACCCAGTGACGCACTGCACTAAACTTCCCAACCACTCAAGTTCTCTTAAAAGAGCTTGTTTCATTCTCACGGGGAACCCTGTGCCATGTATCGACCGCTCAGAGCGAGCTATGTTGATACCTAAAACAGGAGACGCCTCGCCAGTCTCCAAGAGCGGATCAAAACGCACTATTGAGTCTAGAGCCATGAGATCATCCATAAATCTCGTTAGGACACAATTCCAAATATGCTTATTGTTTCACACAATGTGGAAAATAAGATAAAATATTTAGAGTCCTACGCATTATCCTTGTGGTATTGCCAGAACATCCGAGTGATATGAAAATATTCACAATGAAGATGGAAATCCTTCTAGAGCGAACATCACTCAAGCTCTTGGTAGGTGACATGTGAGATCCATCTTGGATCAATGATCAAGTGACAACTGGAAAGCAACAATGGTTCGATTCAATATTGAATCAAACTTGTTCCAGGATATGGATTGACGGATACTTTTGCAAAAACCTTTCAATGTGCTCACAAACTAATTCTTCGAGTACATTGATTGTGTACAATATCTTTCAAACAAAAGTATTTTTGATGGAAATGAGATTCAAAGTATAAAACTCTCGTCGTGTCTCAAAACTGTTTATCATAGGACACGCGAGTGATTTCTATAAATCTATTTCTCATCAATCCGTGAATGTTTATTCACCGATTCACTCTATCGTGCTGTCTGCTTTGAGACATTCCGGTATGAGAACATGCTAAGTATAAAATTCCAAAGTGGATTCTTTGGAAATTTCATTACTACAAGCTGGAAATTCCTGTCAAGGAGAGTCTTCTTTAAAAGAGACTCTACCTGATCACAGGTCGGTTTTCACAAAACCGGAGGGTAGTCTGTCCTCGCAGAACGAATGACAAAGCCATGTTCGTTCTCTATCTTTATTGCTAACTGTTTTATTTCAGAGACACATATAAAGATGGCGTTGATGGCTCCAGTTTCCAGCTGAATCGGGTCAATCCATACCTCATGCTCACACATCCTCCACACTATCTATGAAGATGAGAGACTTGCTACAACAAATGTTGAGAGACTACTAATAACGGTTCCGCAACTCTGATGAAAAAGTCTCCTGATCAACAACTCCAATGCAACATCTCCAGATACAGAAGGGTGTGAGCATGATGGTCCTTAGTCACTACATCACATGAAGGCAATACTACTATGGATGAGCTTGGAGATTTACTTTGCCTGATGATCTCAAAGGAAGCTCAAAGATCACACATCACAAAGGAACTCAAATCACAAGTTCATTGCTGGATGTACAAAGTGTGCTGTAAAGTGAAGAATCAGAACCTACGTAAAGAAAAGAATGCTTGAAGATCAAAGAGCTTAATTTCCAAGGTGACCTCGCTTAGGGGGAGATTGTTAGGAATACAAATATTCCTGTAAAAGTCTCGGTCACCTGATTATTGTAAAAGCATTAAGTTAGCTCGTAGTTAGTTTAGATATTAGTTAGTTAGTAGTAGTTTAAGTAACACCATGGAGGACGGACGGGTCTTTACCCACTGTACACCTGATCCACAGCCCGCAGGAGGGCGTATACTGTAATTGTATATATACCCCTTCCCACACAAGGGAAGGGTTGGTTGATTCTAATAAAACACACACCTCATTAGGTGTTTCTCTCACTAGAACTTCCCACTCTCTCTACACTTTCTCTCTCTAACTCAACAATGAAGAAGATGTTCTTCCACCATACTAGACCTCCCGAAACCACATGAATTAACATAATATTTCGATCCTACAATTTTGAACCTCCCCTTACCTTTGTGGACCCCACAGAGGTCCAAAATACCACCCTCAGGCCTGTTTGGCTGTCAGGATTGTGATAAGTGCTTATTTGGATTCCCTGGCTTATCCAGAGTGCTTATTTGTGCTTTTAGTGTTATTTCAAGTTGATATACATGTGTGAGAGCTTATTTGATCATTTAAATAACTTTTCACCAAGTCACAAGTCCTAATAAGTTACCCTGTGCATAACCAGACCATCAGGCCATACCCACCACTTTGGTGGTTGATTGTGATCACACCAGTGGGTCCCACAATCCAAATCTTGTTTCTTACAACCCCCCTCCTACCAGGCTTTCAAAGTTGACCCTTTGTTTGACCTAGTGATCAATGGACCCCACCTAAATCACCCTCATAACTCTGTCCCATTTCTGACTCAGAACCCCAATAAGCAGTTGCTTATTATAGCTTTTTAGCTTATCCCATGAGCTTATCTCATCAAGTCTAGATTATTCAAGTATAAGTAACTTAGGCAAACCAGATTTCACCAGTGTGGACCCCACATAACTCCAATTAAGCTTATTTCTTTGTGCGGTCAAACTTAGTCAACTATCTAGGGTAATAAGTACTCTTAGTGCTTATTCTGAGTTTCCAAAGTAGTTTTCTTTATAAAAGTTTCTTAATTTAAGTATTTTAATAGTTTTATAAAAGAAAAACCAGAAAAAAACCAAACTTAATTATAGTGATAGCTTCTATTTAATAGAAATTATCTATTTAATTTTCATTTCAGCTTATTAATAAGCACTTTTCCAATTTTATAATTTTATTAATTTCCTAGTACCTTTAAGTAGTTAAAATAATTTTCTTAGATTTTTCCTAAATAGTTTACTATTTATTAGAATTAAAAGTAGTTTAAATAATTAATTAGGTAATATTAATAATTAAATAGTTTTCTTTAATTTTAAGTAACAACAGTAGAATTTTATATTTTTCCTAAGTTTTATAAAGTAGTTAAGACTTTTAGAAAATAGTTTCATAATTTCCACTGTCCATTTTCCAATTTTCTTATTTAAATTAATTAAATTAGATTTAAAATAATTAATAGGTAATTAATTAGTGAAATAGTCTAAAATACAATTTTTAGAAGTTTTTATAATTTTGTAGGATTCCTATGATGGTTAAATAGTTTTATAAATTTTATCATAATTTTCTAAGTTAATTTAGTATTAATAGTAATTTAAAATAGTTTAATTAGTTTAATTAAGATAAATAGTTTTTAATTAATATAAAACTCATGAAAAGACAAAAATATTTATTTTCATTTTTCATACTTTCTTCAAGTTCTTTTTAAGGTTTAGAAAATATTTTTGCTAATTTTTAGGTTAATTTGTAATATTTGTCATTTTTAGTTAATTTAAATTAGATTTAAATTAGATTTTTAAATAGTTTTATTAATTAAATAATATTTAAATATTATAATAATCACTTTTATAATTTCATTTTCATTTTCAAATTTCTTTTTAATTTTAAGTTTTCAAAAGTTTCAATTATACCCCCTGTAGTTTGTAACTTGTTAAAACCCACTTGTCTCTGTCTGTTATCTGATTTTCTTATTTGTGCTTTTGTGTGTATCTCTGTTATTGTTTATATCATTTAATATTATCCAAATACCAAGTAATCAGTAGTATCATCATCCCTCTATCATTGTTGTTACTGTCCTCTGTACCACTCATTCTCCTAATCGTTCAAAAATACAATTTCAATCTCGTTGGGATTTAACGACCCGGGGATTTCCCTATATTTCCACGGTCAATAATAACTTGCACTTTCTTCCAGGTGGGCCTATCAACTGCACACGGTTGACTGGTTGGTTTGGGAGGAGTCAAAATTTGGCGCCGCTGCCGGGGAGGTTGTTGCGTATTTCAAAACGGTTTAGAATCAGTGGTTTTCAAAACCCTCCTGTACAAATATCACCACTTTGTAAATTTTTGAGAAAATCAAAATCATATTTGAAAAAGTTCATTAACATTTCTCCTGAAGTGTTAAAAACACCAAACAAATCATAAACAACAAAACAAACTGTGAAGTTAAATTACTTCGTTATCTTTAAGATTACAACCTATACAGTTGGTTTAAGGTAAGTTCTGACATTAAATTACGAACTGAAGAGGGATCCATTTATTTCCTCCCGCCAATCTGCGAGTAATCTTAAAGGAACGATTTCGGTTAACGAATCAGTTCCAAAAATATTGTCCAAGTTTTTCACCCATACACGAAAAGCCAAAAACATTTTACTGTGAATATAATTACATAAAAGTTTACCACCGAAAACCAAGGCAGAACACCTACCAACTGGTGGTGTGAACATAATAAGTTCCCAAACTTAAGATTTAAAACTTACCATTGTATCCTCGTAAATAGTGTACCTTTTTTAAAGGAGCTGTTCATTCGTGATTATTGGATTCAAGTTCACTATCATTTTTCCTCTGTCTTGTTTTGATTGATACCGTTTTTAGTGCATGCGCACTCGTTCGCAAACAAAGCGTAATAAAGGAAAAAACGTAACTAAGTTACGTACTGTTGAAGAAAAACAACCAATAAAAATGAACGACGAGCCCCAATTCCCTCCCAAGAAGGAGCCAATTCCTGACACCCGAACAATGGAGGAACTGTGTCAACCTACCATGCAAGGGAGGGGTGGACCCATTGCACCACTCACTATCGGAGCCACGGATTTTGGATTAAAACACCACATGATACAACAGATCCAGAATACGTGCCAGTTCCTTGGATTGCAGGGTGAAGATGCTAACAAACATCTAGACAAATTTTTAACTGTCACCCAAAGCATGAAACAAAATGGCGTCACCGACGACGGCCTACATTTGTACCTTTTTCCCTATTCACTCACTCATCATGCGACTTCCTGGTTCGATCGACTTCCAAAGAATTCAATCCACACTTTTGATGAGATGATCACTAAATTTCTGGCCAAATACTTTCCACCATCTATGGTCACAAAGCTGATGAATGATATCAGCAACTTCAGACAGCTTCCCGAAGAGTCCTTATTTGAGGCATGGGAACGCTACAAACTTGCTATTGATCGGTGTCCCAATCATAACATGCTTCTTGTCACCATTATTGATACCTTTTATAATGGTTTGACACTCCGTCATCGTGACACCATCAATGCTGCTGTTGGGGGCACCTTTATGAAAAGGACCCCTGAAGAGTGCTATGACTTAATCGAAAACATGAATGCCCATCATAATTTTTGGGACTCCTCTGCTGAGAGGAACGACTCATTTAAGTCAGTCACTCTGGCAAACAATGAAATATCCATCCTAGCTAAAAAGTTGGATGATTTGTCTACAGCAGTTTTGCGTATCCATCAGACAAATCATAATCAGGTCAAAGTTGTTAACCCAAGTTGTGAAACTTGCGGTGGTCCACATCCTTACACAGAATGCCCAGCCTCCAGTGGCTCGGCTCATGAAAACGTGTATGCAGCTCAAGGTTCCTATAATACGGGAGGTAATTCTTACCAACCGCAAGGAGACCGAAACCTTTTGAGCTATCGATCTAATAACTACATCGGACCACCAGGGTTTAATCAATCCTAGAACCAAAATGGTCAAAACAGAAACCAGAACTTTAACCTGAATCAGAACCAGAACCGAATGAACCAAGGTTATAACAACTAAGGGAATTTCAACCCTGGTCAAAACCAGGTTCAACAAAATCAGAACCAAGGGAATTATAACCGAAATCAAGGTCAGAACAATTACCCACAGGGTAATTTTCAACAACAAAACCACTTCCAGGGTACTAACAACCAGCAACATGGGAATTTCCAGAACAATCGGGCTCAAAATTTTCCAAACCAAAATCAAGCCATTGTTCTAACTGGACCATCACATGATGAGTTATTAAAACAGTTTATGAAATCCCAAGAAGAACTGAACAAAATGCTGATTAGTCAAATGTCTAATTTGCAGAAGTCTTTAAATGATTGACCCTCGGGCTCAGGTACTACTTTACCTAGCAACACGATCACTAATCCGAGGGGCGATGTAAAGGCGATCACCAAAAGAAGTGGAGTTTCTTACCAAGGACCTACAGTTCCGTCTACCTCTTCTCCTATCCCTGTAGAGGAATGTGAAACTGAGGATACTACGGATAAGGTACTTCCTAACGGAGGTACCAATGACATCCCTCCTCCAGTTATTCCGGTCCCGACTCCTCCTAAAAGAGTCGTGTTTGAAACTACCGAAGGTCCTGTTGAAAATCCAAAAGCCAACCCAAAACCAACAATTCCATATCCCTCACGATTGCAAGACCAGAAGCTCCGTGACAAAGCTAATCATCAGATGGAAAAATTCTTTCAGATTTTCCAAGAACTACACTTCGATATTAGTTTTGCGGATGCTCTTCTTTTAATGCCCAAATTTGCATCGACAATCAAAAACCTGTTGACCAATAAAGAAAAACTGTTTGAGATGGCACGAACTCCACTCAATGAGAACTGCTCTGCAGTTCTGTTGAAACAGCTTCCCGAAAAGCTAGGAGACCCCGGGAGATTTCTAATACCATGTATTTTCCCGGGTATGGTTGAATGTTTTGCCTTGGCCGATCTTGGTGCAAGCATCAACTTAATGCCCCACTCAGTTTGGAAAAAGCTCTCTCTTCAGGCACTTAGTCCCACATGCATGACTCTCGACCTTGCAGACCGTTCAATTTGACGTCCCTTGGTATTGCCGAGGACGTATTTGTAAGAGTGGGAAAGTTCCATTTTCCGGCAGACTTTGTCGTTGTTGATTTCGATGCAGATCCAAGAGTTCCTCTCATTCTTGGGAGGGGATTCTTAAGAACGGGACGTGCATTAATCGATGTTTTCGATGAGGAAATCACGTTACGAGTTGGCAATGAAGCGATAACGTTCAACCTTGATCAAACCTCGAGATACTCCTCGAATTATGATGTTGAATCGGTCAACCGAATTGATGTCATTGACATTGCATCAGAGGAATATGCTCAGGAAATCCTTGGATTCGCTGATAATTCTCCGAGTGGCAATCCCACTACTTCTTCTCATCCCATAATCGCTAATTCTTCTCCTTCCCTCACTCCGTTTGAGGGAAGTGATTTTCTCCTTGAGGAATTAGAGGCCTTTCTCAAAAGTGATTCAGTTCCCGAAGGAATTGATAACCAAGAGATTGACCCGGAGAGGGATATACTTCTCCTTGACAAGTTATTGAACAAAGATCCTTCTCCCATTCCTGTTCTACCTCCACAACTTCATAAGGCGGAAGTCAAATATGTTGAGAAAAATGATGATTTCCCCGAGGTCGAACTTAAGGACCTGCCTCCTCATCTAGAATATGCATTCTTGGAAGGTAACGATAAGTTACCAAGTCATTATTGCAAAAGACTTAAAGGATGAGGAGAAAACCGCGCTGCTTAAGGTTTTAAAGTCCCACAAGCAAGCAATTGCTTGGAAGCTCTCAGACATAAAGGGTATTAACCTGGATTTTTGTACACACAAAATCCTAATGGAAGAGGACTTTAAACCTGCCGTGCAGCATCAAAGAAGGGTAAATCCAAAAATCCACGAAGTTATAAAAGCAGAAGTTATCAAACTTCTTGATGTGGGATTGATTTACCCTATATCAGATAGTCCTTGGGTTAGCCTAATACATTGTGTTCCAAAGAAGGGTGGCATCACGGTTATCACAAATGAGGACAACGAGTTGATACCAACTCGTTTGGTTACAGGGTGGCGAGTATGTATTGATTACAGAAAGCTTAACGAAGCCACCCGCAAAGACCATTTTCCTCTGCCCTTTATGGATCAAATGCTCGAAAGATTAGCGGGGAATGAGTATTATTGTTTCCTCGACGGCTTCTCGGGTTACTTCCAGATTCCCATTGATCCACAGGATCAAGATAAGACTACCTTCACATGCCCTTACGGAACATTTGCCTATCGCCGCATGCCTTTTGGGTTATGCAATGCTCTGGGCACTTTCCAGAGGTGCATGATGGCTATTTTCCATGACATGATTGGAAAAACTATGGAGGTATTCATGGATGACCTCTCAGTCATCGGGAATTCTTTCGACTCATGCCTCTTCCATTTAGAAAAAATGCTTCAACGCTGTGAAAACACTAATCTTTGTTTAAACTGGGAGAAGAGCCATTTTATGGTTAAGGAGAACATTGTCCTCGGCCATAAAATTTCAAAAAGTGGGATTGAGGTCGATAAGGCCAAAATTGATGTTATTGCTAAACTGCCTCATCCCACCACTGTTAAAGGAATAAGGAGTTTCCTCGGCCATGCCGGGTTCTATCGGAGATTCATACAGGATTTCTCCAAAATAGCCCGGCCCAAGACTCATCTTCTTGAAAAGGATGCTCCTTTCATCTTTTCCCCTGAGTGCATCGAAGCTTTTTCTACTTTAAAGAAAAAACTTACCGAGGCACCAATCCTTGTTGCCCCCGACTGGGACTTACCCTTTGAACTTATGTGCGATGCTAGCGATTATGCTATTGGTGCAGTTCTGGGGCAATGCAAAACCAAACATTTCCAGCCAATACACTACGCAAGTAAGACCATGAATGAGGCTCAAACACACTATACCACCACAGAAAAAGAATTATTAGCTGTGGTATATGCCTTTGAAAAATTTCGGTCTTATTTAATCTTAACCAAAAGCGTGGTGTATACGGACCATTCGGCTCTGAAATACCTGTTCACTAAACAGGACGCAAAGCCAAGACTGCTCCGTTGGGTCTTGCTCCTTCAGGAATTCGATATTCTCATAAGAGATAAAAAAGGAGCAGAGAACCTTGCTGCTGATCACTTGTCCCGTTTAGAAAATCCTCATCAGGATATTCTCGAGAGAAAAGAAATTAATGAAACTTTTCCTCTGGAGACTCTAAATCTAATCTCTACCCGAGATGATACCACTACCCCATGGTTTGCCGATTTTGCAAATTACCGTGCGGGAAATTTCGTTGTGAAAGGGATGTCGTCCCAACAGAAAAGAAAATTCTTTAAAGATGTAAAACATTACTTCTGGGACGACCCCTACTTGTTCAAAATATGTGTGGATCAAGTCATCCGACGGTGTGTCCATGGCCAAGAAGCCATGGAAATTCTTAAAGCTTGTCATGATGGACCCACGGGGGGACATCATAACCCAAACTACACCGCCAAAAAGGTGTTTGATTCAGGATTCTTTTGGCCCACGATCTATAAAGACGCCCATGAACTTATCAAAACTTGTGAGGCATGCCAGCGTCACGGGAATATTTCCAAAAAGAATGAGATGCTACAAAATGCCATCCAGGTCTGTGAAATATTTGATATGTGGGGCATTGATTTTATGGGGCCATTCCCGTCTTCACGAGGGAATAAATACATACTCGTGGCTGTCGACTATCTGTCAAAATGGGTTGAAGCAAAAGCTTTACCCACCAATGATGCCCGAGTAGTTGTTAAATTTTTAAAGTCTCTCTTTGCCAGATTCGGGACTCCTCGTGCCATTATCAGTGATCGTGGCACTCACTTCTGTAATGAACAATTTGCAAGAGTGATGCTGAAATATGGTGTAACTCACCGTCTCTCGACAGCATATCACCCCCAAACAAGTGGGCAGGTGGAGGTCTCAAATCGGGGTATTAAGAGAATTCTGGAGAGGACGGTTGGTGAAAACCGTGCCTCTTGGTCGGATAAGCTGGATGATGCATTATGGGCTTTCCGCACTGCTTACAAAACACCCATCGGGTGTACTCCATATAAGCTAGTGTACGGGAAAGCATGTCGTCTTCCGATCGAATTAGAACATAAGGCCTATTGGGCCTTAAAACATGCAAATTTCGACCTTCAGACAACGGGTGATCACCGTAAAGTTCAACTAAAAGAACTAAATGAATTACGTGATCAAGCTTACGAAAATTCTTTAATCTATAAAGAAAAGACTAAGAAGATACATGACTCTAAAATTAAGAACCGCGTTTTCAACGTTGGTGACAGAGTTCTTCTTTTCAATTCAAGATTAAAAATTTTCTCGGGTAAACTAAAAAGCCGTTGGTCTGGACCATTTACTATAGCAAAAGTATACCCATATGGAACTGTTGAGTTATTGCAACCCGACGGTCCCAATTTCAAAGTAAATGGTCATCGGTTAAAACACTATTTTGGAGGGGACATACAACCAATGGTTGTCCCGGATCTCCAAACTTACCCCATGGACCAATAAATTCGGGGTCGAGTCAAGCTAGCGACTCGGTTAACAAAAACAGTAGCTTCCCCAAGGACAATTTAATTCGGGGTCGAGTCAAGCTAGCGACTCGGTAAACAAAAACAGTAGCATCCTCATGGACATTTCAATTCGAGGTCGAGTCAAGCTAGCGACTCGGTAATCAAAAACAGTAGCAATATGGGTTTTCACCCATATTTCTGTCTTCTTACCCCTTTCTACCACCCTAGTGTGGGGGAGATGAACCACATGTTGTACATATGTATAAATTTTTTTCAAAAAAAAAAAAAAAATAGTTAACTTTGTATGTAAATACACTAAAACAAAAGGTTAATAGTATTTCCTTCTTACGTTCTAAGTCTTGGTGGGACACCAAGTACTTTGAATATTGAGGGCAATATTCAGTTCTAAGTGTGGGGGAGAGTTCTCACGAATTCAAAACACATGTTCCATCAAGAACCCCCATTTGATCAAAATTACCAGTTTTTTCACACTTAGAAATGCAAATAATGGTTATCAATCCACCATGTCTAACCCACAAAGGATTGGCTAGTCCAGGAGCAAATGGCTCTTGGTAAAGACATCTCAAATCCGTTGATGGCTTGCAATTTGCCCAAAATTGTATGGTTCCTCAACTCCCCATATCCCATAAAGCGAATGACTTAGCTAGCCCGCAAGGTTATGGCTTGTGGTAAAGGTCGTGGAAAAACCATAATTGGTAATCAGCTCACCAAGATGTTGACTATTCCATCAAGAGTTGGCTAGTCCAGAAGCAAACGGCTTTTGGTAAAGACAAATCAAATCCGTTGACAGCTGGTGGTTTGCTCAAAATCACACGGTTATCAGGTGTGCCACAGTTCTTACATCTGGCTACTCCAGAAGTGGTGGCTTTTGGTAAAGAGTAAAAATCCATTAATTTTTTCTCAAAAGATTGCTAGGGACTAGCAATAGTTTAGTGTGGGGGATTGATGAGTGTCTAAATACTCATCATTTTATACCAATCTGAACTGCGAAAACATCCAAAAACACTCAAATATGCATCATAATACTTAAAATATCTTAGAAGTGTGTTTTATATGTTTCAAATGCAAAATAAGCAAAAACAGATGAAAAACATACAAAGTTTGCATAATTGGCAATTTCAGTCCCTCAAATTTCAAAAGTTGTCAAAACTAGTCCCTGGTAAATCAATACATGAAAAATATCATCAAAGGTCCTTAGGGATTCATAAGTTGTCAAGTATAATCCTTTAAAGTTAAAAATTGCAAAATGACAACTTTAGTCCCTCAAGTTTGAAAAATGTCAAATATAGTCCTTAAGGTTTTAAAAATGAAAAATAAAAAAAATAAACCTTGAACTATTCGTAAATGACAAAATTGGTCCTTATGATAACATTTTGAGAAATTACATCTTCAGTCCCTTAAAAATCCAAATTTACATAAATGGTCCCTGGAGTTTGAGAAATTGGCAGAAAAGGTCCCTGGGATTTAAAAATGGAAAAATTACATCTTTTGTCCTTGTGTTTGGTTTAAATGCAGGTTTAGTCCTTGGAAGTAGTTTGGGAAAGTGGCAAACTCAGCCCCTTAATTTTGGCCAAATTACAAAATTGGTCCTTGTTTAACAATACATACCAACCGGACCCTTATTAATATTAACCCAAAAATAAACCTAATCCAAATCCAAACACAAAACAAGCTCAGCCCACTCCCTAGGCCCAAAATAAACTCAGCCCACACACCCCTTATTATTTAGAACGGGCGTTGACCCGTTTGACCCTCCCAAACCCGCCAAACCACCACCACTGTAGCACCTCCACTCTCACCCCTGCATCCATGAAACCAGGTGGTTTTACCACCACCTCACCACCTTTCCACCTCATCCCCTACTCCCCTCTCACCATCTTTCTACCTCACAACCAAACCACATCACCAATTAATGCATCCCCACAACCTTTTCACTCTAAACCATACCCTGCTCCCTGTTTTTCTTCCATATTACCCCAGCTTGTCTGAAAACCATCTCATTTGTCCCCTACCACCTTCACATGATCCCAAAATTCTTTAATTGCTCAGCTTTGGCCCTAAGTAAACGTGGGGACTTTTGGCGCCAAAAATCATTTAAACGGATAGGATTGATTCATAGCATTGGATGGTCAAGATTACAAGTGGGATATGCTCAGAGACTCTCATGTAACCCTAATTGGAGCCTATAAAAGGAAGAGAAGCAGAAGAGAAAGATATCTAGTTAATTTTTAATAATTGTATGTCGAATGTACTAGTTTTCTAATTCCAGTGTATCTTAAGCTTTCAAGTGTAATCTCTAGTGTTTTCAAGTGTATTGTGAAACCTTTTAAGTAATAAATTTCAAGTTTGTATCTTTATCTCAGTTTACGAAAGTTTTATTTTACATCAAAAATTTCAATAATGTCTAATATTGTTTGTAGTGGATAATAAGGACTAATCAGCTCATATAAGCTCCTAATAAGCTCAATAAAGCTTTTAGTAACTTACAATTCAGTTTAGCTTTAAAAAATTCCACAAATACAAATTGGTCAACATAAGTCAACTGAGAGTGTTGAGATTTGAATTCTGGGATTCTGAGTTGATTTGGAAGCACAAGAAGCTTTGGATTTGGGTTTAGATCCTCAGGGAGGAATTAGGATTGTTCTTGGTTCATTGGTTTAAGCAGGAAAGCATATTGTAAGTTATAAAAAATCTCATATCTGTCTTTTTACTGTAGTTGTGCTTATTCTTTTACCTATTCAGTTCTTTGTGCTTATTTAGTTCTAAATAGTGATAATACAACATAAAATTAGTATCTTGTTTGTTGGAATCCATAGTTGCTAAAATATCAAAGTTACACAGTCAAAATAGTATAATAAGTAATCTTGGTTAATTGTTGTTATTTCCTATGTTTAAATGTTCATTTATACTTAATTAATCATATTAAGTTGTTGTGGATCTATTTCATAAGCTCTTATAATCATTTACTTCAAAAATCATAAAACAGTCAACCTTAGGTAGTGTTTGGATCAGTGTGATCCTTGGAGTTCTAGTACACAATTGTTGTTGTTCTGTGTTTACACAAGTAACTTGGGATCATATTAGCTCAGAGTATTCATAATAAATAGGTCTTATTATTAAGAAAGTCAAAATCCTAGTCTAATCATCTCCACAGTTCACTGTGTGAGATTTGGGACCTCAAACCCACCCCATTAGCTTATATCTTATAGCTCTAGCTTAATATAGGTCTCTTATAGATTATTATAACTTAATCAATCAGTATCAGTCATTAGAAACTTGTTGTGTATTTGGATCTAGGTTTTGAAACTTGTTGTGAGTGTTGTCTATCAGTAGAACTTGTGATTCACACACTTGTTACATTTTTGTGAATTTTATTTGTGGACTATTATACCCTTGGAAAACACCTGCAGGGCAACCATCTCCCCTGCACACAGCTTTTGATCCTTTTTCTTTGAACCATAGTGTGCTCTCCTATGGACCCCACACCCCAATCTTTAGCTTAATTAGTAGCTTATCACTTCAGTTTTTCATATCTAGGTTTAGTTTGGCCATTAGCTTATTGTAGCATAGCTGATTTGACCTAGCTTGTGGCCTGTGTTCAAACACCCTACACTGACCACTCAGTGTGTGATCCCTTTTACCAAGCCCCACCCAGAGTTCCCTAATAAGCCATAAGCCCTGCTTATTGGCTTATTTGAAAGTTTGACAGGTGTACTTGAAGGTTCAGGGTTCATTTTGAACCTCCCCTTACCTTTGTGGACCCCACAGAGGTCCAAAATACCACCCTCAGGCCTGTTTGGCTGTCAGGATTGTGATAAGTGCTTATTTGGATTCCCTGGCTTATCCAGAGTGCTTATTTGTGCTTTTAATCTTATTTCAAGTTTATATACATGTGTGAGAGCTTATTTGATCATTTAAACAACTTTTCACCAAGTCACAAGTCCTAATAAGTTACCATGTGCATAACCAGACCATCAGGCCATACCCACCACTTTGGTGGTTGATTGTGATCACACCAGTGGGTCCTACACTCCAAATCTTGGTTCTTACAACCCCCTCCTACCAGGCTTTCAAAGTTGACCCTTTGTTTGACCTAGTGATCAGTGGACCCCACCTAAATCACCCTCATAACTCTGTCCCATTTCTGACTCAGAACCCCAATAAGCAGTTGCTTATTATAGCTTTTTAGCTTATCCCATGAGCTTATCTCATCAAGTCTAGATTAATCAAGTATAAGTAACTTAGGTAAACCAGATTTCACCAGTGTGGACCCCACATAACTCCAATTTAGCTTATTTCTTTGTGTGGTCAAACTTAGTCAACTATCTAGGGTAATAAGCACTCTTAGTGCTTATTCTGAGTTTCCAAAGTAGTTTTCTTTATAAAAGTTTCTTAATTTAAGTATTTTAATAGTTTTATAAAAGAAAAACCAGAAAAAAACCAAACTTAATTATAGTGATAGCTTCTATTTAATAGAAATTATCTATTTAATTTTCATTTCAGCTTATTAATAAACACTTTTCCAATTTTAAAATTTTATTAATTTCCTAGTACCTTTAAGTAGTTAAAATAATTTTCTTAGATTTTTCCTAAACAGTTTACTATTTATTAGAATTAAAAGTAGTTTAAATAATTAATTAGGTAATATTAATAATTAAATAGTTTTCTTTAATTTTAAGTAACAACAGTAGAATTTTATATTTTTCCAAAGTTTTATAAAGTAGTTAAAACTTTTAGAAAATAGTTTCATAATTTCCACTGTCCATTTTCCAATTTTCTTATTTAAATTAATTAAATTAGATTTAAAATAATTAATAGGTAATTAATTAGTGAAATAGTCTAAAATATAATTTTTAGAAGTTTTTATAATTTTGTAGGATTCCTATGATGGTTAAATAGTTTTATAAATTTTATCATAATTTTCTAAGTTAATTTAGTACTAAGAGTAATTTAAAATAGTTTAATTAGTTTAATTAAGATAAATAGTTTTTAATTAATATAAAACTCATAAAAAGACAAAAATATTTATTTTCATTTTTTATACTTTCTTCAAGTTCTTTTTAAGGTTTAGAAAATATTTTTGCTAATTTTTAGGTTAATTTGTAATATTTGTCATTTTTAGTTAATTTAAATTAGATTTAAATTAGATTTTTAAATAGTTTTATTAATTAAATAATATTTAAATATTATAATAATCACTTTTATAATTTCATTTTCATTTTCAAATTTCTTTTTAATTTTAAGTTTTCAAAAGTTTCAATTATACCCCCTGTAGTTTGTAACTTGTTAAAACCCACTTGTCTCTGTCTGTTATCTGATTTTCTTATTTGTGCTTTTGTGTGTATCTCTGTTATTGTTTATATCATTTAATATTATCCAAATACCAAGTAATCAGTAGTATCATCATCCCTCTATCATTGTTGTTACTGTCCTCAGTACCACTCATTCTCCTAATCGTTCAAAAATACAATTTCAATCTCGTTGGGATTTAACGACCCGGGGATTTCCTTATATTTCCACGGTCAATAATAACTTGCACTTTCTCCCAGGTGGGCCTATCAACTGCACACGGTTGACTGGTTGGTTTGGGAGGAGTCAGATCCCATGTTAGGAGCTTCTAATGGCTCGACATAGGAGTGAAGTAGGATCTTATAGAGTTAGGGAATATAGTACACGGCCCTACGACTAGTATTAAGGAATATGACCCATCATCAATGCAATTGTAACAAGCTAATCAACCTGTAAAAGATATCTAGGGAGTAATGAAATCTAAGTAAACACAACTTTCCTCATTATTGTTTCCACCACATTAGTATAATAGTTTTATTTTCATTTCTTTTATTTTATTTTGATTGCATCTGTAGTTAATTGGGTTAGTTGGCTAGCAACTAATTCCGCTCACTCCTTCAAAACCCGAGATTTTAATTGCTTTCTGTAAAATATAAAAATACAAAAAGAATCATCCCTCACCTCTAGACATAGTTTAGTAGGCTTTCTAATCCTAGCGACACTATTCCTAAGTTAAACGATCAATCCTCCGGTACTTGTCACTATACTATACTACAACGATCAGGTACACTGCCTGGTGGGGGTTGTAAGCTTCTCGAGATCCCTTGAGAGGTAAAACCTGTTGCGAGGGCGCAATTCCCACGTATCAAGTTTTTGGTGCCGCAGCCCGGGGAATAGTTATTGTCTAGGTTAGGATTTCTTTTTATTAGGTCTACTTGCTAGATTCCTTTCTAGTAAGATTTTTATTTTTATTTTTAGGTTTTCATTAGTCTATCTTTTTCTTCATGCCCTTGTTAATAAATTAAATTCATTTACTATTCCGTTGGCCATTACGGAAAACGCGAATCCACCCCTTTCCCCTAGTGAAGTGGCTTTGTTGCGTGAACAAATTGAGAATGAGATTAGGGAACTTAGGGAGCTTAATCGGTTAATTAATGTTGAGCTCGATCATGCATTTAGTGACCTAGCGACCGCCTTGTATTCAAATAAGGACCTAGGATCTAATGATTTTGAGGATGTTGTTAAGGAACTTGAGGAAGGGGAGATAGATCCGAAACCGGATGACTATTTCAATCTATATCCCACTAAGGAGGAGACTGCGTACTATAATAATCTTATTGATAATCCTCGACCTCCTTTCACTAGAATTGACCCTAAGATAAAGAGAGGCGATCCTAAGAATGTTAAGATACCATGTATGATTGGGTATAAGCACATTGACAACGCTTACATTGATTTTGAATCCCCAATCAACATTATATCCTCAAGTGTTTATAATGATATAGTGAAAACAAGACTTGGACCTAGAAAAGATCCCAAATACCCCGGTGGAGTTTGTAACTTTGTCGGGAGAATTAAAGGTCTACATGTCTTTGTTGGGAACTTTACTTATATCATTGACTTCATGGTTGTTGAAGACCTAGCTAGTGTTATTGATTGTCGTGTATCCAATGTTGTATTTGGTAAGCCATTTGTTGAAGAATCCAAGTTAGAATATGATAAGATAGAAAATACAATCCGATTTACTAGTGAAACAGATAGGATCACATATAGGATGCCTAATAGAATGAAGGAATTTCTTTTTGTGCCTCGATTTGATATGGATAACATTAGTGCTTTTGAGGACATCAATGAAGAGGATAAGAAAAAGGGCATGGACTATGTATGGGAGAAGAAGAGCCTTTTCTATAAGGATTGCTTAACTTTAGGGCCAAAATATAAAGTTGATAGGGAATTTGCCAATAGGATTATAGGAGCAATTGAGAAAAAGGTGGTTGGTCTCTATAAAGAACATTTACAATCGGGTCCGGAATACAAAACTAAGATTGGAGATGACCTAGAGAATGTGACCAATGATGAGGTCACGTAATTACCCATGACCTTGAGTCTAGCTACAAGACTCGTAAATAAAAAAAATGCTTCTTGGGAGGCAACCCATGTTTTGTGAGTTTTTATTTGTTTGATGTTATTTGTTTTCGTATGCGTGTTTTATTTTTATTGTTGATAGATCATGTTTCAAAATAAATTGTGAAAATGCTTTATTTTGTTGTTTAACTTCGTTTTAACTTCATATAAAGGTATTTTGCAAAAGCTAAGTGTAAGGGGAAACCCCAAATTTGTTTATAAGAACGAAAATGATCTTGATTCGCCACAATATTAAATGAACACGTATATTAGTATTTGTTAGAGTCAAATGCTTGTATCGAGTGATAATGATGTTTTGCAGGATTTTCCAGAAAGTATGACATAAGTTTTTCTAGAAATTTTCCGGAAACTTAACATAAAGATTTCTGCAGGTCACTTCTGACGGTGTTAGGGTTTAACACCTGACGACGTCACGTGTAAAATTCTGGAAATTTTGCGAGTTTTGTTTTTCTAACGGAGTCTTAAAAGTTTTTGCTGATTCTTTAGTTTTATAAACTCTAGGAAATCTGTAAACATTCATTCCACAAGCATTATATCTTAAATTGCTTTCTAGGATTTGTTAGTATATATAGATTGCCGCCGATTTTATGCGAGGTTACCTTGATTGTTTTCTCAGGTTTAACAGGTTATGTATGACAACAAGATGATTTATATTTCTGTAAGGGAAGCTTTGAACGTTCATTTTATTGGAGGAAGATCTAACCTTGTTGACACACTATCCACATCGAACGAACCAGGGGAGTATTTGTTTTCATTCTTTTACCTATTTTACTTTTATATTCTTTAATTGAACATTGGGGACAATGTTCATCCTAAGTGTAAGGGGAGGGTAAATGATGATACCTTATAGGATACAATTGCACGTGAGTTTGTTTGTTTGATGGTAGGTGTGTAATAAGACTAAGAGAAACACTTGTTAGTGTAATTTTAGCGCCAAATTTAAAAAATTTTACAACATTTAGGAGTGAAACTTTAACCTTAACAAGCGTCTCATTGATAAGAGTTGTGTGACTAGCACAAAACCGTACCATTCAGAAAAATTTTCCACCCAAATATGTGAGGTTCGCCTTTAGATTTGATAGGAAAACCATTCATTATTAGTGCTTATGAGTGTACCGGTAGCATTTAGATTCTAGAACTTGCGTTAGTGATGCATCCCGAGACCGCTAGTGAGACTACATTCGTGTAGTAGGATTTACTACATGATAAGAGGCATTAGGATCACCCTTGTATTAAACCCGTATCATAATTACTTGACCATTTAAGTCATATTACTTGACTAGTAAAGTCAATTAATTTTCCCACACCTTAGCGTTGTACTCATTTTTAGTACACGATACCCCTAGTACACCCCTCCGAGCCTATCTTTTCGTTTCTAACTTTAAGCATTTTACTTAAAGGAAGAATTTGTTACAACCCACCCAAATGTACACCCACATCGCCTTAGCCTTCCGTGTATGCACTCATCTTTAGTGCATTATTGTTATTTGTTTAAACCTTTAGTTAATTATCTAATTGATTACATGGTTTCTAAGTCGAGTCATATCTTGTACATATTGTTTTGGGACGATTGGGACTCATGGGTAAAGTACTTGTGTAATGGAGTAATGAGGAAGAACATCAAATTATTACCCCCATATGTGCATTAATCTTTAAAAGTACTCCAAGTGTTTTGATTATCTTGATTCGAGTCATTAGAGTAGTTTATCGTTAAGTATTTAAAAATTCAAGTGTAAGGGGAATGTACATTCTCTATGATGTATTATTTTGATGGTAGGGTAAAAGTGTATGCAAAAAAAAAAACAAAAACAAAAAAAAACAAAAACAAAAATTAGAGAAAAAGAAATGAGAAAAAACATACGGACTACCATCCCGTTTCATTCTATGTTTGTTTTATGTTTTTGTTATTTTTGATTTATTAGCTTAATTCGAGTCAAGTCTTGGCTTAGCACCGCCATATTGTACATGTAATTAACCAAGATGATTAACTCGCCACCAGTAAATATTGTCTTTATCCAACAAATCGTGTTTTCCATATCCCTACACCTAACGTTATAACCCTTTAAAAGACCTCTTTGATAGTTTATCCTAGGTGCTTACGCCAAGTGGTGGAGGCTTGATCCTTTCCCAAGCCTATGGTAATCTATTTGCTATGACAGGTAGTGAGAGATGTTTTCCATTTCCATATTGTGATATATACTTTATTACACCCGAGAGATGTGAGTATCTAAACACTATTTGTGAGGTGCTAGTGTATGACCTCCGTGCTTGTCTTTGGTCTTTAGTGGAATGATTATTTGTTGTAATTACTTTTATATTAGTGTTAAATGACCCCCAAATTGTATTTTGATTAGAACAAAAGCGCATTTGCTTGAGGACAAACAAATCTCAAGTGTAAGGGTATTTAATGAGGCGAAAAGTGTACAGCTTTTAAGGGGTCATTTAAGCCCGAATTCGAGATTATTTGATCAATTATTGCCCTAAATCGCTCCTTTTATCATTTTAGGTACTTTTGTAGAGAAATCTGGAAAAGGAAGCATTTTGGACATTTTTGGAGCATAAAAGTGAAGAAAACGGCTAAGTCTCAAATTTCCTTGCTGGAACAGTACCTGACAACCTCAAGCTTCTACACGTGACAGCATCAAGAGTGACAAAAGAGGTGGATGTGGAACTTATAACATGACGGCACAGAAAGTTTTCAAGCTTACTGGCCTGACGGCGCACCTAGGCCGTCAGGGTCCAAATACACGTGACGGCCCAGAGCTCATTTACACATGACGGCGTCAGAATTGGATCTAGGTAATACAAATTTCATCATGGCGGCGAGTTGACGGCGTCACAAGTTGATACATGACGCCGTCAAGGTGTAAAATCTATATATAGTTTTTCAATTTTCATTCATTAGTGTGCAACTTTGAGGGAATAAACCCTAGACGAATTTTAACAGCTTTCAAGGGTTTCAACCCCTTGATTCTTCCATGTTCAATTGAAGATAAGTACTTATTCAAATCATTCAATATGTATATGTGTTGTGTGATTATATCTTACGCTTGTCTTCTCTTTAACATGCTAGGCTAGATCTTTAGTATGTTTGCTTAGATGTAGTGAAACCTAGATGTTGATTATGGGTTGATTGTTTGTTTATAATTGTTACGGATGATTGTATTCGATGTTAGGCTTAATAAAACTGACAGACTTCCATTGGTAACTTGCTTGAACGTCTTAAGAAACATGATCGGAGGTGTACTACGATTTTTGGTTGTATTTAATGCGTAAAAGAATTCTAATGATCCCATGTTAGGAGCTTCTAACGGCTCGACGTAGGAGTGAAGTAGGATCTTATAGAGTTAGGGAATATTGTACACGGCCCTACGACTAGTATTAAGGAATATGACCTATCATCCATGAAATTGTAACAAGCTAATCAACCTGTAAAAGATATCTAGGGAGTAATGAAATCTAAGTAAACACAACTTTCCTCATTATTGTTTCCACCACATTAGTATAATAGTTTTATTTTCATTTCGTTTATTTTATTTTGATTGCATCTGTAGTTAATTGGGTTAGTTGGCTAGCAACTAATTCCGCTCACTCCTTCAAAACCCGAGATTTTAATTGCTTTCTGTAAAATATAAAAATACAAAAAGAATCATCCCTCACCTCTAGACATAGTTTAGTAGGCTTTCTAATCCTAGCGACACTATTCCTAAGTTAAACGATCAATCCTCCGGTACTTGTCACTATACTATACTACAACGATCAGGTACACTGCCTGGTGGGGGTTATAAGCTTCTCGAGATCCCTTGAGAGGTAAAACCTGTTGCGAGGGCGCAATTCCCACGTATCGAAGCTAGGCTACAGTACTAAGCTAAAATAAGCAAAAATAAAAAATATTACTCACTTGAGACCCTAGCTAAACGAGGGCTCCCACTTAAGGGCAGCTACAAGCTCTAGCTTGTTTTGCAACAAGCTAGTAATAAGCATGGTCATTCCCAATCTAACAATCATCCATTTTTTTATTTTTTTTTTTGTATTTTTGAATTTTTTTTTCTATTTTTTTTAGATTGAGAATAGAAAGTATACTTGTGAGAACTTACTTATGTCCTATTAAGCTATTGATTAGCTTATAGGACCTAGGACAATAAGAGCTTAAGAGTAAATTTTGCAAGTAAATAAGAAAACAGGAAATTAAATTTGAAAAGCAAATTTCATTAAACTAAAAGAGGTTTACAAATTAAAAAGAAACTACGATTAACTTTAAAATTTTAAACTACAACTAAAAAAGCTCGCTACTCTACTTTTCTACTAGAAAAACCTACACTGCCCAAATGGCAAACAAAACTGTTCTATTTTATAATGGAATTGCTAGGGTTTCTTGGGGGTCTTGTCTTGTTCCTTCCGTGTTTGTTTTGAGACCCTAGCTAAACAAGGGCTCCCACTTAAAAGCAGCTACAAGCTCTAGCTTGTTTTGCAACAAGCTAGTAATAAGCATGGTCCTTCCCAATCTGACCATCATCCTTTTTTATTATATTTTTTTGTATTTTTGATTTTTTTTTTTTTTTGTTTCATTAGTTTTTTAGTCATCTGTTTGGATCCAGTGCTTTTTTCAGCTTATTATTGAGTTTTGGAAAAGTTGTCTTTACAAAAAATCTCTGTTTTTTAAGTTATTAAAAAAGTTATTTTCAGAATTTTTTCAAAAAAAAAAAACATTTGTTTGTAAAAAAGGTAGAAGCCAAGGTTTGAACCATTGACCTCTACCCTTGACCAAGTCAATAGACACAAGCACACAACACACTACCACACGCCCTAGGGTCTTCTCAAGTTTAAGTTTGCATAATTATCTATACTAATTATAATAGATGAATGACTCTCTCTCCACAAAATTAAGATGTACAAAAAAGGATGCAAGGTTTACAACACTATAAAGCAAGGAATTTGTATAATTACAACAAGCAAAGCATTTTGTACAACAAAAACAAGCATGAATCAAAATTCAGACCAAAATCCTTAGAATACTCATTAATAGCATTAAAAATACCCCTACACCCAATATTACAATCATTTAAACATAATGTACAACCCTCCATATAATTCCCAGCCATAAATGCAACTAAAAAACCTTGTTCCAATCCTTTCTTTGTTTCGGTTTAAACAAAAACGTAAATAAAAAACATGCAACACATGCCCGAGACCTTGTTACAAGATCTTGTTACAAAAATGAAAATAAAAAACATTAATATAAAGTATTCGTCATTGATAATTCGTTTATCAAAAGCAGAAATAACGGAGGCGTCATGTGTTTTTAGGTTTGTTAGATTTGCGTTTGAGTAGAAGGTATTGGATTGTTTGTGTTGTTCGGCTATCTAAAAGAGAAAAAAGATAAGATTAAAAGGGATGATGTTTGGTGGCTACGTTATATATCAAGAGAAAGTGACAATGTGTTTTTGTTTGTGGCTACGTATGGATGAGAAAGTGTGAAATGATTTTAGGGCAAAGGTGGAGTTAGGGTATTAATATCCATTTATTTAGGCTTAGGTTGTGTCATAATTGTGTTGGCACCCGAATTTAGTATAAGGATTGGATTAGGCCATGTTTCATTTGGGCCATATTTCTAATTAAATACTAAAACGAAATTTTGGAGTTTTGGGTGTGATTATGTTGTGGTTGGGTAGAATTATTTGGCTAATATTTGATTTTGGCTAAGTTTAGCTAATTCTTGTTTTTCCGTGTATGCTTGGTCAAACAGTTTGGTTACGCCGATGATAGCTTTCTGATGAGCGGCATTATTTTCATCACATTATACTCATAAATAAAAATAACCAATTAAACTTACCACAATTTTAATAATTTGCTAAAAAAATTGAACATTGAACGCCTATTAACTTATATCCTTAGTGTATATTAATGATAGAAATTGAAAAATGAAACTGCTATCAATTTACTCTATTATTAATTTGGACATTTTGCTTTAGAAAATATATATATGTGTGAAACATCGTTAAGGTTATCATCACAGACACACAACATCGTCGATAAAGTTATCATCATGAGTAACGTATAATCGAATGAAATCTGTTTGTCGTTACATATATGTGTGTTCCTTGAATTCGTTCGCCTAAACAAAAATATTTGCTCGCCATAAAATTTAGTCATAGGGTATCCGCCGCCGCATTGCGCGGGTACCCTGCTAGTATATTTAACATAGCATTCCCATTTTAGCTTATTTGAACCGTTGGCTTATTACACTGCTTATTATTTTTTCTTTTATTTCTTTTTCCCTTAAGTAGTTTAGAAAAATTTTCATAATTTTCAAAAATAGTATAGTATTTTTCAATGTTGCAAAAATCGTGAGTCGGTAGTGAGGCGGTTGGATGCCTTGCAGCGATTAATAACCGATTACAAGGCCGATTACCTTGTAAAAATCAACAAGGTGAAAGTCCGTCACCTTGTAATCTCCGATTACAAGGCCGAGTTGACCGATTTTTGCAACATTGGTATTTTTAATCATTTTATTTAGTTAATTTAGTAATTAATTCATAATAAAAAAATCTAAAAAAAAATGTTTTTCTTTTTTCCAAAATTTTCTTTTAACGTTTAGGACTTAGGAAAATTAGTTTGACACCTGTAGGCCTTTTAGATCAAAAATTTTACATTTTAGCCCGTTACCGAACCCGTTAACGTCCCGTTTTCATTTTTAGTTACGTTTTTAATTTCAAGTTACGTTAAGTGTTTTTATAACTTTTTAAGTAGATTTTCATTTCTAATTTCAAATTTTTAGTTTAGGTAATTTCCCGTTTTTAGTTACATTTTTAGATTTTGTGCGTTACGTTTTTAATTTAGATTGCGTTTTAGGTTAATTTGATTTATGTGCTTTATGTGTTTGTTTATTTGAGTTAATTTTAGCTTTTATTTGTATAATTTAGTTTACAAATTCCAAATTCTCTTGAAAACCATTCAAATCACCTGATCGTAAAACGTATTCGACTGCTCATCTCACTCCTCGTCGGGACTTAACGACCAGGGGATACACTATATTCACCGGAGATTATGTGCAAGTGGTTTGACCTAATTGACCCCTTACCATGGTTAATTTTGACATACCTACTTGGGCTACATCAGCGCCAAAAACTTGATTCAGGATTTATGACCAGGTTTTAATATTTATAATAGTCTCATCTACCTAAGGTCTACCTAATGCACTTACGGGCATTGTACCCGGTCGTGTATAGTGTATTTGTCGGTAAAGTCGAGGTCCTCCCAAGAGCTATGAGTGGATCCTAATTTAAGTCTATGTCACAATATTAAAAGGGTTTATGAGTAGAATATTAATTAAACTAGTAAATTGAAAATAACAAAACATGAATATTAAAATGAGGTGAATTAAATGTGATCAATAGGCATGGTTTTCTGGCAAACAACTAATGGATTATAATTGTTTTGATCTAATTCTTAAACCGTATCTATTCATACATTAAATTGTGGTAAAAGGCGGTAGACTCCTTTGGTCAATTCGTCTACCCTATGATCCTAAACTCCTCACCAAGGTAATTATTAGTGACCAAGGATCATTCGGTAATCTATTCAGTCATAAAGAGCCGGTGTTTACTTTCACAATACATGGGGGTTAAAGTCAACTAGACTCAGCTGGTCAATTTGTCTAGTCCTATATTCCATAAAGTCCTAATCTGTAACCTAATGATTACAAGAGTTCGTGGGTTTACAAAATGGAAGAGTCATTAAGTACCTCTACTAACTAAGACTTATTTAATGGAAACCGGCCTCTCGAAACTTAGGTTCCCCCTAATTTCTTAATCAATTCCGTTTGGAAGGTGGTCGTTGGGTGAAATTTCCACGAAAATAGTGATACTCCTATGGTCAATTCTTATCATTAAACGCAACTTGATTCACTAGGCTCCTATGGTCAATTCTCCTAGCTTCCTAGATACTACCTAAACTTCCATGCTACCAAAACAAAGATGTCCCAAAATAAGCCAAGAAAGTATACATATAAAGCCAGGGCCGGCCTGTGGTTTTAAGTGGCCCCTCGTGCGGTTACCACAAATTAGGCCCCTTAAAGACTGAAATTATTTGTAGAAAGCTCACTAACCTTCCAAAAAATTTACAACTATGTATAATACTATATCTCATTTAAGTTGCCATTTTTATTTTAAAATTAAATATTTAAAGATGGAGTACCAAGATTGTATTTTTTTTTGCTGAGATAATAAAGTGTATCAACTCATGAAATATGATTTTAGTTTATTAAAATGATTTGGTGAAAACTGATTCATATGTTGGTGGCTTCCTCGTAAAGCATAAGAAAAACGAAACTAATTTGAACTAATTTTGGGCTTTCAGTAGACTGCATTTCACTTTATACAATTATACAATATATATAAAAGGCAGGCGCTAACTGCCAAAATTTTGCTACAGTACATCTACAGTGATTTTGCTACAGTATTTTCCCCCACACCTACTCTAAAAATTCCACCGCCTCATTTGCTCACCTCCTAGAAAATTCCATAATCCCTCATCTTCTTCTCCCATCTCATCAAAGCCACCCAAAAAATATTCATAGCAGGTATGAATGCCATTCAGAAAATCGTATTACGGGGTGATTATCTCATTAATCCGGCTTGCTATTGGTGGGATTTTTGTAAGTGTGTACCCTTTTTTTGTAGTGAAACAAAAAGCGGAGGTTGATTGGCTGTGGTTATAGTTAGGAAAGTGTAGATCAAAGTTGTGTACATCACGTGTTTGATGAAAATATTAAGAGTTACAAAAAAAAAAAAAAAAAAAAAAAAAAAAAAAAAAAAAAAATCGAATTCCAGTTATTTTTTATAAAAAAGTTTGTATTTTTTATTCATTGGTGTTTGTTTAACTGCAGGTTTGAAGTATTTTGAGAGGGGTTCATGGATTACAAAAAAAGAAGAAGTGCAAATACGAACACCTCTTTGACCCGTGAGTGGTTTCTCAATCTTTTTCAATATCTTTAATGTTTTAATTTTTTTTTTGGTATTTTGATTTAGTTAGGATCTTGGATTCACTTTTAACTTAAAGCATGTTAATCGAATTATTTTCAGTGTTGTATATTTTCAGTTTTTTTCTTTTCGAATTTGTAAATTAAGGCAAATAGCGGATTGGCTGTTAATTAGTCTGATTCAGATTTTGTTTTGAATTAAATGGGGGTGATGTTGTGATATGTGAGGATTGATTTGAATCTGACTTCAAGAAAAACACAATAAGCAGGTAAAGATTTAATCTTTGAAGTTGGTTTTGTCCTGTTTTTATAAATAAATGTGTTCTTGATTATGGTTATTGTTTGTTTTTATGTGAAATATACGGTTGATGTTTGGGGCATAAAGTTGGAGCTTTAAAAAGGCATTAACCTCAACTTGATAAGCTTATAAGTGTTATCAAGTGCGCTTATGAGTAATATGTTCGTACCATGTTGTTTCAGGAATCAGTTTCTTCGCATAAGAGTACCAATATTTTCGTACTGTGGTTTCTAAGGAAGAGGTACCGACTATCATGTTACCAATTCTACAATCAGCTTTTGGTTATTGTATTAATGTATTTTATTTGCAGATTGTTGCACTAATGCACGAAATCAAGACAAAAGGCATTTAGAGAAAATTATCAAAGGGCTTCTAATTTCGACAGGTTTGAGCCAAATTTTTAAACTATAATTATGCGTACTTTCCATCTAAATTGGTGTATTGTTATTGTTTATTTGTTGTAGCTAGGCTAAAATGTATTACACCATACTATTTCTATTTGGTACTCTTCCTGATTTATGGTTCTCACTGACCTAGAACTGGTTACACAGATTCTGTTGATGAGTTAATGATGTCCAACCCTTGGATGATATGTCACTTAATGTGAGAATGGATACATGGCATGCATCTCTTAAATCTGCGACTCCTATGTAAGTACAAATTGAATTTGTTTAATAATAAGTAATTTGGTTTTTATGACTGTAGGTAATAAGAATTGGTCTCATTTGACCCAAATATTTTTACTCCTTATTTCATTGTAAAATTAGCAATAAAAGTAGGTTTTTTCGCTAGCCTGATGATAATTTGAAATGATGGAAGATTGACAGGAAGACTGGACTAAGATTGGGTTACCAAGCCAAGATACATGTTTTGGCAAATGGCAGGTTTTGGATACCCTTTCGACACTTACTAAGATTTGGTTTGGAAGAGGGTCAGCAGACCCAACGGCATATGCTCTGCCATTTTTTTGGCTGCATAAATTGCTATGTTGCAGTTTCAATCTGCTGATCGGTTGATGCTTTCTTAACCGATGCTTTTGAATCTGCTGATCGGTTGATGCTTTCTTAACCGATCACGCGGTGTTCAGAACCAGTCTTGAAGTGAATGAATTAGAAAGAACGAAGATGTAAGGAAATGAGACGACTCTTTCTTGAACACAAAATGGGCCGTTCTATGTGCGTAATGAAGTTCTGTAGCTTTTTTTTTACCAACCCACGCCTGGGTTTTAGATAGTTATATAATAGGCTGTGATGAATTTGTGGATTCGATTAAACCAACGAATCTCCGTGTCTTGGCAGGGTAAACTATCACGTTTGCAGCCATGGCGGGTGTATTCAGTTTTTTCGATTATTGATGAATGTAAGTCAGATGATATTAGTCATTTGAGGCCTGAACCATAACTTGGCATGGCAATAACCGGATGGTGTGATAGCATATTTGCTATTACGCAACCGCGTTTCTTTTGCAGCCATGGCTGAATTCTGACCTTTTTTGCCATTTTCCATCCACAAATCTGAGCCTAATGATCTATTGAAACCTGTTTTCTAAGTGTCATTTTCCAAAACATGTATCTTGGCATGTATCTTATGCATATTTATTGTAAAGAAAAGTGTCATTTGTTGTGTTAACGAATATTTGTAAAGAAAAGTGGGCGACCGAGACTCTTTAAATATGCTACATTCTGGAAAACAGTTGAAGGAATACCAACAGTTGCACGAGGAGTGTTCTGGTATGCTTTAAAGCATGTGTTAGCTTTTCTTTTTACTAGACCTTTTGTGTAATGTTGGTTTTTGAATTACAGGTAAACATCTACCTTATTTTTAAGCATATATGAATCGTGCTCTTATATATTAGCAATTATTATCATTACAGAAATGGCCTTTAGAGTGCTACGACATTCTGTTTTATCCTTAATTGGCGGGGCAGCGCAATGTCATGTTTGCAGCCAGGGAGGGTCGGGTGCCCTTTTATCCCATCCCGTACTTGCAAATTTGAGCTAAAGGGTTTCTTGAGGCTTTTATACAATCCTATTGACACTTCTTGCTGCTTCATTTTGTTGGTTCGATTATTTAGTAGATTAAACTTTTCATAATTGTAAAGAATGAACGTTTGTATTTCCAGAAGTTCAATAATTTTGCATAACCAACTAAAGTTTGAATTTTATGTTTGCAGGCCTGAAATAGGAACGAGGGAAGCAGGACAGTTTGGAGTAACCTCAGGCAGGGAGTGGTATAGTAGATGTGTGAAGCTGTTATGGCATGGGGTCCTGGGGAACCTTTCTCTATGGAACAAATCCGCGTTATACCGCCAAAAAAAATGGAAGTTTGAATTAAAATTCATTTCACTTCTATCTGTCACACTGATCTTAATGCTTGGAAGGGCGAGGTATGTACATGCTTCTTATTGAATTGTATTCTTTTATGTCTTATTCATTTAACGAACTACTACTTATATATAGAATGAATCTCAGTGTCTTTATTATGTTCAAAATTAGTCCATAATTATATGCATCAAATTAGATCATTATATGTAGGGTCATTGAGAGTGTCGGAAAAAGTGTAGATGATATTAAGGAAAATGATCATGTTCTTATGATCTTGAATGGAGAGTGTGGTGAATGTGCATATTGCTTAGTTCAGTAGGTGCATCAACAACACGACAACTGATATAGTTCAGGGGATGGGTTGAATGGGTTGGTTCAAGGTTTTATAATAGATTGGGTCAGGTAATGAATCAAACTATTTGAATTGAATTTAGTAAGCGTTTGAATAAGATTGAAACGAAATCATTATGTACATCACATAACTATTTATTTCTGACGAGGCTATCGAAAATTTTAAGTTGCTTGGTTTCTCATTAGGATATGGAGAACTGTTGTTGATTATGATTGCTCGCTTATCACGTTTTTTGATTTCTTAACCTGTTATTTATTTATTTTTTTGTTAATATGCAGGTTTCCTATTTTTTGGTAATTTGCAGGTTTGCTATTTACACAACCCAGGTTTGCGTTTTGGAGTAACCAATTCTGTCTTTTGAAACTTCTTATAGGTATTATAATGGGATTGTATATTGTAATAACTACTTTTAAGAGTTGTTTGGAATTTGCAGAAAAAATGCAAAAATTACAAGAAAACAATTTAGTATTGATCGAATTGACGTTTACTCACATGTCTTGGGGTGTACAAGTTTAATAGAAGTTGATTTACTTTACTAATAATGGCAAAAGAGTGATGATCTAAGCTGATGCTTAGTCGCAGTTCTTTTGCTTTGCATTTTGGAGCAAACATGTAGACTTTCATTCTTATCAACAGTTCATTTTCTTTAGTTTGTTACAGTCAATGTAATTGAAGTATCAAACATCAAAAATGAAATGGGTCAAAAGTGACACAAACTCACCCGCCGCAACGCGCGGGCTACCCAGCTCGTTTGTTAGAAATATGAGGCCCCTTTAGGATGTTGGGCCTTGTGCAGTTGCCCACTCTGCACAGGCCCAAATCCGGCCCTGTATAAAGGGCTAAAGAAACGAGAAGTTAAAATCAAACAATTAACAATGTATAATCTTTTATATAATAAAAGAATTACATCATTTCGGAGTGTTTTAACAAATCCCTTCTTATTGAAAAAAAATTAGACCAATAGGAGAGCTCGATTTTGCCACGTAGGCGAAATCGAGCAATATAATTGGTCAATAGAAAGTTAAAATTAAATTGATTTTGGTCAAACTTAATAAATTTGGTGGAGAAATTTGGTTAAGAAAAAAATTGCATAAAATATAAGTGTCAAATTTATGAAAACAAAAACTTAAAAAAAGAGGAAGTAATTAATAAAAATTTGGTGGTTGAATTTTAAATAAATTATATAGAGGTAAGTGTAAAATTACAGGTTTTCATTTTTTTAATAACTTTAAAAAATAACCAAATAACTCCTTACACTTTATACCCCCTATACTTTATAATATTAACTTTGTTTAAAATTACATGAGTATTAGTATTAGTTTTTAGACTTTCATTCATTAAAATTACAAAATTTGATAAATATGCGAATTAGGTTTAATACAGGTTAAATATTTTTTAAACTAATGTTAGTTTTAGACTTTTCTATAATATTTTTTTAAATAAATACTCATGTTATTCTATTTAAAAGTTTAATTTATGCGTACACGGGTTTCAATATTATATACAGCTAAATTATTTTTAACGTGTATATAAATATCAAATGGTATGCACGAGTTAATGTGATAAGAAAATAAATATACGCGATTCTCTTATAACAACGACTCATGGAATTGTTATTTGAAATTTATATATGAATATCCATAAAAACATTTTTAAAACTTTATAGAGCATATTTTAACTTTATTAATGCTCATTACGTGCTACTAAACTCACACATTTTGTACAACATGATATTAATAGTTAAAGTTAAAAAAACAATATCAACCTCAACCTCAACATGTGTGTCAGTTAAATACGTTATACAAAGCTAATTAAGATTAAAAAAAATAAAAAATAAAAAAATAAAAATAAAAAAAGGAAAGGAAAGGAAAAAGAAAACGGTTAGATAGTCATTGTTTAATTTAGAAGGTGTTCTCCTTAAAAAAAAAAAAAAAAAAAAAAAAAAAAAAAAAAAAAAAAAAAAAAGTGATAACCTTACTTTATTCATTGACATGATGTTTCATTTAAAAATAAATAAATAAATAAATTTAAAAAAAAAAAACGTAATAGTTGGCTGTTCTAAAGAAATTAAAAGTATTTACATGAGAATTATTAAGCAAATATATATAGTTTTTAATCGGGTTATTACATTAATAGACTGCGATAATGTTATTGAGTTGGTAATAATGGATGTGAGATACAACCATTCTTCTATGCTTATGATTTATTTGTTAACCTCTTTTTGCTTATGAATTGAATCCGAAAGATAACTCGATAGAACTTTGACTTATGTCTTATCTAACTGATAGTTTTTAGTAACCTTTTTTTTTTGGTTTATTATTATTTTTTTTATACACACCAATTTTTAGTAACTTTTTTCAATGTTTTAGTGAAAAGTTCTACATTTAATATTTGTGTTTTTACTATAAACATACTAAGCTATGATAGAATTAGTTGTGAGTTCAGGGATTTCTTTTTTATTAAGATTCTCAAAAAAGCTTAAAACTTTATCATAAACTTATTGTGTTATGGTAATTAAATAAGCCAATAAGCACCTTTACTAAGCATAACCCAAACACCCTTTTAGTTCTAATATGAAGTTTTCTTATTTTATGTTATGACTAACTTTGTTGTTATCCTCACTATAATGCAACATGTTAGTAGTGTTTACAGTTTTATGATCTTATCGCACACACTAAAATGTAATGCAATTTGTTATGTGCATTTTTTAGATGAGGATTAAGATCAACACATAATTGTCGTGAAAGGATTTTCTACGCCTTCTCAAGGTATGAATGTATAATTAAGTTGAGTTGCTGATTTAGATAATACATGAATGTATTTTAATGTACCAAAAATGTGTTTTAGTGCCTATATGAGAAATTTTATTGTAGAAATTCTTAACGGGTGTCTTTGAATGGGTTAATGAAACTTAGCAAGCGCTTGCTGTCATTGATAACATCATAACACTATGGGTGTCAACTAACGGTCTAAAATATGAGTGTCTTTCTTGATGATTTAGGCCAATTGTGAAGAAAGATGCACTAAAGTGAAAGGTCGGTAAGGATTCAAGCAATCTTAAAAGACTTCCGAATGTACTATTTGTCATTCTTTTCATGCATTTATAATTTACTTATGCAAGTAATAATAATTTCCTTATATAGTTCGGTCTTAGAGAAAAATTATTCTTATACATTATACATAAACTTATTCTACCATTACATATTTTTTTGTTTCTCTTTATATAATAAAGAAGATATAGTGTAAGCATATATGTTAATTTGGTAATTTTATGGCTAAACTTGATAAGCAAATATCATAAACTTATGAAAATACAATTTTTCAAACAAAAATGTACATCGATAAATATGGTATGATGGTTACTCATAATCAAAGAAATAAATCAATTTTCAAAGCTATCTAAATATGTTATATATTTAAAAATATAAGTAAAAGAAATACCATAATTACAAAACGCATCGTAAATTGATAGCTCGGGTTTGCAAAACTAAAAGCATATATCACTAACATCTTATGCAAGTCAAGTATCATCATGTGATTTTGCTTGAATAATAAAATATTATTTTAATAAAAAAACATTCTCCTAAAATAATATGTAGATTATAACATATATACACGTGGTTTTTATTTTTAGTCCACCAAGTTAAACCATTTAAAATATATTAAGTGATTCATTTCTTAATCGATAATAATATATAATAAAAAGAAATTTTAAAAACTTTGTTCGTGCACAGGTATTATAACTAGTTAATTAAACATTAATAACACTAATTTAAACACATTAGATATCAATTCATCGACAATTAATCACAGAATCAAAATTATGTCAATTAATAATGAAACTGAAATAAATAATGAAGGTCGGAAAATGATTACATATAGTGCCAATTAAATGCTATTGATTCCCTAGTTGAGTACCGGGGCAAAACATGTGCCACCAAACCAAACTACTGCTCTCATCTTTTTTCTCTTGTACGGCAGCCAAAGAGAACCAAAAACAATATTGATGATAACCTAAGCTACGTAGGATATTATTTATATATAATATGAAGTTTCGCCTTGTCCAACTTTAGCCCCTGAGCTCACATGTTGTTTCACATGAGGTCCTTGTGTATTTCATCTTTTTATTTACACGTATACATTTGTATATGTGTAATAAACTTTATGCCATTTGTAGACAAAAGGCCCTTGATCGTTCTTTATATTTTCATCTTCAGTCCTTGGAATAAATAAACTTAATATTATTTAGCCGCTTTCAGTCCATGGATTTCAACTCCTGCGCGGCCAAGTAATAAGTTACGACGTAAGTCTAATGGCACTTACACCGTAAGTCTTCGTCAATTTGTAATTATCCACACATATATCCAAAACTACGGCGTAACTAAATCATAAGTTACGCCGTAACCTTCACACTTAATCACTACAGCGTAACCTCAAAGCAAGTTACGAATGTAGAACTCTCGTTAACTGTTTTACGCCGTAACCTTGCAAAAGGTTACGTCGTAATCTTCATCAGGCAGAAATTTGGCTAAGTCATAAAATATATACGGTGTAACCACAATGATGTGTTATGCCGTAACCTTGTGTCTTTATCCTTTTTCGGCCATTTATTGTTCAAACGCCTCAATTAACCTGAAATACAAATATGAATGAATTAAGTACCATATTTATATAAATGAGGCAATAAATACGGGAATTTGATATATAAAATATCAAGCTAATTTGTTGTTATCAACATGGTTGTCAACTTGTCATCGTAGGAGTAAGTGGTCCAACAATCTGATCTATCAGTTGCTTAACTACTACAATCCTCTTCATCATGTACTCTTTGATATATTCAAGACAAGTTATGATGGGTTGATCTCTAACATTAGTTAACTGTCTATTGAACACCCCACATATGTTGTTTAAGAGTAGAGCACATTGGGCTTTGCCTGTTAAACAAATCATACACTATATAAGTATATGACCAATTATCAGTATGCTTTTGTCTAGTGCAAGTTAATGAATTACCTGAAAAATGTCTATTTTTCAGCTGGAATCTTGATCAACCAATCATAAGCAGCAGAATTATAAGACTTGAGATGAGCCATCTCTTTGTTGAATTCAACAACAGTACTAGCTCTAGCTGCATTCCAAAGCATGTCCTTGTAAATACCTCCTTTAAAATGTGACTTCACATTCTCATGAATATGCTTAACACAAAACTTGTGTTCAGCATTTTGAAACACACTTGTAATAGCTTGTATCAGTCCCCACGAACAGTTAAGGGTAAGGATGGGGTTAAAATTGTACCTGTTCTCATTTTACATAAAACACATGATTAATTATAGAATAGAAATATGTACCTTTTACCTATGAGAAATGAAAGTGAACATGCAGTTGCTTTCTATACCAAGATCCTCTCCAAGTAATTTCAAAAACCAACACCAAGATGCCTTATTTTGTGCATCAACAACAACATATGCTACTGGATAAATCCCATTATTTGCATCAACCCTAACCACTGTTAGTAATTGACATGGAAAAGGACCTAACATGAAGCATCCATCTAATCCTTAAAATTCTTTGCCACAAGCTTTGAAACCTTGTTTCAGAGCTCCAAAACACACATACACCCTTCTAAAAGTTCTTGTTGAAGACTCTGGATTTGGTTGTTGTACATCAATCCTAACAGTTGTGCCTGGATTTTGATTAACCAACTCTTGGGCATACTCTTTAAGTAGTGCATGATGCTCCGTAAAAACAGGTATACTTAAATCATGTTTAGTGTCTAGATTGACAATCAAATTAGACTTACTTACAGGAACATTTCAAGTATATGCTCATCATCATCATCAAACACTTCATCATTCTTTGGATTATAATCCAAATCCTGTGAACCACTCTCGTCACTCTCTTCTTCTGTTTCAGTATCCACCTCTACTTCTTTCACATTTCCCATAGGACCACCTACAATTATATACCCATAACATTAACAACAAATGTACCTTCTTTAAAAACCAAGAACAATGTTTTAGTAAACAGGAAAATGTACTATGTTCTTACCGTATTGTGCAGAGGCAAGGACGATCGATGTGATATAACTGGAGCTATAAGTCAACGAGTAAAGTGGAATGAGATTGTGAGTAATTTCCTTGTCTGCCAACTTGGGGGTTATGAATTGTGTGGTAACGAGTTAGGCGGCGGAACCAAGCCAATACCTTGTATTACGTAATTTTATTGTATCGAGTTGACCTTGAGTGAAGATGAAGGGGTATATGAGTCATTTCATATGTATTTGACCTTGACTAACGAGATAAATAACGAGCGTTAGCAAAAGTAGCTCTCGGTGGTTGTTTTGCAAAAAATGTAAATAGTAGTGGTTGTTTCGCAATAAATTTTCTCTCGGTGTGATACTTGCGCATTTGTGTTAGTTTAGGGACTAAATTTGCAATTTCTCTTAACTAGTGTTTAAACTCGTGGACGCACGGGTTTATTGACACAGTGCTTTTCACAATTTTATTGTGTTTATTGTCATGTTGCATTTTGTAATTATTGTTAACCAGACGAGTACTCGTGCATAGCAACGGGATTTTATAGCGACAAAGTTTATTGATATAAAAAAGTTTATAGGTTATAAATGAAAAATAATAAAAGTTTGAAGATTTGAGAATTAAACATAAAGTTTTGAAACCCGGTTCGACCCGGGTGATTCAACCGGTTGAACCGTTCCGGTCGAAAATTTTGTCGATTTAAACCGGGTCAACTTGCTAGGTTGGGTCGAAAGCTGGTCAAATTAAACCGGTTCAACCCGTCGGGTTTGAAGCGTGAACCATTCCGGTCGAAAAATTTGTCGATTTAAACCGGGTCAACTTGCTAGGTTGGGTCGAAAACGGGTCAAATTAAACCGGTTCAACCCGTCGGGTTTGAAGCGTCCCGGGTCAACCCGGTTTGCCATTTGTATTAATTGTTTTAATTGGTTGTATTTAATTTGGTAGATATAAAGTTTGAAGATTTGAGAATTAAACATAATGTTTTGAAACCCGGTTCGAACCGGGTGGTTCAACCGGTTGAACCATTCCGGTCGAAAAATTTGTCTTTTTAAATCGGGTCAGCTTGCTAGGTTGGGTAGAAAACGGGTCAAATTAAACCGGTTCAACCCGTCAGGTTTGAAGCGTGAACCGTTCCGGTCGAAAATTTTGTCGATTTAAACCGGCTCAGCTTGCTAGTTTGGGTCGAAAACGGGTCAAATTAAACCGATTCAACCCGTCAGGTTTGAAGCGTCCCGGGTCAACCCGGTTTGTCCTTTGTATTAATTGGTATATAATCTAGTAGATATGTTTTTAATTGGTTGTACAATGTGAATAAATCATTCTATTTTTAAGTAATGGGGTGTTTTAATAAGAGTATTAATTACATTTCATAATTTCCTTTAATAAGTATTCCACTTTCAATGTTTGACCAACTTTCAATATTCCATTTTCAAGAATGACCATTTCTCTATTATAGATAGTTAAGATATAGAGCATGTTTGAGATCAACACAAGTTAATTTAAAGATGTTAACGTATGGACTATAGACCACTGAAAAAACTAAAAGTGTCGGTATTAGCTTCACATCAATACCATACTGAAACCTACATTAAAACCTAACAAATTTGTAGTCATCAAACTAAAAACTAAGTTATCTAGAGCTAACATGCTTCCGAACACGAGAAAGACGTTGCGGTCAAAGGTGCGCATCCCCTTGCAGGGCGGCGCTTCTGGTTGAGGTCCCCGCCCACTCTATTTGGAGTGGTTCGAGGAGAGATGCCCTTCGCAAGGTTTGGGGCAGCCCACTAAACCAGAAACGAATTTCATAAATCGGTATTAATAATTTCATCTGTTCTCCCTCCAAAACCGAACCAACATAGCTATATTGTTCACAACTGTAATCAGCTAATAATTTCGTCTGTTCTCCTGCCTAAACCAAACCAACATAACTATTTTGTCAACAGTTGTGTTGGTTGTTAACCGCCATTAACCAGAATCAACTGTTGAAAGTTTCTGTTAATAACAGAAACAATGGTTTCTGTTTGAACATACGATAACCAACATAATCTCTTTGTTTTTCTAGTTATCTTATGCTCATACATGCAATGCTTTCTTGAATTATGTGGTTTAATTTGCTGGCATCAGTCCAGTTCCGCTGTGGGTTTATGCTGTTGCACCAGCTCAACTTCCAGGAGAAATCGGAAGTCTTTACATAAGCTGAAAAGCAAACACATTGAAACAAATATCCTAATCTAATACGACAAAAAACTCCTTCATAGCAGAGAAAAGGTCAAAAACCGGGCAAAAGAGTATACATTCGAAGTATAGCCACAGTCAACAATACATCTCCCTGATTTGCATGCAATCCGTCAAGTAGATGGATGCTTACAAATAAAACTTAGCTACATATAACGAACATACCTATATGGCTATACCCAAAACATATGTATAATAACAACTACCAAATACATTACCATTCATATTTAATAATTTGATCATTTTCGCCATTTGTAACCCCTTCCGTTAGTTAAAAAGGCGCAAGGACTCATTGCTGATATGAGCATGCATTCAGAATCCTCTTAATATAGAAACTGTCCTGCAATTTGTTTCATTTTTCGACATGTTTGGGTACAAGGCGCTGGAGCAATTCCGGATATGCATGGGACAGTTCTGTACAAATTGAAGAATTGACATAAGTATCTTTCTTACAAATACAAAAAAGGCAAGATTGGTGGGTCGGAGAAGTTGAGTTGTCTCGCAAACTTTTTTTACCAGCTTTAAAAAACCTTGTATATAAGAGAAGTATTAATCAAGATTACAGGAACATATTTATTGCGGTAATAATAATATAAATCTTCAAATAAAATGATGTAGTAGGCTGAAACGTTAAAAAATTAGACTTGACTTCTAACCGCTTAGACATGTGCTCCTTATGGCTAAACCTTCTCAACTTGACCCGTTTGAGTAAAACACAGCATAAATCAACCCATATATAAGTTATATGGATCAAAATTATGACCTCTGAGGAAATGCATGATTAACAAAGTAGAAATTTAACTCTCGTACCTTGTGGTGTAAAATTAAATAGGGCGGGAAGGGGCTTTCCGTTTGGCAAGGTTGTGCCTGGCTCCCTCAAATCATCAAAAAACGGGTGGGCACATGCCTCCAACTGAAAAGCAAAGACAATTATCACAATTCCTTCTACTTTTGAAATGTTTATAATAGAAGAGAAAGGCAGCTCACAAATTTCTGTATAATCAAGAGATATAAGAAATTAGTAATATATTCACTTACAGCACTGCATCGCAGTTTTGGTGAATACTGGAGTAGGCGTGAGACAAGATCAACTGCTTCTGGTGGCATTCGCTTTTGGAAAATCTGAAACAAGGGTATAAATAGAGTTATATTCTACAAAGTAATTTTGCAAACAAAAATATATATCCCAGCCCATCAACCAATACACTCGAATATTTCTATTTCCGTGATGAAGGTGGAGATATTATACACTCGAATATTTCTGTGTCACAATCTAAATAACGTTAGCTCGATAAGTTTCTTACTGGAAAAAGAATGAGACGAAGTGATATCTTGGATTTAATGATTTTCACAATTAGCAATATGCTTTGCTGTCTAACGGCAACTATATATAAATGCCCATGCTAAATTTAGTTCCTTTTCTTAGCCAAATCTTCAGTGAATGGTGTTGATAAGTTTTAATAAGCATGTGTGCGAAGCAAGTTCTTAACATGTTAGCTCATCTAAAACATAAAATTACTCTTCAAAAAAAAAAAAAAAAAAAAACACTACTTAATAACAATATTCTGTTGTCAAAAAATTACGGTGTTAGTGTACAGCTTTGTAGCTGTGTATCTTTAGCTATTCATAGTAAGTTTTGAAAATGTTTGCCGATGTGTAAATCATAATAATTAGTTACTATTACAACAAAGATGTTTATATCACAAAACTGTGTTGACTGATAACTAACCTTATGCCATGGATGAGCCTTGATCTGCGGAAACTTAAATTCTGTGTAATGCGGATTCATACACTTGATTTCTTCTCTCGTCGGTGTTCCCAAAATCTACATTAAAACAAAGCAACAGTCAGCATGACTAACAACATATGATTTTACATAAATAAAAAACGAGGAAATATTTTAGAAAACGAACCTTGATAATCTCTACTAGCTGATCTACACCACTTTCACCAGGAAAAAGAGGCTGCAAAATGATCATAACTCAGAGATCAGCAGAGTTTAGGTAATATTTATTTGAATCTGAGGTAAAACAAATATGATCCCAAAAAACACTCTGCGTTTCAAAATCTTCTCACTAATTGAATAAATTCTAAATGACAAGGGGAAAAAAAAAAAAAAAAAAAAAAAAAACTAAAACTAAAACTAGTTACATACGTGTCCTAGTAGTAACTCGGCCATAACACATCCAACAGACCACATATCTATTGCATTGGTGTACTCTGTTGCTCCGAAGATTAACTCAGGAGCCCTGTAATATCTTGAACAAATATATGATATATTTGGCTCCCCAGGAACCTATAATCAAACAAATAAAACTCAAAACATAGACAATTTATTGGCTGCATTCAGATTTGCTAAACAGACTGTGATTGCCGAACTTACCAGCATCTTAGCACTCCCAAAATCACATAGCTTCAGCTGATGAGTGTGTGGGTTAACCTGCACATCAAGACCTCAAATTACTATACAGCCGTTACTCGTTACAATAAGCGATACATCTGTATTAATAGCATAAAATCGATGCTGAAGCTGTTTGCCTCAAGGTAATCAGAAATATATATATATATATATATATATATATATATATATATATATATATATATATTTGTATATGCTAGATCTTACCAATAGATTCTGTGGCTTAATATCACGATGGCATACACCAATCACGCTGTGTATGTAGTTAAGTGCCCGACATATCTGAAGAAAGATGAATATAAATTTAGATAAATACTCCGTAATAAACTTATAAGTGCGATGAACAAAGGACAAAGACGTCAATCTTTGAGTACAAGTCAGACCTGATATGTGTACAGCTGCACGTATATAAGAGGTATGTGCTGAGTCATCCTGCTATAATGTCTCGTCACCCGATACACAGTTTCAGGTACATATTCTAACACAACATTGAGGTACACTTCGTTCTTTTCTGTTGTTGAATAGAAAGAATTTTTTAAGGGAACAATATTTGGATGATCAAGTAAATGCATAATTTGAAGTTCTCTGTTCTTGTATCGCTTATCCTGCAGCACCTTCTTTATAGCAACAGACTCGCCAGTTTCAAGGCATTTGGCCTACAAAATCAAGATACAAAACAAAAAAGGAAAATAAGGGTTTTTTTAATATACAGGAGACATGAATGAAGCACGATAAAGCTTTATGCGTAAAATGGTTTGAATCATATCTAAATACCTCAAAAACAACACCAAAAGAACCAGTACCAACCACACGCTCCGCCATGTAAGACAAAGTCTGGACCAAAATAGATTCATAATGTGAGTCAAACAATCACATAGAGAAGAAATTAAAGGAGAGCTAAAATGCTGCCACAATATCGACTCAATAAACTAAATAATCTTTACCTGTTTTGGTTGTCCATTTCGACCACCCACGGAAGTCACTATAATCTGACCTTTTTCTGTTCCATTACCATTGACAACAGTAGCCTCGATTTCCTGATTACAATTAATTAAAAACGATGTTTTAACTTAATATATTGCTATATGAAGGACTACAAACAGTGATATAACTTAAGACTTCAGTTGAAATATACCTTATCTTCAGATTTATCTTCCTTAATTTTCATTTCGTGCATTTCTTTTGGAAGTTCGTCAAAGTCAGAATTTTCAGGTTTAGCAATAGAAGATGTGTTGGATGTGCTTGCAGCCATATCTGTGGATGTAGCATCCATAGGCTGTACTACCTGTTCTACCACTTCTGTACTTTTTTCTACTGATTCTGTACTTTTCTCTACAGATTCTGTACTTTTCTCTACTGATTCTGGTTCATTGATAACATGTGCCTCTGCCTCTAGCTCAACCTTTACCCTCTTAATGCTAGAATCTCCACCCTGGAAACAGAAACAAAAAGCAACAAAAAAGCAAAAGAAATCAGAAACAAAAAGCAACAAAAAGAGCGACTTAAGAGGGTGTTTTGGGATTGCATTCTTTTTCGGGTTTTTCGTACAAGAAGAGAAAGATAAGCAGCTCAATAATAAGCAGATTAGGAAAATATTGGTTTGGTTTGCAGATAAGCAGAAAACATAAGCAATCTCAAACACCCTCTAAAGTATCTATTCAAGTGCACATTCAAAAAGCATATCAGTTGACCTTCACCTATCATAAGCTTACGCAAATATAATCATCAGGAATCATTCAATAAATCAAAAACAGAGACAAAAGAAAGAAAAGATTCCTCAATCTATCGACATTAATAGTAGTTGAGTAAACTAGTCTAAATTTGTTTATACTGTTGTATGATCTCTATCAACCAATCAAAGTTGCTAAGCATAGATATTATCTAAAAGCAGACGTATTCAAATTAATTTCTTTTGTTTATTAGTGGCTTGTTTATGGTTTTTACTTGTAGTCTATAGCTCAACCAGAAAATTAAACATATGTTGACGTAAACCATATTTATCACTCACGTAACTAGTAACACATAGAAACTTCATACAAGCGAAGAAAACGACAATAACCCTCTTTACGATTATTTCATACAATCATACATATACACAAACAAAAGCCGCAGTGCAAAATGCATTTATAACCATATATCCCCTAAATAAATGCATTTGTAACTATTAGGGATGCCCACGTGGACAAGAGCATATAACTACTAGATCACTACAATGAGAGAGGTCTCAAGTTCAAACCACGCTTTTTGCAAAGCAGCCACGCCAACCTCTTTAAAGGGAAAGGCTTTACACTGCCGGACACATGGATTAGTCAACCAAAAAATCGGAAATCAAGTTTGCCAATAAATTCTAAACCAACATGTACTCCTATTCTAAAGCCAATAATCAGAGCTACTCAAGGGCGGCCTAGTGGTAAAAGTCTAGTGACTATCATCATTAAAAATGGGACAAGTCTCAAGTTCAATTCAAGCTAGTTGCAAACAACCCTCAAGTGGTCACGCCTAGTGGCGGAGACAGGAGGGGCCAGGGTGGGCACGTGCCCTCCTAGCGAAAAAAATTGTAGTGTAAATTTTCTAAAATATGTGGCTATTTTTTGTAATTTGCCCTCTAATGAACTAATTTGTAGTGTAGTTTATCAAAGTTTGCCCCCTCGACCATAACTTTCCGGCTCCGCTCCTTGTCACGTCAACCTTCTCAAAAAAGGGAAGAGTTTTACCTGGTTTATGTCTTTATGGACTCAAACCTTGTCGATTAGTAGACCAAAAGGTAAATACAAAAAAAAAATCAGATACACATTTGCATATTCACATTTTAATCTTATTTTTTTTCACTTAAATCATACACTACTACTATTCATCATCATCAAAAAACAAAACAACAATACAAGCATCAGATCACACAATATAAATCCATTAACATCAAACTAAATATACAAATAAAATAAAATAAAAAAACATACAGGATCTGAAACAGATGACCGACCAGAAGCAATACTTTTCAACCTACGCATCATCACATTCATTCTAATCCTTAAACAACAACAACAACAACTACAACCTTAAATTCCCTCTTTCTCTCTCTCACACACTAAAAACACACACACACCGCCGTTACAAAAGACGCATTTCTCTCTCTCTCTCTCTAGAAATAAATCTATACTCCCTCCGTCCCAATTTTATGGTCCCTTATTCCTTTTTGGGACGTCCCAAAATTATTGTCCCATACCAAAAATAGAAAGTGAATAGGTAGTGGAGTTTGGTAAAGTTTACTATATTACCCTTGGTTGAAATTAATATTGCAAACTTTAAAGAAGTGTTAATTAATTGGTTAAGGGTAAACTTGTCATTTGGCAAAAAAGTAAGAGAGAGAAAGTAGTGATAGTGACATTTTTCTAAAAGAATGTGTTTTTTGTCGGGGGACAATAATTTTGGGACGGAGGGAGTATAAATTTTCTCTCTCTAGAAATAAAATCAAAGTCTTTATTAGTCAAAGATATGACGTTAATGTTGTTGTTTTTGTTGTGTAAACCTGAAAAAAAGGCACCCAATCATTCATTCTTTTTCTACACTAGTCAAAGATGTGTTTTCAGCCGTTGGATTGTGGGGATGTTTGATGGATGTGATTGAAAGCAACATTGGATGCTTGTTTGTTTTGAATTTGTTGGACGGGTTTGCCCTTTGGTGTCAAATTGGAATATTCTTTTGGGTACCTATATTTTTGTGTTTCATCGGTGTTACGGAAAATCGAAAATGACACTTATTTTTAACTTAACTCGGTTTTATGTTATTTGACATTGTATTTTTCTATCGATTTTTATAATTTCTTTCTTCAATTACGAATCTTGTGACTAAATACGAAACATGATTTGGTATTTATAACGAGATCATTTTTCTCACAATTTTCATCTTTTCTAGTAAAATCATATCCCTAATTATTGTATTATTTCTATTCAACTTTCATGTCCTTTTTCCTCTCTTTCGTTTTTTACAATTGCTCTTCACTTTAACATTCCATAACTAAACAGTTCACGGCGGAAATCACAGTATTGTGATGATTGGTAAGTGTTTATTCATCTATATTATTGTTTCGTTTTATTGTCTTCAAAGATATCAGTGGATTACGAAGTTATTACGATATGTTATGATTGTTATTCACTGTGTAATTGCATGTCTACCATGCATATATCTTGTTATTGTAACTCTTTATGGGATCTATAGCTTTCCTAATTAATATCCTAGGTTTTTAATCATAGAAAACTTTCGAACTCTTATTATTTACAAAGAAGATTGGGATGGGATTACAAAGAATGGTTGTTCAAGAATTCGAGGGGACCAACGATCATTGTTCCCAAGGATGTACACTTATGCAACTAACTAATAACCTTTACAAAACATACAACTCTCCAAAGAGCCTCATTTATGAAAGTCTAATATAAATTAGAGTAAACTGCAAAAATTGTCCCTGTGGTTTGGCAAAATTGCAAAAAGTGTACTCTTACGAGAATTTTTGCAAAAAGTGTTCCTGAGCAGATTTCAATTTGAAAATTATGCCCTTGAAGGAATACTGTTCATGCAAAAAAAAGTTTTTTTTGCCTAACGCTCGTTAGAAAATCCCGTTAGTTAGTCCTTATGTGCGTTGCACGTGAGGGTATTTTTGTCATTTCACTGTTCCCCGCCATCAAATCTAACTGACAGGCCCACTAGCACACCTACACTTGTGTTGAGGGAAATTTTGTGCAAATAAAGTTTATCGTTTTTCATTCTTATACAACACGAGTAAGCATTAACTCATACACACCCAGTTACTACTCGTCATCTTGTTGCACCCAAAAATCTTGTTGACCTGAAAAATGGTTCTTTGCGCGTGCGGTCTACAATGCGTTGTTAGAACTTCGTGGACGAATAGGAATCCCGGTAGGCGATTCTACTCATGCCCTACATACGTAAGTTTGACTCTTAATCGAAACAATAATTATGTTACATTTTACAAGTTGTCTCTGTTTTATTCTTTTTACTTGCATTTCTTTCATTTTACAAAACTTTGGCTGTCCCTTCATTGGATAGGTGGATCCACCCATGTGCGACCGATCTCTAGACATCATCCCTGGTCTACTTAGGACTAGGGATGCTTTGGAAGATGCTCTGGCTTCAGAGCTGGAGAGGGCCGACTAGGAGGAGCACCGGTCGAATGAGGAGGAGACCCGGGCAAACCAGGCAGAGCTTCGGGCAAATATCGAGGAGCAGTGGGCTAAGAAGCTGAGGAAATACCTTATCATTAGTTAGGTTTTCTTTGCTTCTTATATTTACCTACAAAGTTGAAAGTTTGGGTTTGGTCAATGTGGGTTGGTTTTTTAGGTTTCTGGTATATAATGGTATTTATGTTAGGTGTATATGAACAATGTATTTTGTTGATGGTTGGTTATGCAGTTAATGTACATTATGGTATGACAACAATGGTTCAAGTATCTTTAATTATCTTATTTGATTTGCGATATTTGTTTGTTAAGTCGGATTATGATTGTTTTTTATTCGTGTTATTTGTTTGTTAAGTAGGATTATGATTTCACCAATATAACTATTGATGGAGTAGGATTATGATTTCACCAATATAACCAGTGGCAATGAAGCAGCAACATTTTACTTATTCATTCTTATATAACATGATTTGCATACTGTTCATCATTATCATCTGTTGTAACCTTTCCTCAGTCAAATCTTCTTCTTGTTCTTTTTTGCTCTTGCTCTTGTTTAGCCACATCTGATTTTGTCTTCTTAGTCACCTCTGTTTCCATGGGCACAAATCATTTTGTTTTCTTTTTAACTTGATTATACAACTCTAGAATCTCCCCATAATCGTCAAATCTTTGAGTTCCCGGTTGTCCATATTCTTTAGATAAGTACACATGTTTTTCCTTATTTGAGCTGGTTTGGGGGGTCTGCTTAGTTTTTCTTTAAGTCTTTGTGTTGCATAATGTTTTTTTTAGCATACAACTTAGACATCTCTTCAATAGTAAGTGATGCCCAATCCTCTTGAGTTTATCTTTGAGCCATCTCATAATCAGCATCACATTAAGCCCTTTCATCATGCCATTCTAGCATCTGCTTTATATAAGCAAGGCTTGCTTCTTCTCGTTGAAGAGCTGCAAGTATAGCCTCTTCATCTACCTGAGCCTGTAACTTCTTGGCAGTTTCTGCATCAAACGAAAGCAGCTCTTTTGTTGACATAGGAGTTTCATCAGCTTCTTCCACTAATATACTCTTTCCTTTTCCCTTACATTGTGGTTATTGTGTGGTGATTATTGTTGTTGTTGATGGTTTCTGATACTCACCCCTTTTGTTGGAGGTTTAGTAGTCTTCAATTTAGTGAGAGCTGCAACCATAATAGCCTCCTCAGAAGATGATGTAGAAGCATCATCTTCTGTATCAAAATCAACAGTACTACCTTGACACCCAGCAGTACTAACTTCAATACTAGCAGTTTTAACTTAAACTTCCATAGCAGATTCAACAACTTCATCAGCAACCATTTCAGGATCATGTTCATCCCCAGCAACAGTTTCTTTAACATTTAAGTAATTCCCCTCATCAATTAAATGTTCCTGTGCAGCATTTACCCCAGTTTCCACATCAGCCATCTCTTGATCCTCCCCTGAAACTTTGCTTTCATTCATCCCCTGTTTGGAGGCATCCTCCCTCAAACTAGAAACATTACAAGAAGATGCAAGCCAGCAATAGAACCAATTTTTATGTAATAGTAGGTCCAAAGTTCTGGATCTAAGTAGCCTTTGTAAGACAATAAATACCTTGAATAAATCCAAAGTATTTATATGAGAAACTCTTAAGAACAATGTATACTTGATGTTAACGCGAAATATTAACACAAGTAGTAAGAACAACACATGGATTTTACTAACTTTATATTCTATTGAACTCTATAAAACTTGGTGTATAACACAATGCCGTAGGGTTCCTTTTATACTACAAGGAAACCCTAATTCTACAAAATGTGTGAAAGGATGTATGCATATCTTCTCCTAAGATATCTAACCGTGTGCATATCCTTTCCTATAATATCTCCTAAGATATCTAACTTGTTAAGCAAAACAGACTTAACAGTCTAAACATAAACAGACTTAACTAGTATTTGCCAGACTTAACTTAGTACTGGCAGACTTAACTATCTACTTGACTTAATTAACTATTCCAGACTTAAGTCTGGTTACAAATAATTCCCAACAATCCTCCCCTAACTTGATCTTCATGCTCCATGATCTTCAAGTTCCTTTCTTCAGAAATGCTTTGAAGATTTCAAAACATGATCTTCTTTGGAATTATTGTAAAGCTGCAACCTTTTGTTGAATCTTAATATTTGTGCAGCATTCTATATCAGCAACACTTTTGCACCATTTGATCTTTTCAGCAACATTGACAATATGTACAACAAATCAAAAAGTTTCATACTATTCTCATCACATCCATGTGTGTTAACACCTGTGAGAGGTGAATCATTGAAAATTTAAGGGATTTGATGTCTCTTTACCAGTTAGCCATTAACTCTGGAGTAGCCAATGTTTCAGTACAAGACCATGGTACATTGATAACCATATGATTTTTAGCAAACCATCAGCTATCAACGAATTTGATTTGTCTTTACCAAAATCCGTTTGCTTTTGGACTAGCCAACTCTTTGATGGAAAGCAGTTATCATCTTGGTGAGTTGATTACCAATTATGGTTTTCCACAGCCTTTACCACAAGCCATAACCTTTTTGGCTAGCCAACTCTTCACTATCATAGATATGGTGAGTTGAATACCATACAATTTTTAGCAAATTGTCAGCCATAAATAGATTTGAGATATCTTTACCTAGAGCCGTTTGCTCTTGGATTAGCCAGTCCTTATGTGGGTTAGACATGGTGGACTGATAACCATTTGTTGTGTTAGTCCATGGCACATTCACCAAGTGTTATTCCTCAAAAATCCATTTATTCCAATTCATTCAAACATAGCTAAGGGTTCATAACAACATAAAGTTTTAATATCAAACCCTTCTATGCTTTATCAAAGGATTTACCATTCCTGCTTCCTGATTTTGAATTCTTTCTATTTCAAGAAAAATTGCTTCATCCTCTTTGATCTGCTTCTTTGACTTCTTAGATAGAGAGGTTGTCTGAGCAATTTGTTTTCCTTCCCCTTGGCCAATTCCTGGTTGAGTAGACTTAATCTCTGAAGCAGACTTAATGGTTTCTTGTATCTTTCCCTTAACCTTGTCCTTTGCTTGTGACTTTGACTCAGATTAATGATCAACTCTGCATCTTCAAGTCCAGGTGAACTAACAGCTTTATCCTCTGAGGATTTGCTTTCTGTTGTTTGAGCCAAACACCCCTTGTTTGGATGAATTTTCTGATTCAGCATCCTCAGAATCAGTGATGTGAATTCCTAGTTCTTCCACAATGTGTGCTAGCTTCTTAACCTTCTTATTTGTCTTTGCCAATTGAAGCTCCAAACCAGTTATTATTGTAAGAAGTGAAGGAACTAATAGCAACATCTCATTCATAGTCATTGTGGAGGAAGCTTCATGAGTAGATGGTGGGGATGCAGAGGAACTAAGTTCAAGTGTGTGCACTAGATCAAACTGAACTTCAGATTGTACTGAAGGATCTGCACAAAGGTTAGAAGAAGCAAACAACATAGCCACAGATAATGGCTTTTCAATGCTTGTAAAACCACTCCTCATGTTGCTAAAGACCTTTGCTTTAAGAGGCTTAATGGAATAAATTGTGTTGTTTGCAGGTTCAGTGTTCAAAACCATTTGCAGAAAACGAGGGTACATCAAAAATTTATGTGCACTTTTCACAATAGCCACCATACCATTGAAAATCAATTTAGAAAACTTATAAGTTCTTCCAAGTGAAAGATAAATCATTGCAGAGGCCAGTTTGGCATCAAATTGATCCCATCCTCCACTTTTGGAACTTAAACATTGGAGCAAATGGTGTGCTAAAAATCTCCATTGAGGTGAAAGATCTCTTTTTAAGAAAGTAAGCTTGTTATCAATGGGATACCCAATATGTTTCACACCCTCAACAAGAAATTTATGTGGCAACTTATAATCGCCTGAAGCATCATTTAAGTGAAGAGAATCTCGAATTGATGCTTCAGTAACTATATAATCAACATTGTCAATAGTTGCTCTTTATGTTTGATTCCATTTGGTAGAGTTTCGGAACTAGCAGTACCAAAACTGTTTTACCAAAGAATCATAAATGGTGGGGTTAAAAGTCAACGCATACCTTATATATGAGCTATTTAAAAAGTTTAGTATCTACTCAAAACCTTTCCTTTTCGCTGACTTCTTTAAATAACCCACTTGATTATGTTGAGCACTATAAGATAGCTGATCCATGTAAGTACTGGTGGAGTGAAAACGTTTGTACTGGTGTGTGAGAAAAACAGAGTAAGTATGACCAAGAGACAAACTTTTACGTGTTTATGAAAAGTGATCGAAAATAATGAATAAAGATGAAAAATTAATCAACTTGTATTCATATATATGATTTGGCGCTGTAGAAATAGTAACAGTTCGATTTAAACAGTAAAAGTCATTATGCAAGGGATCAGACTTAACGGTAAAGTATTAATTACAGATTAACACTACCAGACTTAAAAATAGTCAACCAGTATTAAAAATTTTCTACCAGACTTAACAAAAAGACAACTATTTTACCAAACTTACAACCAGAGAAAGATTCACAACTTGCATTTGTGACTTGAATCCATGCATATCCTGAAATGATTAGTGGAACAACAAAACACAAACATGCATATATAGCCAGAATTAACTACAAGTAAAATACCCGTATTAACTCTAGATGACCAAATTTGACCATATACAAACTATACATTTAACCTCCCCTTAAATGTAGCTATGGGTTTACCATACCAATATTGACTACCAAGTAGTTAAACCTTGGTCCATCAAAAGCTTTAGTTAACAAATCAGCTACATTGAAATTAGTGTGAATCTTTTCCACTTTAATGAGTTTCTTTTTAAAATAATCTCTTATAAAGTGATGTCTTCTATGTGTTTGGTCTTAGAGTGATAAACTGGATTTTTGACAATGCAGATAGTGCTTTCATTATCAATAAATATTTTAGTATTCATGAAATTCAAACCATAATCCAACATTTGATTTTGAATCCATAATACCTGACCACAACAATTTGCAGTAGCTACATACTTAGCTTTAGTTATAGAGGTAGCCACTATGGTCTGCTTCTTACACTGCCATGAAATCAACCTTCTTCCTAGAAATTGACACCCTCCAGTTGTGGGCTTCCTATCAAGACTTGCTCGAACATAATCACAATCTGAATAAGCTTCCAGGTTAAAAGATGATTCTTTAGGATACCAAAGGCCCAAATTGGGTTTGCCTTTTAGGTATTTAAAGATTCTTTTCACAGCATGAAGATGTGAAGTCTTGGGGTTAATCTGAAACCTGGAACAAGCAGAGACAACAAACATAATATCTGGCCTAGAGGCTGTTAGATACATGAGAGATCCAATCATGGATCTGTAGAGATGTACATCCACATCTTTAGCATCTTCATCCTTTGTCAAGGGCAATCTGGTCTCCATTGGTGTGACTGTAGTTTTGACATTAGAAAAGTCAAACTTCTTGAGCATGTCAGCTACATACTTTTCTTGTGATATAAAAAGTCCATCTGACTGTTGTTTGACATGTAAACCAAGAAAGAAAGTAAGTTCCCCCATTGAACTCATTTGAAACTTTCCTTTCATTAATGCCTCAAAATCTTCACACCAAGCCTTTTTAGTTGAGCCAAAGATGATGTCATCAATATACACTTGCACAAGTATAATATCCTTTTTGTCCTTCTTGATAAACAAGGTTTGATCAATAACCCCCTCTTGTATCCATGTTCTTCAAGAAAGGAGGAGAGTGTTTCATACCAAGCTCTAGGAGCTTGATGCAAGCCATAGAGTGCTTTGATCACCTTGTATACATTTTTAGGATGAGCAGGATCAATAAAACCAGGAGGCTGATGGACATACACTTCTTCTGTAATTGTGCCATATAGAAAAGCACTTTTGACATCCATTTGGCACACAAAGAATCCCATGTAGGATGCGTAGGCCAAGAAAAATCTAATGGCTTCAATCCTAGCCACAGGAGAAAAAACCTCATCATAGTCTATGCCTTCTTCTTGCCTATATCCTTGTGCCACCAATTTAGCTTTGTTTCTGACAACCACACCTCTTTCATCCCTTTTGTTTCTGAAACCCATTTTGTCCCAATGACTTTAGCTCCATGTGGAAGATCTACAAGAACCCAAACCTTTTGCAATTGGAACTGCAACAGCTCTTCTTGCATAGCCTCAACCCAACTTTTATCATCCAAAGCATCAGAGACCTTGACAGGTTCCTTTTGAGACAGAAAACATGCAAAGAGACAATGTTGTTGATCCTTGTGATTGTTCCTTTTCTATTTTTGAATGAAGCTAATGAGTGCATGAGATCCAAGTTGTTGCTGTATTTGTCTCCTTGTCTGAACAACTGACTTAGGATCACCAAGGATTTGGCTCTTTGGATGAGCATTGTGAATCCTTAGAGTAGGAATTGGACTTACATCAACTTCTATTGGTAGGTTGTTGAAGTCAGTAATCACTCCTTCTACATCATAAGAGGCTTCAGTAAAGAGTCCATCATCAGGCACATCACCAATATCAGGTTTAGGTATTACTGGATCTTGAAGATCAGCTTGTGAAGTAAAGTCAACCTTTTCAGATTCACAGCCAGAATTAAAAGAGTTAGTTCTGGTAGCATGTATTTTATCATGAGACTCCACTTCCTTTCTGAGGCCTCGAGAATCATCTGAAGCATCTTGGGGAGAAGTCTCTTTAGCTTGTGCCTCAGAATTTGGCACCTTATCTTGTGTGGAAGATTTCTTTGTACCATCTGCATCTGCAGATAACCTAACAGTTGTAGGTATGATAAGATTCTCTGGTGAGTCATTTTCCTCATTTGTGGTACCTGCATTGTTAGTGTCTTCTGAGGTACCTGCATTAGGGTTAGCTTGATTTTCCAAAGAGACAGGAATATAGTTCATAAGAGGCTTCAGTAAAGAGTCCATCATCAGGCACATCACCAATATCAGGTTCAGGTATTACTGGATCTTGAAGATCAGCTTGTGAAGTAAAGTCAACCTTTTCAGATTCACAGCCAGAATTAAAAGAGTTAGTTCTGGTAGCATGTATTTTATCATGAGACTCCACTTCCTTTCTGAGGCCTCGAGAATCATCTGAAGCATCTTGGGGAGAAGTCTCTTTAGCTTGTGCCTCAGAATTTGGCACCTTATCTTGTGTGGAAGATTTCTTTGTACCATCTGCATCTGCAGATAACCTAACAGTTGTAGGTATGATAAGATTCTCTGGTGAGTCATTTTCCTCATTTGTGGTACCTGCATTGTTAGTGTCTTCTGAGGTACCTGCATTAGGGTTAGCTTGATTTTCCAAAGAGACAGGAATATAGTTCATAGAGTCAGTTAGATAATGAATATCAAACATCCACCTATAACCTAATCACTGTACATTAGGTTTCTCTTCAAGGAAGTCAGCATGAAGATTCTCCACTACCCTTTTGGTCACTAAGTTGTATATCCTAAAGGCTTTGATGGTAAGAGAGTACCCAACTAGGAAACCTTCATCAGACTTGCCATCAAACTTTCCAAGAGCACTGAGTGTATCAAGAATAGTAACATGACACCCAAAAGGTCTTATGTAGCTAATAATTGGCTTTTGACCAAATAATAGCTCATATGGAGTTTTATTTTGAGGTTTAGTTACCCTTACCCTGTTGAAATAGCAAGCAGTATTAAATGCTTTAGCCCAAAAAGGAGTAGGTAAAAGTGAATTTGCAAGCATAGTTCTAGCAGCCTCAACGAGTGTCCTATTCATTCTTTCAGCAACTCCATTTTGTTGTAGAGTTCTAGCATTATTGTGTTCGGTTTAATGCCCTTGATTCCACAAAATTCAAGCATACTTCTATTTTTGAACTCAGACCCATTATCTGATCTAATAATTTTGACCTTATGATCAAGTTGATTTTCTATCTGTTTAATGAAAGCTTGAATAATGCCAGGAGTGTTGAACTATGAGACCTTAATAGATCTTCTTGAGTACTCTATAATTGTTAGCTATGTTAATGTAATCAAAAACACGCTAATAGACAATCTCTGTAACTTGTATTATAAAGCGGAAACAAACACAAGTTTAATACTAAGAATTCTTGATCCTCTATGGATCTTTTAATAATAATTAAAGTGTTTTCTAAAAACGTTATTCAATACATAATCGTGTGTTCCTTTTATACACAAGGAACCCTAAACCGTTTCCCAAGAAATGTATATTCTAAAACTTCTAAAAGATATGCATTATCACTTCCTAAATAAACTCATGCATATCCAAACTATAATACATAAAATACGGAAATACTATATCCGCAGAAACTAATAAGCATGAAACTAATCTTCAGCAGATACACTGCTTCAGCAGGAACCAGCTCTTCAGTAGTAACCTTCAGCAGAAACAGTCAGCAGAATTCTTACTTAACAGAATTCCCAACAATCCTCCCCTAATCTTGAATGACCTGGTTAAGTTCAAGATTCTTGATAGATCTTCGAAATAACATACCAAGAGGATTGTAATAAGATAGCACCAGCAAAGAATAATCTTCAGCAGAATCTCTATGATCAGCAAATACTTGAAAGCTCCATTCTTTGCAACAAAAAATGACAAATATACATCAAAACAAATTAGTTTCATACTATTCTCATCACTTCCAGGTGTGTTAACTCCTGTGAGAGGTGAATCATTGAAAATAATGGATTTGATGTCTCTTTACCAATAGCCATTACTACTGGAGTAGCCAAGTGTTCTAAGGTACACTGATAACCACATGATTTTTAGCAAATCATCAGCTATAAACGGATTTGAGATGTCTTTACCTGTAGCCGTTTGCTCAGGACTAGCCAATTATTTTGATGAAAATCATCTTGGATAACTGATTACCAAATATGGTTTTCCACTGCCTTTACCACAAGCCATATACATGTGGGCTAGCCAATTATTTGGAATCCATAAAGGAAAAATCCATGGTCAATTGACAACCATTTCAACTACTCAGCAACAAAGCATGGGTGAGTTGAAAACCCTATGGTTTTGAGCAAACCATTACAGCTATCAACAGATTTGATATGTCTTTACCAAAGCTGTACCCTTTGGACTAGCCAACTTTGTGATGGAATAGTCAACATCAGGTAAGTTGATAACCAAACCTGCATACAATAAATACAATACTATACAACAAAATGTTAGTGTTTTTTTTTTAATATGAAATAAAAACAAATATACAACATGATACCCTTAAACAGAAGCTGCTCTGGAAGTCATAATCCTTTGCTTGAAGACTTTCACCGAAGATTCAACAAACAACCTTGTATTCCCAACTGGATCAGGAGGAATCTCCAACTTCTGTTGTAACATTTTCTCTATCAGAGACACTTTCAGAGGATATCTTTTGCCAATATCCATAATGAGCCTTAGACCAGTTGTAGTTTCCAAAACATGAACATAAGGCATAGGATAGAACTTCCAACTCTGAACTTTCCATCTCTGATTGTTCTTCCATATGTCATAGCTAGCACCAGTGGGAGTAGAAGAATCAAACAGTACTTTAAGATCACCCAACAAATACAATCCAGACCCTGTAGGAGTATGATTTGCATAATACTTGAGAACCAACTCATATAGAGTGACCAAATCCTGATGATCCACAAGATGTAGAATCTCTTGAAGAAATGTAAAGGATATGAAAGTTTTATCCAATCTGTAAATGGTATTGACTTGACCATTTTTAGTTAACTCCCAGTGAACCAAAACATCTCTAGTTGCCACAGGCCAATCATCAGGGGATCCTTCTCTTATAAATGAAGCATCAGAAGCTTTCACATTGATTAGGCTTTGTTTGGAATGTGAAGTTCTGACTTTAGCCATCCTCTTTGCTCTTCTTCTAGGAACATAAATAGCAGCATGAACTTCAGCTTCAGCAGATTCACCTTCTGTAGCATCAGTTTCCACTGATGGAGTATCCAATTGTTCATCAGTAGAATCCTGAGAAGATTCAAGTGCAGCAGATGCATATTGTTCATCCATAGCCTTCCTTATCTGTTTGTTTCTAGCAGCTTGAAGTTCAACTTCTCTTACCTTCAGCTCATGAAATCTTGCAAGTTCAGCTTTTTGTTCAGCTTTTTGTTCCTCATCTAACTTCCTAGCAGTCTCTTCACCCAATCTTTCCTCCTCCAGTTGTCTTTTGGTTCTCTTTCTAGATGGAGGATCTTCTGCTATGACTTGAGCTTTACCTTTATCCACATAAGATGAAGTAGCAACATGTGGTACATCAGCAGAAGTATCAGGTAAAGATACCTTTTCAGCAGCAACAGGAATATTAACAGATGAAACAGCATCAACATTGAGAAGAGGAATATTATTAGAAGCACCCATTCCAGCTTTGTCATTTCTAGCCTTGATCTTGTTATAAACCTCAACCAGTTTGTCAAATGGAAGTGCCCACACTTGTTTCATAGACCAAGCAGTATTATATAATGAACTGCTTTGACTTCTCACATAAGTTCTCATGTAATCCCTCTGCTGTGCTTGAGTCATAGGTTTATCTCTTTTAGCTTTAGCTTTTAACTCATCTGCTACTTTCTTCCTCAACTTCATCACTTTCACAATTTCAGAAGGCCAGTCTTTTTCCTCCACCCTCTTACCAATAATGTCTGCAGCTAAATCAGGATTAGCAATCACTTGTTGTCCAATATGCTGCCAATCTGACTCATCAAACTCTTGAACAACAGCATCCAGTTCTCTTTGTCTTTCTATAGGCAAAGTAGAAACATATCTTTTAGTGACAGACTGATATGCTGCATCAAACTTGGCTTGCTCTGCCTCAGCCATATTAGCACTCTTCTTATAATCTTCCCATTCTTGGAAGAGTTTTTCTTGTACAGCTCTGTCTTCAGCTATAACAAGCTCATCCAAACCCACATTTGTTCCTTCAGCAAGCTTATCATGAGGAACATTCAAATCTTCCATATGTTCATCATGTAATTCTTGAACCTCTCTATCAGGAGAAACTTGTTGATTCTCAGATGAATAATGAACAGGGGAATGCAAATACTCTTTCCCTGCTACAAAGAATGCTTCTCCTGATGTGGTACCTTTATCAGCAGATTGTTCAACAGCAACACAACTTGGTGATTGTTTCTTCTGAAGTATATCAGCAGCTTCATCACCACTTTTGGAAGATTCAGCAGCTTTCCTAGCCAAATACTGTCTTGTACTTCTTCTTCTGCTGAATTGACTTTGTGGTTTAGATTTAGGTACTTCAGCAGCTTTAGGAGGAACAACATGAGACTGTCTAGCAACTTCAGCTAGAATCTCAAGAGAATCCAAATTTGCCTCCTTTGCAACTTCAGTAGAATCCAATCCACCCTTACTTTGCTTCTACTGATTCAGCTGTGCCTCCAAATCTTGAACCTTGCTATTCAAACTTTCAATTTCATTACCAAGAGTAGTCTTGGTATCAGCAAGCTCTTTTTGGAGATCATCAGTCATTTTCATGTACCTGCTAAGTGAATCATATACAAAAGTGAGAGTAATAGGGTCCTCTGCTCTACCAGCTGATTGCTCAGTGGTAAGAGGAGCTTCATTGAACCCAGCAGGAGAAACAGACTCATGTACAACATTAGGAAAACCTTCATTAATTGGTTCTCTCATAGGACTGGGTGTAGGTAGTCTAGTGAACTCAGGTTCAAAAGGCTGAAAGTTATCTTCAAACTCATGAATTTGCTCAGCTGGAGCATCCTGAGCTGGTGAAATTGTAGGACTAGGTGACATATGTACAGGGGTAGGTGGTGGTAAGTCAGTAGAAATAGGCAATGGTTCAGCAGTTGTAGCTGGCTCTTCCTCCATTACCACTGAAGGATTACCATCAGCAGCAACACTAGAAGATGATGGATTACCATCATCAGCAGCATTTGGAGCAGGCACATTACCAGCATCATCACCCTCAACTACATTATCATTGCCATGTGGCAACATAGCTTCTAACATAGGGTGATGTTCCCCAGTATAATTAGTTTTCATTGAGGCAAACAACTTAGAACCAAGACTTTTAATAGGCACATGGGTTCTATCTTCAGTGGTTATGTCTAAAATTATTTGTAAGAATCTAGGGTACATTAAAAACTTATGTTGTTGTTTATCAATGTTTTCTAGCATATTATCAAAAATAAACTTAGAAAAATTATAAGTTAGACCCTTAGAAAGACAAACAATACCACAGCCCAATTGTAGAGAGAATTGGTTCCATCCACCACATTTGTTGCTTATACATTGGAGCAGCAGATGCACCAAATACCTCCACTTAGGACAAAATTGATTCTTGTGCCACTTAGATGTATCAGTACTTTGATATCCAGCTTCCCTTAGCCCAACAAGAATCTCTGCAGTGTTGGAATGATACACACCATTCTCATCATCCAATTGAAGCTTTGTCCTAATCAACTCTTCTGTCACCACATACTCTACATCATCAATCTCAGCTACAATCTCTGTGTCAGATCTCTTAGTAGCAGATGCCCAAAATTGCTTCACCAAGGATTCACAAACCAGATTGGGACTATGTGTCAAAGCATAATGAATCTTTGACATTTGTAGAAATTCCACCATTAAATCGAATTCTTCATGTCCCTTTGCCTTTTTCAGAATAGCATACTTGTTATGATCGCCTCTCAATTCAAGTTGTGCCATTTGAATGAACTTGCGTGAGACGGTTATGAATTACACAGAGAATAATGGGTTTAAATGGAGTGATAAGCGAATAATGTTGTTTAGGAAGAGATATGCAAAGTGGGTTATATTTGGAAGTTCCCCAATCGTGGTCAAAATTATCGAAACTAATTATTGACCGAGTCTGACGTGTAATTCAAAAACTTCCAATTTGAACATTTACCCTTCAGCAGAAATGAAAGTCAAATCTGCTGAAGAATGGTCAACATCAGCAGAAACCAAGCAAGTGTAAAAATATCTTCGGTGAATATCTTGATTTTACTGTGCCACCCAACTCGCATTAATTATCGTAACGCCTAAACTTTGCTTATTTAATCACCCCCAAATCACATCTCAGTCACCAATTTACCCCAAATTATCTTTCAAACCCTAATTTCCCAATTAAACCCAATTCACCACAAAAACCATGTCATCAAATCCAGAAACCTCAGTTCAAAATTCCTCTTCTTCATCATCAGAAGAAGATTTACCACCATATCCATGGGAGCTTGATGATTCCGACTATGAAAGAGAACTGGAGAGACGGTGGGATGCACAAGAAAGACAATGGAATGCTCATAGAAAGGGTGAACCAAGCCATATACCCATTCCTGCTGAGAGAGAGCTTGTCTCTCCCTTCATCTGTACCTCTGATGAAGACTCTTCAGAGGAAGAAAATGAAGATCCAACCTTTCTTCCTCCTTCCACACCAGAGAGATCCCAACCAAGATCAAGTAAGAGAGATCCATCTCTTCCAACATCACAAAATGAGATGTTGGATCTTCCTGCTCTAGGACCTGGTCTTCCTCATCAAGAACATATTGGACAGAGCAAGAAGGCTGAGATCATACGTAAGGGAAAAGAGAAGCTGAAGTAGATGATTGAGGAATGTTGCCATGGACCAAAGTTCTTGAGTATTTTCTTGACTTTGGTACTTGAGCATCTTGACAGTCTTCCTTCTCTTCTTTTTCCATTTTCATCTTCAGCTTCATCATTGTACTTGTCATAGCCTCAAGTATTTTGTAATAAGTGATAGAAGCTAGTAGTACTCAATTAGGCAAATGTTTAGGAATGGTCATTGTAATCCAGTTGAAACTTTGAATGTAAGCTGTAACTTGTTTCTTTGAATGAATGAAAAGATCTTCTTTATTAATCAACTGTGTAAGACCTTCAGCATAATCAACTAATCAGTAGAAACCACGTTCAGTACATTTGACCACATTCCTTTGACTTAAGCTCTTGGTGACTTTAACATACAACTTACAATCTCAGAACATCTGCAAAACAGACATAAAACATGCAAATACACCAAACAACTTGCAAACATATTAGTGGGTTAGTGTTAAAACTCAAAAAGTATACAAAATATACAAATCTACAAAGTTTACACTCATAATCCTCCCCTGAGGCTTATGCCTCCCCTTAAACTTTGCAGTTAAGGGTTAAGCATTCCAATATGGACCACCAAATATTGAAACCTTGGTCCATCAAATGCTTTAGTTAACAAATCTGCCACATTCTCATCTGTGAAAATTTTGACCACTTTAATTAAATGTTTCTCATAAGCATCTCTGATAAAGTGGTGCCTGATTTCAATATGTTTGGTTCTATTATGAAAAACTGGATTTTTAACAATACAAATTGTACTTTGATTGTCAATGAAAATGGTAGTGTTCATAAAGTTATACCCATAATCCAGTAATTGATTCTGAATCCATAGAACCTGTCTACAACAATTGGCAGCAGCAACATACTCTGCTTCAGTAGTAGAGGTAGCAACAATGGTCTGTTTCTTGCATTGCCAAGAAATCAGTCTCCTTCCAAGGAATTGGCAACCTCCAGTTGTGGATCTTCTATCCAAATTTGCACCAGCATAGTCACTATCACTATAAGCTGCTAGCTGAAATGGAGACTCTTTGGGATACCAAAGACCTAATTTGGGTTGGCCTTTTAGGTACTTAAAAATCTTTTTGACAGCATTCAAGTGAGAGGTAAGTGGAGTGACTTGGTGCCTTGAACATGCACTCACAGCAAATGTAATATCAGGTCTTGAGGTAGTCAAATACATCAAAGAACCAATCATTGACCTGTATAAATGAACATTCACATGGAGATCAGGATCAATATTGTTCTTTGGTTTGGGAGCCTCATATGGAGTAGTGGCAGTCCTGACATTCTCCATAGCAAACTTGGACAACATATCTTTTACATACTTCTCCTGATGAATGAAAATACCATCAGGTTTCTGCTGAACTTGTAATCCCAAAAAGAAAGTGAGTTCTCCCATGGAACTCATTTGAAATTCACCCTTCATCAGATCCTCAAACTCTCTACACCATGCTTCTTTGGTGGTACCAAAGATAATATCATCCACATACACCTGCACCAGAATAATATCCCTAGAATCTTTCTTGAGGAATAGAGTCTTGTCAATGGCACCTCTTCCGTAGCCATGCTTCAGCAGAAATGTGGAAAGTCTAGCATACCAAGCTCTGGGAGCTTGATGAAGTCCATAGAGAGCTTTGACAACCTTGTACACATACTCAGGATGGTCAGGGTCTTCAAATCCTTTGGGTTGAGTCACATAAACCTCCTCTTCAATCTCACCATATAAGAAAGCACCTTTAACATCCATCTGATAAACCATAAAGCCCATATAAGAGGCATAGGCCAAAAATATCCGAATAGCTTCAACTCTGGCAACTGGTGCAAAGACTTCATCATAGTCAATGCCTTCCTCTTGTCTAAACCCTTGAGCCACCAATCTAGCTTTGTTCTTCACCACAATCCCCCTAGCATCTCTTTTATTCTTCAAAATCCATTTTGTCCCAATGGCATATTTACCATCAGGAAGAGGAACTAAAATCCAAACCTGCTGATTCTTAAATTGCAGCATCTCTTCTTGCATTGCTTCAAGCCAACTTGAATCTGCCAGTGCTAATATTAAAACTCTGGTAGTGGCTATCTTCCCTTCTTTTGTCATCACGATGAGACTGATGTCGGGAGTGGTGCGAGTATGCGGACATACTTCCCTCTTTACTTCCTAGTCTGTAGAACACTGTTTTCCAATATCTTGATAACAATTTTCCTTTCTGGATCCCTTCCCCTTGGGGATTTTCACCTACGACCGCGTGAGTTAGGAGTCACGGACGCTGTTAGGATATGAAGATCAAAGTACTTCTAAAGAATAAGGACTGATATGCAATATTGTTTAAAGGATTGTTATGTAATATTAGCAGAATATTCTAGAATTAGTTAGGGATAGTTTACTTGTTGTTCAACTATTGTAAACCGATTTAAGGTTTTCCTTATGCCTATAAAAGGAGCCTTAGGATGGTATTAGATGTATGCATTCAGAAAAACGAATACTAGAATACGATATTAGAAAAGTTAGGGATTGTTAGTGAATCTGTGTTTAAAGAAGCAGGTTCAAAGTTGGTTTTAATATAATTCAAAGTTCTTCTTAGCTTTGTGTAGGACCTTAGATATATCAACTTTATCAATAATATAGAAGCAAAGATGAAGAGAAGATGGTGACTTGGTATAGATATGTATGGCGTTAAGTATAGAGAAAGAGATGAAAAGATGAGAGCTTTTATTAAGAAGAGGCACATACAAAACACACACAAGCACACTTACAAATGACTAGGTAAGTGCCTTATATAGTTAGAGAGAAAGGCCTCATGGGTTTTCTAATGGACTTGGGCTTGGACTTGGTTTACATGAATTATAAAAGGCTTACTAACATAACTCTTAACATATTAGCTTGTCAAGTCCAAAGCCCAATGACTAAACTATTACTAATCTTAACAAACGACACAAAGTTACAATATGAGAATGACCATCACTTCTACATATATATTTTTAATGCTAACAATCTCTCCCTAAGGGGTGGTCATTCGAATGATGCTCCACGTGATTAGGTCTTCCGTGTTCTTTGTCTTGAACTTTGTGCGTCATTGTAGAATAGTCTTTAGTATTTGTTCCTTCATGCTTTGTGATCTTTGATGACTGACTTTTCATCGTTCTTTGTTCTTTTGTGATGTGGAGTAATCTGCCTTTCGTCACTTCTGCGTCTGTGGTGGTTGTTTGCCATTCCAACATGCTCATGCACCTTCAGTCTTTGTGATACATGCAATTGTTGTTACCGTTCTTTCACCCAGATCTTTGTCACTTTACTTCTGTAGATTCTTTCACATTGCATAGAATCTTTCTTTGAACCTTACTTTGCTTTGATCTTTGTGAGAACTTTCCTTTGATGTAGTGATGCATGTATGAGCATGTGGAATCCTTCGCCATGGAGATGATGTATAGCTGCATGAAAACAGTTAGCAATAAATCAACCGGTACTTACAGATAAGGAATTAGATATCGTCAACAGCATAGTGTGAAGACTCCTTCTAATCCTTACCAAGGCCGTTCCCATGTCAGATACTCTCAAGAGAGCTTACAAGACCTACTAAGTAGCTCAATGACTGGGTGAGTCGCTGGGGATCACTCCACGATTGTAGACCGTTTGAAACCACCGCGAACACTAAGCGTAACCCATAAAGAATTACCGAAGTGACCTGCTGTCAGGGCTGTTTGATGTTGACCCTGGCAGGAGTTTCCATTCAATCATTGAGAAACACTTGTGTGAATTCTCTCATAAATGTTCTGGCAGATTGCTAAGATCTGTGTAGGTCTCTAAAGTTTACATCTGGCGTCCTTAATGATGAACAACTAGTGTAGAAATATCATGTGTTCCTATGAGATCTTTTGATGAATCTTGGGGCTCTAGATTCGATAAGTGCACATTTGGTTTCCTATGCAGAGATTAGGGAGAGGTCTCATGTTTCAATATCAACCATCTCTAAGAGACAGGTCGATAGATTACACCGGTTCCCCGTGAGAATGAAACAAGCTCTTTTAAGAGAACTTGAGTGGTTAAGAAGGTTTAGTGCAGTGCGTCACTGGGTCCATGACGTCTTTATTTTCAATACCGGTGTCACCTTAGTAATGACCAGTAGCATACGAATTGAACCCGGTGTCTGCCCTAAGGTTGAACATTTGGAGGGCTATTTCTTTTCACCCTTTTTCATAACTTTTCTTTTTAATTCTTCAACCCCTTCTTTCTCCTTTCTCATTTTCTCCTTTTTTCAATCATACCTAAGGACTTCTAATACTAATCTATTGGATTTGTCCTTGGATAGATCCCTCCGGCTCTGGCGGATCATAGGACGGTTTTTCCTAACCTTAGTCACCTTATAACTCCATGACTATCCTATCATTGCCATGAAACCATTTATAGAAAATCTCTCAAAGTGTTTATGATAATAAAACACATTGTTGACACTTCGAGAGTTTTGCAACTTTTGAAGGACTCCCCCTTCACATGTGCTCATGAATTATTTAAGAAATTTGTACATGCGTGAGGAGTTTGCACTTTTTAAATTGATCCATCCACTTTCAGAGAACATGGCCGATTCGAGACACGCTTACATCACTAGTTAGACTAGCTTGAGATTATTACCCGTCCTGGTCAAGTCCAAAGAAAGTGTCTCGATATGGTACATTCTACTCAGACAAGTGCTATTCGAGACACGCTTACATCACTAGTTAGACTAGCTTGAAATTATTACCCGTCCAGGACAAGTCTTTTCGATTACTGACATTTTAAGCTTCGTCAATTCATTGGTACTTACTGAGTCGAGCTCTTTTGAGATTCAATCACAATCTTTACACATTTTGATCACATATTAATCACGTCTTCTCCCCCTAAAAAATAGCATAACGTGATATTTTTGATATCAACTGTTTAAGAAAAAACTTTTTGGAGAGAAAGACAGATTTTGCATGAATTTGGAACATTTTTTTTTTGTACTCCCCCTTAATGATAGCATATTTAAAATTAATTAAGGGTTTTGAGGGAGTTATCTGGAGCACTCATTTTGAGAGATTTTGAGAAATCTTTTGAACAATCTTGAAAAAAGTGCTCAAGAATTTTGTATGAAAACGAGTTTATGCTTGAAATCTTTTTCGTTTGTTTAGACTCGAACTTTCTGAAAAAGATTTCGTCATTTAACGTACGAGTCCTTGATTTGAAAATAATCAGAAGTCATCATATTAGTCCGGGTTTCGTACTGAAGTATACGAAAGCCATAGTGAAGAAACTTTTGAGAAACGACATGTTTTAGAAAAACATTTAAAGAACTCCCGTTCAAGCATCTGTACATGTCCGTATCATTGTTGAATGACATTTCTAGAAACGTACAGAATATTGATTTATACGAGAGACATGTCGTGAGAAGAATATTTTTGGATTTTTGATTTTATATTGTTTTTGTATTTTTTGAAAATTTTATATTTTTGTATTTTGTTTTTGTTGATTTTTCAAATTTTGTATTTTGTTTTTTCAAAAATATTTACAGCGAAGCGATTTTGAAATCATTTTTCAAGAAGATTCGAGAAGACGTTCTAGCTCCTCAGGAGTTAGGCTTCGCATGCCAATTCGTCGAACTAAATAGTCAAACCGTTCTTTTGGAAGGGCTTTAGTAAATAGATCGGCGAGTTGGTAATCAGTCTTAACGAAAAATAATTCAACAGTACCCTCTTCCACGTGTTCACGATATGGCTATGGCACTTTTTGAGTCACAATACATAGGTATTATGTCAAAAGTAAAGCCATAATCTGTGAGCTGTGTCCGCATCCAAAGAACTTGGGCACAACACGCAGATAGAGACACATACTCGGCTTCAGCGGTTGATAGTGCAGTACAATCCTGTTTCTTTGACGACCAGCTTACTAGCTTTTCACCCAAAAATTGTGCTCCACCTGATGTACTCTTTGCTGTAACTTGATCACCGGCATGGTCTGCATCTGAAAATGCTGTTAGATTAAACCCCGAATCCTTCGGATACCAAAGTCCCATGTTAATGGTGCTTCGTAGGTACCGAAAGATCCGTTTAACCTCTTTGAGGTGAAGTTCGGTAGGCTTTGCCTGAAACCGTGCTAACAAACAAACAGTAAATTGAATATCAGGTCGGCTAGCAGTTAGGTACATGAGAGAACCGATCATGCTCCGATATTTTTTCGGATCGATGGGTTTTCCAAACAAATCAGCACCTATTTTTGGTGAAGTGACCATTGGTGTACCAACAGAATCACAGTTTTCCATTCCATGTTTTTTCAAAATCTCTATTGTATATTTAGCTTGATTGATAAAAATACCATGAGGGGATTGATGTATTTGTAAACCAAGAAAGAATTTTAGTTCCCCCATCATGGACATTTCAAATTTACTTTTCATGAGATTTTCAAAATGTTTTGAATGGTTAGGATTGGTTGATCCAAAAATAATGTCGTCCACGTAAATTTGAATGATCAAAATGTCATCTTTGAATTTTTTGATAAACAAGGTGTCATCAACCGTTCCTTTTGTTAAATTGTTTTTGAGCAAGAAAGATGATAGTTCGTCATACCACGCTCTTGGAGCTTGTTTTAAACCATAAATTGCTTTCTTAAGCTTGTAGACGTAGTCTGGATGATCTTTGTCGATGAATCCCTCTGGCTGACTTACATACACTTCTTCTTTCAGAGTTCCATTCAAGAAAGCAGTCTTAATATCCATCTGATAGACTGTGATGTTTTTGTGAGCGGCATAGGCTAAGAAAATCCGGACTGCTTCAAGTCTAGCTACAGGCGCGAATGATTCCTCGAAATCTATCCCTTCTTCTTGTGGATAACCTTTAGCCACGAGACGAGCTTTGTTGCGAATAATAGTCATTTCTTCATCCAGTTTGTTCTTCCACAACCACTTGAGATCAAGAACACGTATATCAAGTGGTCGTTCAACAAGTTCCCAACTGTTATGTAAATCGTATTGAAGAATTTCATCCTGCAACGCTTCTATCCAGGGGTATTCTGCCATTGCTTCCCGAATGTTCTTTGGTTCTTTGAGGCTGATTGAGCAAATGTAAATGCATAATTCGAGATCGGTGGCAAGTTGTCTCCTTGTCTGAACTGGCTTTGAAGGTTCACCAATAATGTGGAAAACTAGAAGGGGGGGTTGAATAGTTTTACGTCCTTTTAAAATTTATAAGCACAAGTTTGTTTTAAAAACTTCGATTCTTGTTTATGTGAATTCAATGCTTGCACTATATGAACAATTGTATAATAACTGACTAACTAAACTAATTAGTAAAGGTAAATAAATAAGTAATGAGAAGAGTTAGAAAGATCAAACCACAACACAAGGATTTATAGTGGTTCGGCTACAAGGACACCTTCCTTGTTCCTACTCCACTCCCCGAGTCACCTACTCGAGAGTTTTCTTCACTATGTCAACAAACTCCCTTATGGCGGAGAAAACCGTACACACCAATATACACACCAGTTTACACACCAATCTACACACCAATATACACACCAATCTTCACACCTATCTTCACACCAAGCTTCTACACACCAATCTTCTACACACCTTCTTCTACACACCAATCTTCTACACACCTTCTTCTACACACCAATCTTCACAACTATCCTACTTCACAACTAATCAACTTCTACTATTTACACAACTTCTATATCTTCTAAACAAATAATAACAAGCACAACACAATATTCACAAATGAATATATATACACTATACACAACAACTCTTCAACACTTCTTGAACTTGGTTGTAGAGAGTTCTTCTTTTGCACTTAGAATGAGAATGGATGATGAGGGATTGAATCACTTGAAACAAGGATTAATATACAAATGATCAAAGGGTTTTTGATGGGTTTAAGATGATTGTAGATCTGAAAATTTCGTGCAAAAGGTGAGGAAAAATTCCAGAATTAAGGTGGTATTTATAGGGGAAGAAATCTGACAGTTTCTGACAGGGGAGCCTGGCCGGTCCCCTTAAAGCATGGCCGACCCCCTTAAAATTAAGGGGACCGCCCCTTATAATTAAGGGGGCCGCCCAACTGTAACGGCCAGAAAACTTGTCTTTTAGTGGGGAAAGTTTATTTGGTGAAAAACTAACTGATTTTGGTTAAATATTTGAAATCATATATTTAGTATGATTAAAACATTTTTCCTTAATACCAAAAGTGTTTTTCAAAAATATATAATAAGATTATATAATTAAATAAACTTTGTATTAGTTAATTAAATACCCATTTGATCATGAGATGTATTAAGCACTTGTTTATTCATACCTTAAGTGATTAAGTTGGATATAATGATATAAACTAGCTTAATACTTGTTTACGTAGTAATCAAACGATTGACGAGTTTACATTTTGTGATCGTCAAAATATAGAGATATCGAAAAATATAAATAACGTTTTCATACATTATTTATGTCAACAATCTCCCCCTTTTTGATGATTACAAAATTTAAACTCATTAGTCGAAAATTAGTCTATATACAAGTATTAGAGTGAGTTTATATCACTTCTCCCCCTTTTTGTGAGCATCAAAAAGGTTATCCCGTTTTAATGGAAGCTCCCCCTTGATGTAAGCTCCCCCTCGTTTTGAGGCCAAAAGGAATCGAGAAATGGATATCTTGCAAAAATATTTAGTAGCAAGCAACATATATATGTATATAGCATGTAAAAATATAGACTAAACATAACCATTTCATTAATCAAGGAAAATAATACATCAAGCATTACTTCAACAAAAGGAACAAGTAATGCTACAACTAACAAAAGCCTTTAAAAGGCTTACAATCATCATAGAAATAATAAACCAAGTCTCAAATATGAGAGTCCTCTCTAGAGCTTGCCATCCAAAAAGGTTTAACATACTTTTATTTGTGAACCACCATACATGTTTAATTGGGAGGAATGGATGGTGAACATGGAGATGGTGATGGTGGAGGTGTGTTTGTTGATGGTGGTGGAGGTGTTGTGTTTGTTGTTGGTGGTTGATGCAACATGTTTTCAATATGAGAAAACATGTATTGGATCTCATCTCTTAATCCGAACACAATTGTTCGGTTGTGAATGCAACAAAGGCAAGTGTCTCCATGAGCTTCAAGTAAGCTCCATGGGACGGGGTTATAGGTTGGTGGGTTGATAGGAGATGATGAGAAATGTGCATCAAGGGGTGTTAAGGGTGATAATGAGAGAGTGAGTGCAAGAGATGTGTTCTCATTGGTAGGTTGTGATGGTTGATCAATTGTTGGAGGAGATAAGTGGGTGTTGATGTAGTCATTTATGGATGAGGTGGATGGTATGGAGGAAGTGGAGTTTCCATTTGTTGAAGGTGTTTTTGAGGGTGCATTTGGTGCACTAGGAGATGAACATTGAGGTGGTGGAGATGGAGTGGTGTTGTCTTCGTTTGTAAGATCAATGAAGAGTTGTTTGGGTGGTATAATGACAAGTTTTTGTTTCTTGGCATTGTTTGAATGGGTGGTTCTTGGTGATGACATGATGATGGTTATGAGTGATGAGGATGATGAATTGTGAATTAAACATGCATGGGAATTATATAGTGGGAAAACATGTTTAGAAGTGGAATTGTTTTGAAATTGTAATGTTTTATTCCAAAATCAGTTTGGTTTTTAAGAGTAATGGTAGCTGGGACTAGCAAAAGGGATCACATGATGCAAAAGAAAACAGTGTAAAAACTGTTTCAGATGGCCGGTCCCCTTAAATGGTGGCCGGTCCCCTTAATTTTAAGGGGGCCGCCCTTTATGATTTAAGGGGGCCGCCCATCTGACGACCCAGAAACCAAAATTTTCAAAAATTTTCTGGAAAGATGTTGTGTTCTGGTTTGAATATGCAGCAAGCTCAATTTGGACATCTCACATTTGTTTTGGTTTATTAGAAAGCATATATGTCAAATAGTTATATAACCATTAACTAATCATGCAAACTTATATATATATAGATCAAGAGCAACATGCATAAAGATATCAAGTTATCATCCTAAACACATATTCAAATAACAAGTATTTCCGAATAAACTTCGGACAAATAACACACAGGACATAAAAATAAAACATTGTTAAACAAGCACAATCCGATCATATCATTTCTTTTTCTTTCCGAAGATCCCCTTCAAAGTCTTCCCAATAGATTTGAAGCCACCTCTAACTTCTTCATGCAAGCTCTTTTGTCTTCTAAGCATCTCGGTAGTTCGTTCATGAAGCACTTCTTCAGTTTGATCACTTGGAGATGGAGTAGAATAGTTGGGATAGTCAAGATCCTCTAAATTTTCAACGAACTCAGAAAACGAAGGGGTACTAACATCATCGATGTTTTCCTCCTCATCGTCATCATCTTGCCTTGAGGATGATCCATGAAAGCTATGACGACGAGGTTTACCCTTGTCACTTCGAGTTCGTCGAGCTTGTTTTAGAGCGAGAGTACGAAGAGTGGGATAGATGGATTCATAAATACTATTGTCAAGATCGGGGTAGTACTCGATAACATGACGATAGATACGAGTAAGGAACATTCCATAAGGAAGATTGGCTTTGGGAGTTTTTCTAGCACACTCAATCCGTTTGATAAAGAAGTAGGCCAAATTGTATGGCTTTTCGACAGCTATACAATACAACATGTGAGCAAGGCTAGCCGGGAGATGGTCCCGGTGACCTCCGGTACCAAACGCATTCTCACGAATGAGTTCTTCCCAACGCTTCATGTGTGGGCTTAATTCTTTGAGGAGAAGTTGGTATGGAGAAATTTGAACGTTTTTGGATTTTATTTTTCGATTTGTGGTGGCACGATCTATACCAAGGACTTGACGAATTTCGTCGGGATGAGGAATTTCGTCGAGATATGGACCGAAGGTTGGTCGATAGCGATTAAGAGATTCGAGGTCCCACTCGTTTGAGAAAACGGCTTGACCTCTAAATGGAATTTGGAGGATATGACCAAATTGTTCGAGAGTGAGGGTGATAAATTCATTTTGAATCATGAAAGAGATGGTGATGAAACCAAGATCATTGGTTTGGACGGTGACTTGGCTATAGAAATCCATTATGAAACGAGGAATGATGGGTTCATTTATTTCATAAAGACAATTGAAGTTGATGCTTGAAAACAAGCGATTTATGTACTCGGATTGAGCAAAAGCAAGATCTACTACACGTCCCTCATGAATATTTCTATCTTCAATTTGACGATAGATAAGTCCAATAGAAGGAGATGTGGTAGGGAGTTGAGAAACTTTGGGAATGTAGTTTTTAGTGTGAGAAAGATCTTCGGTAGTTGCTTTGGGCATTTTCACCTAAACACATCAACAATTCAAAAAGGACCAAAATAAATATAAAGAAAGATAAAAGTACATGTTTATAGTTAAGGCTTATGTTGGAACGTAAACATACTTCGTCACTAATCCTAAGAAGTAGATTACCATGTTCCTTAATGTTGTTTTTAACTCGTTCTAGATATATTTTATGAAGTTTAATGAGTAGTTATGGACAAATCCAAACGCCCATTTAAACATCTTAATATATCATGAAATTTGCTAGATTTCACATTAGATTGTAAAACTAGCTATTTCTTGCGAGTTTCTTATGCATGTAATTTGTTTTTGAAAAAGATGGTTTGTATTTTTAAAAAAAAAATCATTTTTAGTAATAAACCAAACGCTTCCTTAACTATTGACTTATAACTCAAGTGCGTCAATATACATATGAATTATATATTTTGACGAGTTCGATAAACAATATTAAGGTTTATAATTATAATAAAGTTTTATAAAAATTATAAAAGCTATGTTTTGATATTATTTGGACATAATCCAAACACCCCTATATTGTGAACCAATATAATTTTTCTTAGTTGAAAAATGTAATTTCAAGTTTTACAAGTTACACAAGTATAATGTAGTTAGTTTTAATACGTTTTCAAGACATTATTCAACAATGTGTTTACTAAAATTTTGAAAAGGAGTGTATGAAATTTTTCAAAAATTTTTGACATGATAGTTTATAATAACTAGTTTCTAGTGTTGATTAATCATCCTAATCCTAGGGGAAGCATTTGGTTATGAAGTTTTAAGGCTAAATTTGAAAGAAATTATGAAATTTGACGAATTTTATAAAACATGCATAATCATGAGTATGATCAAATAAGATGAAATTAGATGAAATGTGTTATGAAAAACTTACAATAAGTAATGGTGATTGTGTTAGATGAATTTGCCCTTTGCGAATTAACCCGAATTATGTGATTTGGAAGTGATTTGAGAGGTTTTTGGGTTTTGGTTTTCGTCACAGCAGAAGCAGTGGAAGGGGAGTATGAAAAAGTGGAGTGTTTGGCAAAAGGAAAAAAGAGAAAAACGGGTTTGAGCTATCAGATGGCCGGCCCCCTTAAACATTAAGGGGGCCGCCCTTCATTTGGCTGCCGGTCCCCTTAAACATTAAGGGGGCCGCCCTCCAAAAATCAATTTTTGTGATTTTGGTTTCTGGAAAGAGCAAGAAAAATATTTATTCGTATGTATGTATTAGATTTATATTTAATCAAAAATACGTTGGAGGGTATTCGCACGAAAGGAATTACTTGACACTTTTAATCGACAATTTGCCAATTAAATTTTCTTGATCATTTCGGATGAAATTTATCAAGTTGTCAAGTACACGAGAACGTTGTGGAAAGTTCATAAGTATATATATATATATATATATATATATATATATATATATATATATATATATATATATATATATATATATATATATTAGTATGGGCTTATAAGACGAGAACGTAGGAGGGAGACGTATGCAATGGAAGCCGGGAGTTTGTTTCATCCATAGATTTTTCGACTCATCTCACTTCATCAGCATGAGTGTTGATTGAACATTTAAGTTCAATAAGGCAAAAGGGGAAAAAAGATGTTCGTAAACGAACAATCTCTAGTTCTAGAAAATCAACAAATGAATTTCCTAGGTTATAAGATCCTAAATATAGCTAAGTATATAAATATATATATATATGTATATATGTATATTTAGATATAATATAGAAGAAGATAGAGATTAATAAGTCAAGTAAGATCACATACATATAACATATTAAACTAAGCATGCATTTCTAGACAAGGAACTTAAAAGGAAGTGTGTACCTTTTGTCTTTAATGCGTTAATCTTCAAGGTCTTCAAGAAGTAAATCGGACAAGAGGTGACAATGAAAAGTTCCATGTTTGGATGGCGAATATCATTTACGTTGGTGCCCATTGTTTCATTTGTCCAAAGTTATTTGGTCCGAACATGTTTTGTATTTGACTTGGATGCATATAAGGTGGAAACATTCCCCACGGATTGAAATTCCACATTTGTTGATTATAGTTAAAGTTTCGTCTATTATGGTTTGTTCTTGGTTGAGGTGTTTTAGGTCTAGGATATGAATTATTTGGTTTCCTAGGTGGTGGAGTTTTAGATCTTGTTTTAGATTTAGATAATCCAACTTCGGTTTTTAAAGATGGTTTATAGAATGGTTTTATTTCTTCATTACTAGCGATAGGTATTATTTTATTTTTTATGAGTAAATGTTTGGGATTAAGTATTGAAGGTTTTGGTTCATTTTCAAATTTAACGTTTTTAGCTCCACTTGTTGAAGATTCAGTTGAGTTAAATCCTAGTCCGGTTTTATCTCCTGATATTCTTTGAATACTTATAATTTTACTAAGTGAGTTACTACTATTTTCAAATTTATCAAGTTTGCAAATTTCATCCTTAAGTATGTTGTTTTCACTTTTAAGCTCTTGACATGTTTTACATTCTTCAACAATTTCTTTTCCTTTTTCAAGTTGACGTATTTTAATTTTTAGTTCAAGCACTTCATTTTCTAGTTGGTTGTTTATGTATTTTAATGATTTATTTTTAGCCATAACTAGTTGTCCTATTTTACATAATCTATTGTATTCACTATCTAAATCTTTTTCATCTAATGATAGATTTTCATCACTAAAGTATTCGGATTCGGAACGTACCTCACTTGATGATTTGGCCATGAGACACTTTTCATCCTTTGTTGTTTCATTCTCATCTTCATCACTATCACTCCAAGCACCTCCAACGAATGCTCTTTGATTTTGATCTCTTGTCATCATTGGACATTTTCCAATGAGGTGATTCGGATCACCACACTTGAAACACTTTCTCTCATTCTTGCTATACTTGTCATCATTATTCTTTTGAGATGTTCTTCTTTCATCGTGTGGTTGTCTAACGAATCTTCCTCGCCTTTTGAAGAATTTCTTGAAGTCTCTTACGGCCATGGCATATTCTTCGTCATCGCTTTCGGAAGATGAGCTATCTTCGTTGTTGGATTCCTTTCTAGCTTTCAAGGCGATTGACTTGCTTTGCTCACGTTTTCCTTTAACCATTTCAGAGTCCTTCTTTATAATTGCTTCGTAGACTTTCAGGTTTCCAATTAATTCATCAAGTTGCAGTGTTGACAAATTCTTTGATTCTTCAATAGCCGTCACTTTAGCTCGCCATTTAGGGTGAAGAGCTCTAAGAAATTTCCTAACAAAATTCTTACTAGAGAAATTCTCATCAAGTGCTTTTAAACTTGTGATGATAGTGTTAAATCTAGCAAAAGCATTATCAATTGATTCCTCTTCCGGAATCGTGAATTGTTCATATTGTTGAACAAGTAGATTTATTTTGTTATCTTTGACTTGATTATTACCTTGGTGAGTTATTAATAAAGAGTTCCAAATTTCTTTTGCGGTTTCACACATAAAGATCCTTTCGTACTCTTTACGTGGTAGCGCATTATAAATTACCATTTTTGCTTCATTATTTTTAGCAAGTTTTCTTTTTAAATCATCATTTTGTTTTTCAAAAGGTACGATTTCATCTTTCTTAGTTTCGGGGTTATTTTGAATAGGTAAAAAATCACCATTGGTAATAATATGCCAAAGATCTAGATCTTTTGATTTCACATAAGTTTCGAATCTATTTTTCCAATATAAAAATCCATCACTTTCAAATAGTGGTGGTCTTTGCATAGATTGCCCTTCTAAATATTTTTCAGATTCCATAGATCGTTACAAGTTTTAAAATACACTATATTTTAAAAATCTTGCTAGACGTGGCTCTGGTACCAATTGTGGAAAACTAGAAGGGGGGGTTGAATAGTTTTACGTCCTTTTAAAATTTATAAGCACAAGTTTGTTTTAAAAACTTCGATTCTTGTTTATGTGAATTCAATGCTTGCACTATATGAACAATTGTATAATAACTGACTAACTAAACTAATTAGTAAAGGTAAATAAATAAGTAATGAGAAGAGTTAGAAAGATCAAACCACAACACAAGGATTTATAGTGGTTCGGCTACAAGGACACCTTCCTTGTTCCTACTCCACTCCCCGAGTCACCTACTCGAGAGTTTTCTTCACTATGTCAACAAACTCCCTTATGGCGGAGAAAACCGTACACACCAATATACACACCAGTTTACACACCAATCTACACACCAATATACACACCAATCTTCACACCTATCTTCACACCAAGCTTCTACACACCAATCTTCTACACACCTTCTTCTACACACCAATCTTCTACACACCTTCTTCTACACACCAATCTTCACAACTATCCTACTTCACAACTAATCAACTTCTACTATTTACACAACTTCTATATCTTCTAAACAAATAATAACAAGCACAACACAATATTCACAAATGAATATATATACACTATACACAACAACTCTTCAACACTTCTTGAACTTGGTTGTAGAGAGTTCTTCTTTTGCACTTAGAATGAGAATGGATGATGAGGGATTGAATCACTTGAAACAAGGATTAATATACAAATGATCAAAGGGTTTTTGATGGGTTTAAGATGATTGTAGATCTGAAAATTTCGTGCAAAAGGTGAGGAAAAATTCCAGAATTAAGGTGGTATTTATAGGGGAAGAAATCTGACAGTTTCTGACAGGGGAGCCTGGCCGGCCCCCTTAAAATTAAGGGGACCGCCCCTTATAATTAAGGGGGCCGCCCAACTGTAACGGCCAGAAAACTTGTCTTTTAGTGGGGAAAGTTTATTTGGTGAAAAACTAACTGATTTTGGTTAAATATTTGAAATCATATATTTAGTATGATTAAAACATTTTTCCTTAATACCAAAAGTGTTTTTCAAAAATATATAATAAGATTATATAATTAAATAAACTTTGTATTAGTTAATTAAATACCCCTTTGATTATGAGATGTATTAAGCACTTGTTTATTCATACCTTAAGTGATTAAGTTGGATATAATGATATAAACTAGCTTAATACTTGTTTACGTAGTAATCAAACGATTGACGAGTTTACATTTTGTGATCGTCAAAATATAGAGATATCGAAAAATATAAATAACGTTTTCATACATTATTTATGTCAACAAATAACATGTTCTATTGGATGGTCTTTTGTCCATTGAAACGTAGAAGGGTACCTTGGGTTTAACGAATGTGTGTTAGATGGTTCTTGTAACCTTGAAGAAGATTCAGCAGAGTCTGTTGCAAACGGGTTTTCAAATACTTCTTCTTCTTCTAACGCAACATCGTTTGAATTATTTGTTGGTTCTTCTTGAAAATTTGTGTTTTGATTTTGCTCATCAACTCTTGGTAGATCAGTTTCAATAACTGGAGTTGCTGGAGTAGATGTTGATGATGTTGAGGTAGTTGCTGCTTCAGCTTCGATTGTGGTAGATGCATCCTGTGGTGGTGGTGGTTGATGGTTTTGAGCGGGTGCAGCGGAATGTTGTTGAGATGCATTTGTCGAAGTTCCACCATAGTATTCATCAAACATTAACTCAAAGAAATTTTCCAGTTCTTGTTCTGAAGGTTTATCCGTGTTCGTTGACTGAGCTCCTTGAGGCACGAGTCCTGAACTGATGTGTCCAGAAGTCTGCTGGTTTGGTGCGGGTCCTAATCCGTTTTGATTAGAAGCCATTGGATTAAGCGCGGGTTCTAGAGCGTATCTCTCAGAAGCCATTTGTGAAATCTCGTCAAACTTCACATTCATCGTCTCCATTATCTTTTTCGTTCTTCTATTATACACCCTGAATGCCCTCGAGTTTTCTGAATATCCAATGAAGATACCAATATCACCCTTAGCTTTTAATTTTCCTAGATCTTCTCTATCATTCGTCGGATAGCACAAAGCGCCAAATACGTGAAGGTAAGAGATGTCAGGTTTACGGTTGCTGACTAGCTCATATGGGGTTTTATTGAATCTCGGATGGACTAGGGATCGGTTTTGAGTAAAACAAGCAGTGGCTACAGCATCAGCCCATAAGAATAGAGGTGCACTAGAGAAAATCAGCATTGTGCGAGCAGCTTCCACAAGAGTTCTATTTCTTCTTTCAACTACCCCATTTTGCTGTGGAGTTCTAACAACTGATGTTTGATGTGTGATTCCAACATCTTCAAGGTAAGTTCTTAACTCCTGGTTTGTAAATTCTGTGCCATTGTCTGTTCTTATAATCCTTACTGGAGCTTGAAGTAGAACTTGAATACGCTTCAGAAAGGTGATGATGATGCCTGGTGCTTCGTCAAAAACTTTACCCAAGTATATCGTGAATAATCATCAACAATAACGAGAATATACTTCTTCCCATTAATGCTTTCAACTCTCATTGGGCCACATAAGTCCATGTGCAACATATGTAACCTTGCGTCCGAACTAGGTACGGTTTTGGGTTTATATGATGCTCTTTTACTTTTTCCTTGTTTGCATGATGGACATAGGTGTTCCTTGGTGTATTTGAACTTAGGAAGTCCGGTGACGATGTTGTCTTTGGCAAACTTGTTGATCGTGTCGAAATTGAGATGGGATAATCTTCTATGCCACAGCCAGGACTTAGTTTCGGTTGCCCTTGTCATAAGACAAATTGGTGATGTAGAAGCCATTTGGTTGATGTCGATTGCATACAAGTTTGTTCCACGATTACCAGTTAAGAGATCATCACCAACCAAATTTCTAATAAAAACCGTGTTTCTCCTGAATGCAACTTCTAAATCTGCATCACAAAACTGCCCGACTGAAAACAAGTTGTGTCCCAACCCTTCGACGTAGTAAACTCGAGTGATTAAAAAATTCCCAAACTGAAGATCTCCATAACCCTGAATAGCTGCTACATGATCATTTCCAAAGCGTACAGTTCCTATGAATTTCCAGACGAAATTGATCAACAGCTTTAAATTCCCGGTCATGTGCTTGGAGCAACCCGAGTCGACGATCCAAAGACATATTTCGATAACCTGCCAAGAACAGAAGAGTTTGTATTTGGAAACCGTTTTAAATTTGGTTCCATGGGGTTAGGAGTAAATTCCGAATCACACACATCAAAGGTTGCTACATGTTTATTTTGAACAACTTCTAATTTGCCATTCTGAAGAATGAACTCTCTACCCGTTGGTATCCACATACAAAACTTAAGGTAGTTCCTAGGCATTCGACTAATAGTGGTAGACCTAAAGCATGCAACTAATCTTTCTATAGATCTAGATCTAGCACTAGGTCTTCTTGGAACATTCTTCTGTTCAGGCGTAACATTCACATTCTTAGAAACACATTCATCATGAACATCATTAATTAAACATTTCTTGCATATTAAACAAACAGAGTCATTACATGCATTAGAATCAGTACTTTCAACATTACATTCAGATGAATCATGTTTCTTATTACAAAGCGATAAATTCCTAGGGTGTTCTTCTACTTCTTCAACTTTATTCTTGCTACTACTCGTAGAGGCAGACGAGACTCTATTGTTCCTTGTATTGCTCCTAGGCTTTAGTCTGCTGCTCCTAGAGGTGCTTTCTAATCCTGTAGAAGGTAAGGCACACGCATTAGGATTTATATTGTTGTCCTCTTTAGCATCACTAGACTCTTTAGAATTATCCTTTTTGCACGCATTTGTCTTAGATGTGGAGGCGGACGCATTAGTGGGACTAATCCTAAAAAGGGCAGGTGCTATCACTTTTGGTGTTTCGACAACCGCTTTTCCTTTATCAACAATCTTAACATTTTCACATTTCTTAGGGAAGGGTGTTGGAGTGACTGGTTTTGTCAAATCCTTTTTGTCATCGACTTTTGGAGCAAACCTTGAAATTGACATTTTTGGTTTTTGAACCGTGTTTGAAACATTTGGTTTCTCCGAAGTCAATGGTTTTGCAAACTTGGTTTCCTCACCCTTTCCTTTTTGACTTTCTAGCTGAGCCCTCAAAAGATCATTTTGCTCTTTCATGTTTTTGAAGTCACGCTCATACGACAATTTGTCATACTTGCATTCTTCTTTTTTTCGATCAAGTTGTTTAAAATATGACACATTTTCTTTTTCAAGCTTTATAAGAGCATTTTCATATTTTGAAACAATTGCGGATGTCTCAGCTCTTAGTCGTTCGTCGTCTTGAACAGAATATGTTTGTAAAATGATGGACATAATGTCAGTGGTCATAACAGCTTCGAAGAGAGAATCATTTAGGTTTTCCAAAACATTCATGTTTTCACGAGTATCATTCGCTTTGTTTACCAGGGATTTGTGGTCCTTGACAAAGTCGGCCGTTTCTTTTAAGAAAGCTTGTTCAAAATGGATTACCCTCGCATTGATGTTATTCAGTGGGATAGTAATTTCGTTTTCAAAAACTTTTTTCTGCTCAATATGAAAACTGGAATGCCAGTTGTTAATATTGATTGTAGTTTTAGAAGCAACAATATTTTGAAGTTCTTGAATTCTCTTTTTAACGTCATCCAAAATGTCTCTAGCCTCACTTGTATTAAAAGTGTTGTTAGAAGACAGTTGTTCTATTTTTGAAAGAGATTTGGAAGCAATTACTTTCTTAGAAAACATTTTTGAGAATGGTCGTTTTATGGAAAACACAGATGGTTCTTTTTGTGGAACAAAAGTAATTCCCGAAAGTTTGTTCAACTTGTTGTAATCAATGGGTTTCAAATCCTTTTGTTTCATTTTATTTATGCTCTCTTCGACATGTTCTATCGTTAGCACAGAATCCCGAACGACGGGAGGATCATGTTTGGTGTAAATCACATTACCATTGTACAAAACATTCTGTTCTTGCTGAGCTTTCTTGAGATTACAAGGGGTGTTGTTTCCAAGAGCCATTTTATGTTTCGTATGGTAAATCGGATTAGTTTGATTTGAAAGCATTTTCATTGTTTGACTAGACTGACCCGACTTAACCACTAATTCTTCTAAATGAGCAATCATGTGTTCTGACTCTACAATTTCTTCCAAAAGTTTGTCTTCTTTCTTTGCAAAGTCCTTTTTCAACTCATCCCTTTCTTTTTCAAGATTGGTATAAGTTGTTTTTTGTTTAGAGAGTAGGTTGTGTAAATCAGAAATTTCCGTGTTTAAAGATTTTATCTTTTTGAAAGAATTAACATCAAGTGTATCAAACTTGAGTTGCAATTGTTGTTCCCTTGAAACGGAATTTTGATAACCAGTTTCTAATTCAGACAATCTTTTGTTATGAAATTCAAAAGCTTTAACGTTTTCTTTGTAACTCTCAAGCTCAGCGGTCAATTTAACATTCGCGGCCTTAACATCGCGATTGACCTTTTGCACATTCTCAATTTCAATACGACAATTATTCAATAATGATTCAAACAAAGCACGTGTTTCCTCATCATTCTCAGCATGCTGTGAAACGAAGCCTCCATTATGATTCACATCTGGAGTTGCTGAAGGAGTATTGCTACTACTTGGCATGTCCAGGTATGTATCATAAGTGGGTGCTAGCTTCTCAGAATGCTGTTCCTCATGAGGAGACATATCAAATATATCATTATTGTGACATGTGTTGAAGTTTGATACCTCAGATGGTGCATTGGTGTCATAAACAGGAAGTGTATCAGAATCCGTGTCATACTTAGCTTCCTGAAGATTCGCCATGAATATGCAGTTCGCATCGATATCCTCTCTATCTTCCATGTCATCCATAAGAGCCATAAAATCATTCTCCTCTGCGTTCAACTGAAACCCTGCCTGAACCTTTTGTGCCAACATCACTGCTTTCTGCAAGTACTCTAGATCTTTCTTGTTCGGCTTAGTAGGACAGTTCCTTGCCATATGACCTACACCCTGACAGTTGAAACACTTAATCGGATTACCCTGATTCACATTTCCCAAATTCCCAACTACTGGAGCTGCAACATTTCTATTCTGATTACCCATTGCCTGATTACCAACATTCTGACCCCTCTGATTTCCAACAAACTGACCCAACTGATTCCCTGCATACTGACCATACTGATTTCCTGCATTCTGATTCCCTGCATTCAGCATATTCTGATTCCCCATGTTAATTCCAGTAGCATATCCTTGCTGATTCCCATAAACTCCAACCATTTGGCCTCCATTTCCCGTATTGAAACTCGGCTGAGCAATCTGCTTGTTGCGAGTGTTCGATGAAATCCTTTGGTTGTTGTTAGTTGGTGTAGAATAACGTTCTTGGAATGCCTTTGACAGAAAAGCAAACGTTTGGGTCAATGCTGCAGTAGCTTCATCATTTTCAGTGAATTCTAGTTCTTGGAATTGTTGGTATTGCTGTTGTGGAATAACATGTTGTTGTTGCTGTGGGTAGAACTGTTGTTGGTAGACCGGTGTTGGTTGTTGAATGTATGATGGTTGCATGTAGTTGTGAGTGGAAGATAATGATGGTTGTTGTGTGTTCACTGGTAGCGGTGTTGGTGTAGTAGCAATTAATGCAAGAGGATCATGATTCTTTGCCAATCTTTCTTTCCTTACTTCATTAGCCTCAGCTTGGTTTTGTTTCAGAAAATCATAGAGTTGATCATAATTCACCTTATGTAAATCCTTTGTTTGATTGACAATTGTAACATAACGACCCCATTCTTCTGGAAGATTATTGATGAATTTGATGTTTGTTGCAATTGTTCGAGGTGTCAACTTGTTTCTGATTAACTCATTCATCAAAGTGCAAAACCTTGTGTAGTAGGATTCAATCTATTCACCTTTAGTGGATGTGAAATTCTCCCATTCAGTAAGAAGTTTGTTCTGAACGTCTTGTTGTCTAATCTCTGTTCCATGACATATCCTTCTAACACGTTCCCACATAGCATAAGCAGTTTCACAACTGTCGACCGCAGCAAAGATCTCCCGTGGTAATCCAAGTTGGATTAAATGCATTGCCATATCATCTGCGGCGATCTGCTTCTTGTCTTCCTCTGTGTAATCTGCTTCTGTTTGTTCATGCACGAATGGTTGAGTAGGAGGTGTTGTATTTGGATTGCCTTCAATTTGAACTTGTCTTGGCTTGAATGGACCATTTGTAATGGAGTTGATCATTAATTTACCATCAGGCTTTGTTTTGATGTAACGAAGCATGCGGCTTGTCCATGGGAGATATCCACCTTTTTCAAGCATTGGAGGTCGGTTTTCTGCACCAGCAGCATGAATGTCTTGCTGAGTTGCCATTGATGAAGTGTAGATGGATAAAGTTGATTCTTGGATCGTTCCAACGAAATAGGAGTTGTGTTTAGTGTAAGTTGATGCAAGTTTTTATGGTGAAAAATTTGATCTAAAACCTTAAAACCTCAATAACTTCCGTTCGGAGTGGATTTGGGCCTCGAAGCTTGGCTTGAATGACAGCTGATTCGTCGAAAACGGAGTTACGGTTCAAAAGTTATGGCCGTTTGAAGTTTGGTTGTCAAAAATCAAAAAACTTACGCATAAAGCTTGATTCTACGCGTAAACCTTGAATAATCTTACGCGTAAGATGTTATGCGTAACCTTTAAGTTATGCGTAAGATCTAAGGTTATGCGTAAATAATATGTTTATGCGTAGACTTTGATTTTACGCGTAAACTTAGAGTTTATGCGTAAGAATGTTACGCGTAAGGTTTTTTCAACCAAATTGATCTCTCAAACTTATCCAAGCTTGAAAGATATCCCGTGTCGAAGTATTCCACAAACTTATCCAAGTCAGGGAAGTACTGAGTAATCTTTGATCGTTGAAGAAAACTTATGCGTAGGATCTTTTGCGTAGAAAACTTATGCGTAGAATCTAACTTAAGCGTAGAATGTAGCCTTATGTGTAGGAACAGACTTAAGCGTAGGATCTCAATCTTATGCATAGACTTCCAACCTTTTGCGTAGAAAATCAATCTTATGCGTAGGAAAGTGAACTTATGCGTAAGAAGAAGGTTTTGACTAAACTTAAGCGTAGGAAAGGGGTTTTGACTTAATCTTATGCGTAAACAGTACTGTAGACAGCTAAGAAATCGTACTATTCACCCAAGTTACGCGTAAGATGACCAGAAAACTTCAAAAATTCGATTTTTCTACCAAAAACTCTTTTTCCACTTGTTTCTTTTGATCAAATCTTTCCCAAAACACTTAGAATCACTAAAACTTCAATAAAAACAACAACTTTAACACTCAAACACGTAAAAATCAAAGCTTTTTAAAGAAAAAGTACACGTATAAATGAAAAATACGAAACTTTTTAACAAAAAACTTGATAAAAACACTCCTAAATCATTGTTAGGCGATTGATACCACTTGTAGGACCTTAGATATATCAACTTTATCAATAATATAGAAGCAAAGATGAAGAGAAGATGGTGACTTGGTATAGATATGTATGGCGTTAAGTATAGAGAAAGAGATGAAAAGATGAGAGCTTTTATTAAGAAGAGGCACATACAAAACACACACAAGCACACTTATAAATGACTAGGTAAGTGCCTTATATAGTTAGAGAGAAAGGCCTCATGGGCTTTCTAATGGACTTGGGCTTGGACTTGGTTTACATGAATTATAAAAGGCTTACTAACATAACTCTTAACATATTAGCTTGTCAAGTCCAAAGCCCAATGACTAAACTATTACTAATCTTAACAAACGACACAAAGTTACAATATGAGAATGACCATCACTTCTACATATATATTTTTAATGCTAACAATCTCCCCCTAAGGGGTGGTCATTCGAATGATGCTCCACGTGATTAGGTCTTCCGTGTTCTTTGTCTTGAACTTTGTGTGTCGTTGTAGAATAGTCTTTAGTCTTTGTTCCTTCATGCTTTGTGATCTTTGATGACTGACTTTTCATCGTTCTTTGTTCTTTTGTGATGTGGAGTAATCTGCCTTTCGTCACTTCTGCGTCTGTGGTGGTTGTTTGCCATTCCAACATGCTCATACACCTTCAGTCTTTGTGATACATGCAATTGTTGTTACCGTTCTTTCACCCAGATCTTTGTCACTTTACTTCTGTAGATTCTTTCACATTGCATAGAATCTTTCTTTGAACCTTACTTTGCTTTGATCTTTGTGAGAACTTTCCTTTGACGTAGTGATGCATGTATGAGCATGTGGAATCCTTCGCCATGGAGATGATGTATAGCTGCATGAAAACAGTTAGCAATAAATCAACTGGTACTTACAGATAAGGAATTAGATATCGTCAACAGCATAGTGTGAAGACTCCTTCTAATCCTTACCAAGGCCGTTCCCATGTCAGACACTCTCGAGAGAGCTTACAAGACCTACTAAGTAGCTCAATGACTGGGTGAGTCGCTGGGGATCACTCCACGACTGTAGACCGTTTGAAACCACCGCGAACACTAAGCGTAACCCATAAAGAATTACCGAAGTGACCTGCTGTCAGGGCTGTTTGATGTTGACCCTGGCAGGAGTTTTCATTCAATCATTGAGAAACACTTGTGTGAATTCTCTCATAAATGTTCTGGCAGATTGCTAAGATCTGCGTAGGACTCTAAAGTTTACATCTGGCGTCCTTAATGATGAACAACCAGTGTAGAAATATCATGTGTTCCTATGAGATCTTTTGATGAATCTTGGGGCTCTAGACTCGGTAAGTGCACATTTGGTTTCCTATGCAGAGATTAGGGAGAGGTCTCCTGTTTCAATATCAACCATCTCTAAGAGACAGGTCGATAGATTACACCGGTTCCCCGTGAGAATGAAACAAGCTCTTTTAAGAGAACTTGAGTGGTTAAGAAGGTTTAGTGCAGTGCATCACTGGGTCCATGACGTCTTTATTTTCAATACCGGTGTCACCTTAGTAACGACCAGTAGCATACGAATTGAACCCGGTGTCTGCCCTAAGGTTGAACATTTTGAGGGCTATTTCTTTTCACCCTTTTTCATAACTTTTCTTTTTAATTCTTCAACCCCTTCTTTCTCCTTTCTCATTTTCTCCTTTTTTCAATAATACCTAAGGACTTCTAATACTAATCTATTGGATTTGTCCTTGGGTAGATCCCTACGGCTCTGGCGGATCATAGGACGGTTTTTCCTAACCTTAGTCACCTTATAACTCCATGACTATCCTATCATTGCCATGAAACCATTTATAGAAAATCTCTCAAAGTGTTTATGATAATAAAACACATTGTTGACACTTCGAGAGTTTTGCATTTCTTTTGAAGGATTCCCCCTTCACATGTGCTCATGAATTATTTAAGAAATTTGCACATGCGTGAGGAGTTTGCACTTTTTGAATTGGTCCACTTTCAGAGAGCATGACCGATTCGAGACACGCTTACATCACTAGTTAGACTAGCTTGAGATTATTACCCGTCCTGGTCAAGTCCAAAGAAAGTCTCTCGATATGGTACATTCTACTCAGACAAGTCCTATTCGAGACACGCTTACATCACTAGTTAGACTAGCTTGAAATTATTACCCGTCCAGGACAAGTCCTTTCGATTACTAACATTTTAAGCTTCGTCAATTCATTGGTACTATCTGAGTCGAGCTCTTTTGAGATTCAGCCACAATCTTTACACATTTTGATCACATTTTAATCTTTACACAAGCACACTTACAAATGACTAGGTAAGTGCCTTATATAGTTAGAGAGAAAGGCCTCATGGGCTTTCTAATGGACTTGGGCTTGGACTTGGTTTACATGAATTATAAAAGGCTTACTAACATAACTCTTAACATATTAGCTTGTCAAGTCCAAAGCCCGATGACTAAACTATTACTAATCTTAACAAACGACACAAAGTTACAATATGAGAATGACCATCACTTCTACATATATATTTTTAATGCTAACACGTTGTGTTAGTAGATTCCGCATACTTTACAAAGTAACATCAATGTTTCATTATTAATTGTTTTGAGTTATTCAAGATTGTTAAAATCTTACAAGCTACAAAGTAGTTTGATCAGAGTATATCAATCCAACATACGCGCTTCGGGGGTGCTTGGATTTGATTTTCTTCATGAGGTATTTCTTTTGGTGAGGTGTCCAGGATTAAGATTGTTTTGATGCTTCTTCAAAAGCAAGGCGAGATTTCACTTCGTCGAGTTTTTGTTGCTTTCATTTTTAATGTTATTTCTCTGCCATGATCGGCATGATCCGGTCGTAGTTCCTTTCACAATAATCTTGGAGATCCGTGCTAGGTGTAGATACGCCATTGCCTCCCAATACCGTTTCTTTATCTTTTGCACCCGTATTTCGCACGGCGGACATGGGTGCGGGCGTGTTGGTGTTTGCTCACTGGCTCATGGCAAGTATTTTTTGAGAATGAAATAGTGCACCGGTCCCACGGATAGCGCCAAATTGTTAGTGCAAAAAAGTGTGGCAGGTTAGGATTGGGCTTCGAGATGCCTTGGACTACCCTGCGTGGACACATTGTAAGATAAATTCTGCACTAATTGAAATGAATATTTGATCCTTGCACAAGTGAGAGTAAACCGTTAGTCTTACCGTGGGGACGGACCCCACGATTAAGCTCCGGCATGAGAGTAAGTACTCATGTTTTCAGAGAAATACAAGTCTATTGGCCGGAGCCCAGTTTGCTCGTTGGGCCGGAGCCCATTTTGCTTGTAAGTCTGGAGCCCAGTTTGTTTGTAGAATCGAACCCAGTACATTCGAGATAGTCCAGCCCCAGTAAGCCTGCTATCCGTATTATACGTCATCACTATGATACAACAAGTTTTTGTGCTTCATTGCGGGTAGAGTTCACAAGTAGTTTGCAATTGAGCATGCTCTCCTGGGAAATCTTCAAATGTGGTCCACAAAAGCAAAGTCATGAGAGTGCAAAGAGAACAGTAATGTGGTCTAAGTATGTGGGATGTTACAAGTGGCATCATAGGCACTTCTGAGACGTTCGAAATGGCAGGGCAAATCTCATCGATGACAATGAGTCCCTAGGGGGGATTGTAACACCCTAGTGAAATCTCACATCGGTTGTGGGTTGGAGACATGCTAGGTTCATAACTAATATTCACCTTACTATGACATAACATGTTTTATGGCAAACTGTGAGCAAAGTTTTCAAGAAGTGTGCAGTTAAGTTTGCTCTTGTGAAAATACCCTCAAGTCAAAAATGTTTAATATTTACTTCTCACCTACAAAATTTTAAGATTACTTCTCAACCATAAAAAAAACATGCACAAAATATTGATGCTAACAGGTTTTATTAAAACTACATATACCGCCGACGATATGGGCAGAAAAACGAATTAAAACTACATTAAATGGATTACCTTACCCAACAAATTATCATTCAAAATAATTTATTCGCATTTGGTCAAAGAATACTTTAAGGCTTTGATATCATTTCTTAAAAGGGCGTAGCTACATTAAACATATAGGGGGTAGTGCCCTCAATATTGGATAAATAAATTTAATATTTAATGTAGTTTTGTTCTATTTTAGTCGTTTAATGAATTCTATTAAATATTTGGAAATGAATTTATTGCCCCATTCAATCCAAAACTCAAACTTCATATTATAGTTAAGGGAAAATGTTAACATTTATGCTATACTTAACATCAACAATAACGTTAACCTTTAAGACTCAACAATTACTTCCTACATTTAATCCAAAACTCAACTTTATATTATTGTTAACATCAACATTAACATCAACCTTTATGACTCAAGAATCTTTGTAAATCAACAATTAATGCTTGAGACTCAGTATTCAAAAGAAATCAAGTGTCAACTTAACCTAACATTCTTTTGCAAATATGATTCTTTCATGGTGAATAAAGCTCGTGCATCGCACGGGCCATGATGTCTCGTAGCAATAAAAAATGAAGACAACATAAAACGTTACATTTAACATCTTAATAGATAGATATGAATTAATCCCATTTCTCATGACTCCGTTAATTGTAATTGTCGCTAGACATTTTCAGGTAATGTAACGAACACAATACGTAATATTTCAGTTTATCAGGAAAAAATTCAGGTTACTTTTTGATGATTAATGTCATAAGTTACAGATTATGTGTTGTTGTTAGCAGTAAAAAAAGTGATGGTTATTCTTATTTTAGTAACTTTGTAAACGTAGAAAATCTAATAAAATAGTCATAGGGCTCGTGGATATAGACTAATCTAATAGGTTAGTATTTGTTTAACCTAGTCTTTTATTTAAAGTCCAATCCAACCCAATCCAGGCCCATTTCCAAGCTCATAAGGGTGCCTCTAGTCTAAGTATAAATACATCTCAAATGTGTCATTTGTAAGTCTAGTGTGTGTTTCTACTGTGAGAAGTAATACAATTTCCATCTTTCTTTTTCTCTCTCTAACCTAAAGCCACCATCATCTCTGTTGTGTCACCATAACAAGTATGCCTTAGCATAGATATGGATTAGATGATCATTAGTGGGAGCCTACAGTTGTAGATATAGTAGTTTGATACTTTGATGGATTAAAGTTATTCTATTAGAATTTGTTTATGTAAAAATTTGATTGTGATTTTTAAAATATTATATTTTTATAATTATAAATATATGCTGCTGTGTTTATTAAATCAATCTTACTTATAATACTAAAGTTTTTTATACGTCTTTAGATTTATAATAGCGAACTAGTGATTTCTAGTGTATTTGAATTTGTAATAGTAGTTCTACTATACTAAGTTTTTCGATAAAATTTTATGTTGTTTAATATAGCAATTATTAGTGATATGAATGTATGTGGATTATGTTTAACATGTAGTAGTTGTTGTACTTGAAGTAGTAAGTTCTTTAAGTTGTTTTAGGTGATTATACTCATAATCAGTGAACATCAATTACTGTAAACATGTGTTTGCGCTATGCAGTTTTAATTATAAACATAATTTGTAAACATTTAAACTTAACTGCATTACTTGACAATTACATATATGTGGCGTTAAATATATAGTTTATAGTTCGCTTTGTTTTGTATGATAAATTGATGGTGAAATTTGACAGTATATTTGTTGGTTTTATGTTATTGTATTTAGTATACTTTTATGCTTGAATCTTAAGCATCTACTATTGATCATATAGGAAGATAGATTATGAGTTGGGTTATATTTCTTAGGTTTGTTTGATAGATTTTAAGCTATGCTTGTTTATTTTTTTTTTTGCAGAAAATGAAGACTCATATAGACTTCTTGCGGTTGCTAGCAGTTGACGTGGTACTCAAAATACTTATGTGTTTGCATGATCCTGCTGATGTAATCTGAGCATCTGCTGTGTCTCAATATTGGCGAAAATTTGGTGAGTATCACAGGTTTTTCTCTATGTTTGATGCCTTCGTAAATGAATTACCTTTTATTTACTCCCTTTATAACGAATACTTCATGTTACTTGATGAGTTTCCTTTTTTCCTAATATCGAGTACTGTGATTCAAGATTATAACACTGAGCTCAACAATTTAAAGAAATACACTTGTTGTTTATGGTCTAAAACTTATTACCCGTGTTTAATTATTTGATGTATGTTAATGAGAACAATAAATAATTAAGTTGTTTTGCAGTGATATCTAATGGACTTTGTAAGCAACTTTGCTTGAGAGTATTTCCTCAGGTCGCTAGCATAGCTTATGTAGCTGAAGCAACTTATAACTCTGAACCAGCTAGTGTTGATCCTCATAACAACACTTTGGAAAGAGAACATAAGACATACGCTTCTTTATTCTGGGCGTGTACATCATTTCGCCTAGGTTCTTGCCTTGGTTATCCAGCGAGTGCATCGAGCACTAATAATTACCCGGAAGAAAGCATCATCAACACTATGAATCTTAGCCAAAAATGTCTAGACAGGTATTGGTCAAGTAAAGGACATGATGATCCAGAAGTACCAGAAACTTTGATATATTATTTGGATGGTACTATATGTGTTATCACTGATATTGATATCACACCTTTTCAAGGTTTGTTCTACATTATACGCTTACTTTTTTCCTCATGCTCATTGTTTAACTCATTGATAATTAAATTTTTCATACACAGCTTTATTTGAAGAGGTAAACCCAATCTACTCAGCAAGGTTTGTGAGATTCCGAATGGGTCATCCAAAATCCCAGAAAAATATTGGTCTTAATTTCATAAAGGCGCAAGAATGTGCCAATGACAAGTTTGTTTGGACTTATACTTCCCAAACATTCCCAATGGTTCAGGTGAATTGAAACAAAATTTATTCTATCTAATTTTCAAGATTACTTGTACATTTGGTGAAAATTCCTATGATTTGAAGCCTATTTTGTCAAATTAATATATGTGATAACAGGAAAGTCGCTTACAGAAGTTCACATTGCCTGAGCCTGTACTATGTGTTGGTGGTTTTTTACAAGTTGAATTCTTGGGTCGCGTCCAGAGAAAACTATCTAATGGAAAGTATTATATATGGTACGTTCTTATACTTACATGAACAACTTGTTGCATTATTTATTTATTTTTTGCAATTAGTACAATTAGTATATGTTGATCCAATTCCATTTCTCTGTTAGTATTTGGATAATGGGTTAGCCTGATAATTTACTTGAAATGGAATGATGATAGTTTAATTACGTAAATCTAGCGTGCCAAATTTTTAACACTGTTTTCCATTTACCCACTTGGATACATCTGTAGATTTTGGAGACTATACACTTGCCATGATCATTTAGACTAAATTCGCATTGACAAAGAGGGAAATCTTAATGATCTGACTAAAGTGATAAAGGTTAACAAAAATCTTGCGTGCCAGATCTTGAACATCGTTATCTATTTACCCTGAATTCATCTTTAAGATTTTGGAGACTAATACGCATAGAGTTCCTATTATGATTTGACTAGAATACGCTTATAAATAAATATGGAACTTCAAGGGATCAAACCAAATGAAGTTGCTAATTTGTAATAATGAGAATTTGAGAATAGTAAAACATTCAAATCTAGCTTGAAAATACAATAGTGTTTCGTTAAGGAGTCAGCTTTAAAATTACCTGTATTGAACAAGAGTAAATATTATATAAACTCTCCTTATCACGAGTTACTATCACTCTATTAGACATATGTCTAGATTCCCTTTATTAAATAGGAAAATGAAATTCTAATCATGTATGTTATCATGTGATAGATGGATAACTTATGATTATGTAGCTAATGACCAAGGGGCTATGTTGTTTCAAGTTGTACTAATAAGATAACTTATGTTTCCGCCGTTTGATAAACTCTGATGGTGTAATGCCAGTTTCTCATTTTTAGTTTGACACTTCATAGCAAGTAAACCAAAGTACTACTTGTCTCCAAACATAAAAACACTGATTATTCTGTCAAAGTACAAATGAATCACTAGATGTTCCTCTTACATTTTGTGCTTCTTATTTTTTATTTATTTTTTTTTTCCTTTTTGCAGTGTGGCTCATGTCCAAGCTACAGGACGACAACTATCACCATCGTTTAGTGTTGACATTTTAGAACAATCCAACACTCTATTATACAATGATGAAGAATTCCAACGCACTGCTAAAATTGTTACTCAAGGCCCCAAGACTTTTCGTGATCATATTTTGGTTCCTTTACATCCTTCTTTGCTCAAATTACAAATACGCTGGGACATGTTGAAATTAATTGCACCATAAAGCTGTGGAGTTTGGAGTGACAAATAATGGTTTAATGATGGATAATGCAGGGTATGAGTTTGATCTATTCCGTTTTTTCTAGACAAGTTTTCGCATCTGTGTGGATGTGTGTGACTATGTTTGTGCTTTGGTTTTTTTCCGGGGACATGTACTAAAACTAGATGGTACTCTGTGAACTAGCTGTTTTCTTTTATCCTAGCTTAAATCAAAGAAGAATATTTTGGCTTGTTCTCTTTTTTACCATTTACCAATGATGTCGGTAGAAGTGGCAAAATAAGTGTTTGGCGAGTTATGGGCTGGTAACTAATCGAAATGGACATATTTTGTTTACATTTTCCTGATTGCTGTTAGATTTATTTATAAATAACTGGATGTACATTAGATACAATTGATATATTCTCTCAACATTAGTAAATATAATATTTTTAGTATCAGCCTTGTTGATTTAAATGCGGAAGAGGATTCTTGCGTTTGGTCACTAGTAAAAGATAGTATCTTCGCGGTTGGAGAAACGCGTCGTATTATTGACGTTCAACTCCTTCCTTCGTTGGTGCCCCCGACTTCTTGGGATAAAGTTCTTCCACGCAAAGTAAACATTTTTTTATTGAGATTGGCCCCGGATCGTTTACCTCATAGATTGAATCTCTCGTCTCGAGGCATGGATATTCCATTAATCTCTTGTCCTTCTTGCAACGGTAATGTGGAAAAATCTTCTCATACTTTTTTTTTTATTGTTTCTTCGCTAAGGATGTTTGGAGATTGGTTCGTATTTGGTGTGATATTCCTCTTCCTTCATTTACATCGTCTGAGCATTGGATATCTTGGTTTTAAATCATGGCATGCTTCCAAAGTGAAGTCTCATCACTTATCTATTATTGTTGCTGTAGAGAGTTTACAAATGCAGAACGAACAAAGTAACTCTCTTACTTGTGATAACCTGTAAGGACAAACGTATACTTCCAATGATCCAGTAACTAACCAACCAAACACTGATAATCAATCAACGAAAATAAAACAAGACACCAAGAATTTTAACGTGGAAAACCTTCTCAAAGTGAGAAATAAAAAGCATGGGACCAAGTCCAGGAACTAATCCACTAGCACCAAACAGAGAATACACAAGAGTTCTTTTCTAGTACCAACTAGATACAAGTTATCAACTGTTATCAAGGATTAACAGCCCTTGAAACAAAAATCACCAAAACAAATTGCTTGATAAAACTCACCCAAAACTGCAGCAACTTTGACCAATACAGACCTCTTTAGAAGACTCCAATGATGATCCTGACCTTCCAAATTGAAGACCTGTGTGTTGTGAAACTACTGCCCAAGTTTTGCTGAAATCCAACGGTTAACGAAGTCGTACGAGTGATTCTCCCTAGACTGCGCAAAGCTGGACGAAAGCTGAATAAACCCTAAGCAAATCTGGTATTTCTCCTTTGTGTGTCTCTCCCTTACATATGTGATTTACCGTAGGGTTTTACAATATGTATAACCCTTTCTATATGGTTAACCTAGTAGGCCTAAACTTGATCCAATGTTCAACAAGTCCATGAAGAAACATGACAACTACAAAGGCAACCCAAGTAGACGGGAAGTGCAAACCCAACAAACTCCCCCTCCCGACTATGTTTAGGATTCCATCATACCTGCAATCTCACAGCAAGTACCATGTTTACTTGTCGGCAAACTCTTTGTCATCATATCAGAACCATTCAAATCTGTGTGGACTTTCTCAATGTTGAACATCTTGGATTCCAACGCATCACGAATCCAATGGTACCTCACATCAATATGCTTCGACTTTGAATGGAAACTTGAATTCTTAGCAAGATGTATAGCACTCTGACTATCACAGAAAATCACATAACTTTCTTGCTTAAATCCAAGCACTCGTGTAAAACGCTTCATCCACAACATCTCTTTCGCAGCTTCTGTGGAAGCAATAAATTCTGCCTCAGTAGTGGATAGTGAGATACACTTTTGTACCCTTGACTGCCATGACACCGCTCCCCCTCCAAAAGTGACCAAGTAACCACATACAGACTTTCGCGTATCACTATCTCGTGCCATGTCTGAATCTATAAAAGCCTTTAAAACAGGCTTATCATAACCATAACATATCCACATTTTGGAGGTGCCTCTAAGATATCAAAGAATCCATTTAACAGCTTCCCAATGTGCTCTACCTGGATTTAAGAGATACCTGCTTACAACACCAAACGCATGAGCTAAGTTCGGCCTTGTGCACACCATTGCATACATAAGACTACCAACCGCTGAAGCATAAGGAACTCGTTTCATTTTTAGTTTTTATTCCACACTAGAGGGACATTGTTTTTTGCTTCACTAGAAATTTCCAGCAAGTGGAGTTCCAACCAACTTTGCTTTATGCATCCTGAATCTTTCAAGTATTTTGTCAATTTACATCTCTTGAGATAGCCATAACTTCTTTGCTTTCCTATCTCGTGAAATTCTCATCCCAAGGATTTGTTTAGCTTCACCTAAATCCTTCATTGCAAAGCATTTATGTAGCTCATTCTTCAACTTGGCAATTTTTTGAACAAAAACACAATGGTCAGGAGTTGTTTTGGTGTATCCTTGCTTGCTCATGAATGACTCGAATTTCATCCATGCGGAAGTGGCGTGCTCTTCATCGCCTATTTTTACCTGGAGTGTTATCTGCCCTATTAGCCATATGACGTTACCAAAGAATCCGATAACAGGTGTTGTGGCCGGGACCATCATACGTCTTTTCTTAGGCCGGAGCCTATTGAAGTAGTGCTCGTACTGTATTTTGGAAGCTGATCCCCCATCCACGTATCTGCGGTGCACGCAGTGGCCTCCAATTTCTGCCTCTATGATCATGGGGCCTTCGTTCCCCTCATCCTCCCCCAATGGTGGATGGGATATTTCTGGATCGGGAGAGAAACTTTATGTTATTTTTTGTTTGGCTAGCTTCTGCCATTTCTATCATCTGGATTGTCTGTGTTTTATCCTTTGACGATGTTTATCCTTTCTTTGCTATCTTCTGCTGGTCTTTTCCGCTATTTTGCTTTAGGTCCATGATCAGGTGTGACAGCTTCCCGCTTATGATCAGTTCTTATATCTGTCTTTTTAGATGCAGACACTCATCCGCGCCATGCCCCACTTCTTCGTGGAAGTCACAGTATTTGCTAACGTTCCTTTTTTCGACCGGAGTCATCATCGGAGGAGGTAGGGTTTTGCATTTTGCTTTTTCTAGGGCCAAAATTTCCATAGGAGATTTAGAGAGAAGGGTGAATCGGTCTTGTCTCATGTCGGATCTTTGTAAGCTCTTAAATCCTCCTTTTCAAAAAAAATTCTTCTAGCTCCCATCAGGTTTCCCCCATGATGAGGATGGTTTTCTTCGTCCTAGGTTTCCAGCCGCCACTTCTCCCCTGAGGAAGGACATGGTTGCTTTCATCATCTCATCGACAGATTTTGGGATGCTGTCATACAGGCGTTTGATTAACTCTAGGTTATTTATTCCATGCATGAATCCCGATATTTTTAGCACTTCTAGGGCTCCCTTGTTGTTTCTGCATTCCTTCTTGAACCTATCTATAAAGTCTTCCATTGATTCACCTTACCCTTGCTTTATGTTATGTCGTTCCACGAGGTCCTTAATGATGTTCTTTTGTTGGAGGAAGTTTGCTAGGAAAGCTTCCCTCAGCTCGGCGTAGCTATTTATTGTATTCGGTGGGAGGTCGTCGAACCATACTCTGACAGAGCCTGTTAGTGTAGAATTGAACATATGTCACCAGACCGGAATGGCCCAACGTTCCACCTTTGCCGCGGATTGGAAGATCTTTAGGTGGTCCTCCAAATCTTTGCTTCCGTCATACGTTTTAACCTGAGCTGGAATGCGGGTCCTTTTTGGCATGTCAAAGTGGCGGATGCGGGGGTGAACGGATCAGAGTCCCAGCATGACCAGGGCTGTGCCAGGTCATCATCTTCAACATCAGATTTATGCCTTCTTGACCTCGACCTCCCCCTCCTGTGACATCGGACTTCTAGGTCATCCTTGCCCCGATGGGGTGATCCAAGGCTATGTTGCCTCTCAAAATCACGGGACTGAAAACTCTGGTAGTGGCTATCTTCCCTTCTTTTGTCATCACGATGAGACTGGTGTCGGGAGTGGTGCGAGTATGCGGACATACTTCCCTCTTTACTTCCTAGTCTGTAGAACACTGTTTTCCAATCTCTTGATAACATTTTTCCTTTCTGTATCCCTTCCCCTTGGGGATTTTGACCTACGACCGCGTGAGTTAGGAGTCACGGACGCTGTTGGGATATGAAGATCAAAGTACTTCTGGAAGTTCAAAGTACTGCTGTGTCAAAGTGCTGCTCAAAGATCAAAGTGCTGTTCAAGGTCAAAGGTACTGCACGAGCATGGAGAATATTCAAAGTACTTCTAAAGAATAAGGACTGATATGCAATATTGTTTAAAGGATTGTTATGTAATATTATCAGAATATTCTAGAATTACTTAGGGATAGTTTACTTGTTGTTCAAGTATTGTAAACCGACTTAAGGTTATCCTTATGCCTATAAAAGGAGCCTTAGGATGGTATTAGACATATGCATTCAGAAAAACGTATACTATGTTGATATAAATAAATGACTAAAAACGTTATTCATATCTTTCGATATCTCTATGTTTTGATAATCACAAAACGAAAACTCATCAAACCAAAGATTATGACATAAACAAGTATTTAGTAGTAAATACTCATCTTTACCATTTAATCACTTAAGGTATGAATAAACAAAGTGTCTAATGTATTACAAGATCAAAGGAACACTTTTGTTAATCACTAGATATTTATAAAATGTCACAAAACATTTTATATCTTTTGTAAAACATTTTTGGAATTAAAAGAATATGTTTAATTCATTACAAATTTGTGAATTCAAATTTTCAATCAAAAATGGCAAATCTAATCCAGAAAAATTTCCCTCACAAAAGGACAAGAAAATCCAACGTTCAGGAGGGCGGCCCCCTTAATTTTACTAGGCGGCCCCCTTAATCATTAAGGGGACCACCCACTAATTAAGGGGACCGGCACGCTCCAGAACAGTATTTTTTGGCCCTATAAATATTGGATCATTTCACATATTTTTCTCACCTTTTTGCACTATAAACTTTCTGATCTAAACATCCTTTTCCATCCTCTAAAAATCCTTTGATCTTACATACTTTGATCTTTGTTTCAAAGTGATTCAAGCCTCAACACTCAAGTGCAAAGAGAAGAATACTTCTATTAGAAGTATTACAACTTAGTATCATCTTGCTATCTAAGTTGTTTGTTTGTTTCATCTTGTTTATCTTTCATATTTTGGTGAATAAGGTGTATGTATTAGTTAGCTAGATCTAGTTGTAGAATCTAGAATTGATGTAAGTGTGAAGTGGAACTTGAAGTGAAGAAGTAGTGTTGGATAGTAGTGGAGATAGGAGATAGTAGTAATAGTGACTAGTAGTGAAGTAATTGAAGCTTCCAAGTGGAGAAGACTAGAAGACATTAGTAGATTGAAGTTGTGAAGACAATAGTGGCTTGAATGTGCAAAGACATTATTGGTTTGAAGTGGTGAAGACATTGGTGCTTTGAAGTTGTGAAGTTGCAAGACATTGAAGTTGTGAAGTATTTTATGAAGGCGTGAAGATACTTGTGGTGTGAAGAAGTATAGAAGAAGTAAAAGTTGTGAAGAAGTTGTGGTGTGACATTTGGTGTGAGATTGGTTCTAGCTACGATTAGAACTCGACATTTTGCTTTGTGTCGTTAATTGGTGTAAGCTTTTGGTGTGTACGGTTTTCTCCGCCATAAGGGAGGTTATTGACTTAGTGAAGAAAACTCTCGAGTTCGGTGCTCGGGGAGTGGAGTAGGGCAAGGAAGGTGTCCTTGTAGCCGAACCACTATAAATCCTTTGTCTCTCGATTTGATCTTTCCATCTCTCATTATGTGAAATCAATAGATCTTGATCTTTGGCATATCATTTCAATTGGTGATCTTAAACCAACTAAAATGGATTTTGAAAATCAATATAAAAATCTTCAAACTAAAATTGATAAAAACACTAAAGCTAAATTACTTATTTTCAAAACTCTACCAAGAGTTAAATATGTAAGATTATTTCGTTGTAAAACGGCAAATGATATTTGGAAATGTCTTTTAAAGTTTCACCAAGAGAAATGTAAAATCAAAGATGATAAACTTGATATTGCACAAGAAATAGTTAATCTAGAAAATTTAGTAAATAAATATTTAGTTGAAACAAACACATGTACTACTAGTTCAAATGTGATCATTGAAGGTATCTATAACGAAGAATACATGAGCCAAATCCGAAGAAAGAGCGTGAATAAATCATGGTGCAACAAGTGCAAAGAAGACGATGATAATACGGCTTATGAGAATATTCAAACAAATGTGAACACAAGTATTGATGGCAAGGACTACATGCTTCTAGATCCAAGCGAAACTACAAACAAAACATTGAGCGACATGGACAATGGAATTGATCACCGTATAGCATGTGAAGAATGTACAACTACAAATAAGGTACAATCCAAAACCAAACATTTTTGCTATGATCAATTTATATTAGAATTTTCAAAAATGGAAAACAACTTCAAACATTTTTGCAACATTGACTCAAAAATTATTTTTAAAAACGAATCTTCAACATCCGCTGAAAACAACTTTGAAAAAGAAATAATTTTAGAAGATAAAATGTCTAGACTTGAAAGTAATATTGAAATTGATCTTGAATATAAAAAATGTCAAGACTACAAACATGAAATTAAAATGGAAAATGAACAAGCAAAAACATTGGCAAAATTCGAAAATAGTTCTAAATCTTTAAAATATCTTCTCAACATTCAAAAGTCATTTTATGATAAAACCGGCTTAGGATTTATCTTAAATGATTCTTCAACAAATGTATCAAAACAAATAAAATTTTTAAACCTAGTGAATAAATTTAGAACTAATACTATTAACACTCATTATTTATTACTCTAGTCAAGAAAGTCATTGTTTGTTAATTAAAACAAACTATTGATGAATTCTTGTAATTTGCTACATCTCTGTCTAACTTTTGCGACTTCAATTTTCGTGGACGAAAATTTTCTTTTAAGAGGGGAAGAATTGTAAAACCCGAAAATACGTCTTTTCTAAATTTCTCATACAATTTGAATTTTTCTAAGTTTGGTGAATGTAACCTAAGGTTTGAATATACGTTATGATTTGAAACTACAAAATGCAAAACGATATTGAGAATATATATTAATACGAATAATACTTCAGGACTATGAGCCATTAATAATTATGTTATAAATTTAAAGACTACAAGATATGAGGTTCTAATCTAAGCTACACAATAAATAATCTGTAACTTAAGTTATGTTTAAATTCGGTGCACATGAGTCCTATGTATAAATATCACATGTATCAAATGTCATGCATGGGCCAAGATATAAATTAACTTGTACACAACCTATGAATACAAATAAAGGTCTAGATTCTTTTTCATTTGAAAAGAGATAATACTGAAATCAAAAAGGGAAGTAGTCTTCCACATTTGTAGCTATAAACTCGGCAACCTCTACCTATTATATTCCCCTTCGTTGCTCAGTTATCACAAAACTGCATACCACTTTTCTCTTCACACACTAAACCCTAAACAAAAACCTACAACAAAGGTGATGGCAACTCTATATTCCTCTCCAAGATTCGATCGGTGCGAAGGAGATCTAGCTCAAGTGGTGATCGGTTTCTCTTTGTCCTAGCTAGTGTGATCGTGGTGATTCTATCTGGTGTGATCGTGGGCTTTTGGTTCAAAGAGGTGGGTAAGATCGACAAGGGTGGTGATCGTTTGTGGTGCTTCTGGTTCATGAAGGGTTACTGTGGTTGTGTACAATCTGATTCGAGGAGTATTGGATTGTTTAGTTTTGGTTCGGTGTTGGTCGCGGGATTTACATCAGGTTCGAAGTGTGTTGGGTGGCCTTGTTTCGGTTTGATTCTGGTTTTGGTTCCTTGTCCGTCTTTCATTCACGTTTCAAGGGTAACTCGTATCAATCTTGTTCGATTCTTTCTTTCATTTTGATCACTATACACACGTAAAAATATCGGACATGAAAACTATTGAGTCGGTTAAATATACATGTATACGATATACAATCTCTCATGAAATCACAAATATTCGTATGTTATGTCACATAAAATAATGACTTGGAAAACTTATCTAATAAATCTATATGATTCGTATTCGACTCCTATTTTGCGTTGGCTTCTATCTGTTTTACCTTCAATCTAAAATACATGATTCAAGCTAAAATAAAAAAGAAAGACTGCATGCATGCATGTTGTTCCAATTCTATGTCTAATTTCGAATTAAAAATGAATCAGTATAGGAATGCATGCAAAGGTCATAGAGAGCTCACATAAAATCATGATTTGGTACGCATGAAATGATGATGATATGAATAAAATATGTTGCATAAATCGTGAACTATGGAGCCCATACATGTCGATTTCATTTCGTTTTGGAAACATTCGAATATGTTGAGATTTCTTTTACGTTTCTGAAATGGGTCATTTGAACATTCATATATGATACTCCCTCCGTCCCATAATTATTGTCCACATTTGACTTTTGTAGTCTTTTGTTTTCAACTTTGACCGTAAATAATTTTCTTTGTGTTATATATTACTTGATGCAAAATATATAAACGGATTGAGTTTTAAATGTATTTTTTATTGGTATAATTTTTATCAAGTATTATATAACACAACTATAAATATTTAAGGTCAAAATTGCAAAATAAAGACTTCAAAAGTCAACACTGGACAATAATTATGGGACGGAGGTAGTACATGTTATGCATTTTAAAATATGGAACTAGGCCTAAATAAATATTATGGTGTATGTCATGAACGTGTAGGGTCGTGGGGTATAATAAACTAATATTAACATGTTCGAGTCTTGCGTCGGTTTCGCAAAACATTAATCAATTGATTTTAATTTCATCAAAGATGTATTTCGTTTAGGCTGATTTCCGAATAAAGACTTATGCATGCATATAAACGTGTGAGTTATATTTTAGAATCAGTTGGGTTTTGTTTTGCATGTGGGTGTGTCATGTGGAGTTTTAAACAAAGAATTCATAATATGTTGAACCTGATATAATACTGGTTAAAATAAGAGTACGTGCATTCTTGTTTTCTAATAGTTGTCATATCGTAAAATAGCTAAATGTGTCACTGATTGGTTTTGTTTCGAAATAAATAAAAGGGTGTGTATTGCGGCCTATTTAAACAACAAGACTTGTTTATTTTTGAAATAATAAAAATCTTGGGTCGTCGTGACATAAATATTAAGATCATGAGTACGTTAATATATTACATAAAATTATAATGACGGGGTCTAAAATTATTATCTTAAGATTAATTTATTAAAATAAACTTTAAAATGATTTTTAATATTTAATTTTGATAATTTACATTTAAGACCCTAAACTTATAATATTATCATTTTGAAACCTAAAATAAGTAATATGATTAAAATGAGTTCATAAGTAACACGTGATTATCATATTCGTGTAGATCCGGTGAAGCGGGAGTAGTTGTCATCTCTGTGTGATCATCGTTGGTTGTGATTTGTTTTCGTTAAGGTACAGATATTCTTCCCTTTTCAGTAGGGACTTCTCATGACTTCTTTCGATCTGCTAAGATTCCCTTCAGTTATGCCATTGCTATGTTCCCCATTTGATATGATTGATATGATCCATTTGATATGATTCATTGATATGATCTATTTGATATGAGCCTTGCTATGATACCTCTGATTTGATTCTGATTTGCTATCCACTTTGATTATGATTATGTGATTGCAAGATTCTGTTATATTATGCTTTGGGAGCATTTTGTTATGGATAGCCTTGTTTTGTTTGTTCTGATATGTTCTGTTATGATGCCCGAGTTTTTAGTCTACTCATGGAGGTACCATGGGCGTGTCATTGAGGCACCAATGACATGACACTATCTGGGGCGGTGTGATTAGTCCCCGGCGTCCCCGTCTGATTATGATATGATATGAGATCTCTTGGCCACTTTGTATATGATTTGTTTGTGGGGGGCGTATGGATGCATCCTAGGATTTGTTTTGATATGATATGATACGATTTGGTTTGGTGACTGGCTGTACGTGCCTTGTACCCCTTTCACGTCTGGTACATTGGAGTTAGCTACTCTATGTACACCCTATGAATTGACGGATATGTGATTATGTGATTTGAGACCTATTCGAGTATCTCGTTAGGTCGGCTCGTGGCTTTCCTATGTTTCTTATGTCTATTCGAGTATCTCGTTAGACGCGCCTTTGTTGATACGTGCTCTATGATTCTAATTATGTTCCATTTGATATATCTATGAAGCTTCGTTTCGTTTGACTTATGATATTCGTTCAGTTGTTTGTTGATCTCTTATGCATTTGACAGATGACTCTCTTTCAACAGGAGTTTATGCTTTCCGTTTCATATGCTTATTTACATTTCGATTATCCATTTGTTTTGCTATATATCTGTTCACTGGGCTTTTTAAGCTCAGCCGCATTTCTTTTCCTGCGGCAGATTTTAGGTTGGAAGCTGGGTTTGAGTGAAGAGTGCTTAGTAGACCATCCTGATGATTAGACACCCATTTGCACTGGATTAGACTTGGATTTGGATTCAGTTAGATTAGTTTGGTTTTGTATTTCAGTTTTGGAACTCATTTTGTATAGAGTTAGTATTTCTTTATTATCTTAGAATACCTTTGTAACTTTTATGTTTATAAGTCTTCCGCTTGCGTTTGTATGTTCTGATGGACACCATAATGTGGCATTTTAACCCGTGTCGGGTTGGGGTGTTACACAATGAGTCCCTAGGGGGGATTGTAACACCCTAGTGAAATCTCACATCGGTTGTGGGTTGGAGACATGCTAGGTTCATAAACTAATATTCACCTTACTGTGACATAACACGTTTTATGGTAAACTGTGAGCAAAGTTTTCAAGAAGTGTGCAGTTAAGTTTACTCATGTGAAAATACCCTCAAGTCAAAAATGTTTAATATTTACTTCTCACCTACAAAATTTTAAGATTACTTCTCAACCATAAAAAAACATGCACAAAATATTGATGCTAACAGGTTTTATTAAAACTACGTATACCGCCGACGATATGGGCAGGAAAACGAATTAAAACTACATTAAATGGATTTCCTTACCCAACAAATTATCATTCAAAACAATTTATTCACATTTGGTCAAAGAATACTTTAAGGCTTTGATATCATTTCTTAAAAGGGCGTAGCTACATTAAACACATAGGGGGTAGTGCCCTCAATATTGGATAAACAAATTTAATATTTAATGTAGTTTTGTTCTATTTTAGTCGTTTAATGAATGCTATTAAATATTTGAAATTGAATTTATTGCCAACATTCAATCCAAAACTCAAACTTCATATTATAGTTAAGGGAAAATGTTAACATTTATGCTATACTTAACATCAACAAAAACGTTAACCTTTAAGACTCAACAATTACTTCCTACATTTAATCCAAAACTCAACTTTATATTATTGTTAACATCAACATTAACATCAACCTTTAAGACTCAAGAATCTTTATAAATCAACAATTAATGCTTGAGACTCAGTATTCAAAAGAAATCAAGTGTCAACTTAACCTAACATTCTTTTGCAAATATGATTCTTTCATGGTGAATAAAGCTCGTGCATCGCACGGGCCATGATGTCTCGTAGCAATAAAAAATGAAGACAACATAAAACGTTACATTTAATATCTTAATAGATAGATACGAATTAATCCCATTTCTCATGACTCCGTCAATTGTAATTATCGCTAGACATTTTCAGGTAATGTAATCAACACAATACGTAATATTTCAGTTTATCAGGAAAAAAATCAGGTTACTTTTTGATGATTAATGTCATAAGTTACAGATTATGTGTTGTTGTTAGCAGTAAAAAAAGTGATGGTTATTCTTATTTTAGTAACTTTGTAAACGTAGAAAATCTAATAAAATAGTCATAGGGCTCGTGGATATAGACTAATCTAATAGGTTAGTATTTGTTTAACCTAGTCTTTTATTTAAAGTCCAATCCAACCCAATCCAGGCCCATTTCCAAGCTCATAAGGGTGCCTCTAGTCTAAGTATAAATACATCTCAAATGTGTCATTTGTAAGTCTAGTGTGTGTTTCTAGGGTGAGAAGTAATACAATTTCCATCTTTCTTTTTCTCTCTCTAACCTAAAGCCACCATCATCTCTGTTGTGTCACCATAACAAGTATGCCTTAGCATAGATATGGATTAGATGATCATTAGTGGGAGCCTACAGTTGTAGATATAGTAGTTTGATACTTTGATGGATTAAAGTTATTCTATTAGAATTTGTTTATGTAAAAATTTGATTGTGATTTTTAAAATATTATATTTTTATAATTATAAATATATGCTGCTGTGTTTAGTAATTCAATCCTACTTATAATACTAAAGTTTTTTTATACGTCTTTAGATTTATAATAGCGAACTAGTGATTTCTAGTGTATTTGAATTTGTAATAGTAGTTCTACTATACTAAGTTTTTCGATAAAATTTTATGTTGTTTATTATAGCAATTATTAGTGATATGAATATATGCGGATTATGTTTAACATGTAGTTGTTGTTGTACTTGAAGTAGTAAGTTCTTTAAGTTGTTTTAGGTGATTATAGTCATAATCAGTGAACATCAATTACTGTAAACATGTGTTTGCGCTATGCAGTGTTAATTATAAACATAATTTGTAAACATTTAAACTTAACTGCATTACTTGACAGTTACATATATGTGGCATTAAATATATAGTTTATAGTTCGCTTTGTTTTGTATGATAAATTGATGGTGAAATTTGACAGTATATTTGTTGGTTTTATGTTATTGTATTTAGTATACTTTTATGATTGAATCTTAAGCATCTACTATTGATCATATAGGAAGATAGATTATGAGTTAGGTTATATTTCTTAGGTTTGTTTGATAGATTTTAAGCTATGCTTGTTTATTTTTTTGCAGAAAATGAAGACTCATATCGACTTCTTGCGGTTGCTAGCAGTTGACGTGGTACTCAAAATACTTATGTGTTTGCATGATCCTGCTGACGTAATCCGCGCATCTGCCGTGTCTCAATATTGGCGAAAATTTGGTGAGTATCACAGGTTTTTCTCTATGTTTGATGCCTTCGTAAATGAATTACCTTTTATTTACTCCCTTTATAACGAATACTTCATGTTACTTGATGAGTTTCCTTTTTTCCTAATATCGAGTACTGTGATTCAAGATTATAAGACTGAGCTCAACAATTTAAAGAAATACACTTGTTGTTTATGGTCTAAAACTTATTACCCGTGTTTAATTATTTGATGTATGTTAATGAGAACAATAAATAATTAACTTGTTTTGCAGTGATATCTAATGGACTTTGTAAGCAACTTTGCTTGAGAGTATTTCCTCAGGTCGCAAGCATAGCTTATGTAGCTGAAGCAACTTATAAATCTGAACCAGGTAGTGTTGATCCTCACAACAACACTTTGGAAAGAGAACATAAGACATACGCTTCTTTATTATGGGCGTGTACATCATTTCGCCTAGGTTCTTGCCTTGGTTATCCAGCGAGTGCATCGAGCACTAATAATTACCCGGAAGAAAGCATCATCAACACTATGAATCTTAGCCAAAAATGTCTAGACAGGTATTGGTCAAGTAAAGGACATGATGATCCAGAAGTACCAGAAACTTTGATATATTATTTGGATGGTACTATATGTGTTATCACTGATATTGATATCACACCTTTTCAAGGTAAGTTCTACATTATACGCTTACTTTTTTCCTCATGCTCATTGTTTAACTCATTGATAATTAAAATTTTCATACACAGCTTTATTTGAAGAGGGAAACCCAATCTACTCAGCAAGGTTTGTGATATTCCGAATGGGTCATCCAAAATCCCAGAAAAATATTGGTCTTAATTTCATAAAGGCGCAAGAATGTGCCGATGACAAGTTTGTTTGGACTTATACTTCCCAAACATTCCCAATGGTTCAGGTGAATTGAAACAAAATTTATTCTATCTAATTTTCAAGATTACTTGTACATTTGGTGAAAATTCCTATGATTTGAAGCCTATTTTGTCAAATTAATATATGTGATAAAAGGAAAGTCGCTTACAGAAGTTCACATTGCTTGAGCCTGTACTATGTGTTGGTGGTTTTTTACAAGTTGAATTCTTGGGTCGCGTCCAGAGAAAACTATCTGATAGAAAGTATTATATATGGTACGTTCTTATACTTACATGAACAACTTGTTGCATTATTTTTTTTTTGCAATTAGTACAATTAGTATATGTTGATCCAATTCCATTTCTCTGTTAGTATTTGGATAATGGGTTAGCCTAATAATTTACTTGAAATGGAATGATGATAGTTTAATTACGTAAATCTAGCGTGCCAAATTTTTAACACTGTTTTCCATTTACCCACTTGGATACATCCGTAGATTTTGGAGACTATACACTTGCCATGATCATTTAGACTAAATTCGCATTGACAAAGAGGGAAATCTTAATGATCTGACTAAAGTGATAAAGGTTAACAAAAATCTTGTGTGCCAGATCTTGAACATCGTTATCTATTTACCCTGAATTCATCTTTAAGATTTTGGAGACTAATACGCATAGAGTTCCTATTATGATTTGACTAGAATACGCTTATAAATAAATATGGAACTTCAAGGGATCAAACCAAATGAAGTTGCTAATTTGTAATAATGAGAATTTGAGAATAGTAAAACATTCAAATCTAGCTTGAAAATACAATAGTGTTTCGTTAAGGAGTCAGCTTTAAAATTACCTGTATTGAACAAGAGTAAATATTATATATACTCTCCTTATCACGAGTTACTATCACTCTATTAGACATATGTCTGGATTCCCTTTATTAAATAGGAAAATGAAATTCTAATCATGTATGTTATCATGTGATAGAGGGATAACTTATGATTATGTAGCTAATGACCAAGGGGCTATGTTGTTTCAAGTTGTACTAATAAGATAACTTATGTTTCCGCCGTTTGATAAACTCTGATGGTGAAATGCCAGTTTCTCATTTTAGTTTGACGCTTCATAGCAAATAAACCAAAGTACTACTTGTCTCCAAACACTGATTATTCTGTCAAAGTACAAATGAATCACTAGATGTTCCTCTTACATTTTGTGCTTCTTATTTTTTATTTATTTTTTTTCCATTTTGCAGTGTGGCTCATGTCCAAGCTACAGGACGACAACTATCACCATCGTTTAGTGTTGACATTTCAGAACAATCCAACACTCTATTATACAATGATGAAGAATTCCAACGCAATGCTAAAATTGTTACTCAAGGCCCCAAGACTTTTCGTGATCATATTTTGGTTCCTTTACATCCTTCTTTGCTCAAATTACAAATACGCTGGGACATGTTGAAATTAATTGCACCATAAAGCTGTGGAGTTTGGAGTGACAAATAATGGTTTAATGATGGATAATGCAGGGTATGAGTTTGATCTATTCCGTTTTTTCTACACAAGTTTTCGCATCTGTGTGGATGTGTGTGACTATGTTTGTGCTTTGGTTTTTTTCCGGGGACATGTACTAAAACTAGATGGTACTCTGTGAACTAGATGTTTTCTTTTATCCTAGCTTAAATCAAAGAAGAATATTTTGGCCTGTTCTCTTTTTTACCATTTACCAATGATGTCGGTATAAGTGGCAAAATTAGTGTTTGGCGGGTTATGGGTTGGTAACTAATCGAAATAGACATATTTTGTTTACATTTTCTTGATTGCTGTTAGATTTATTTATAAATAACTGGATGTACATTAGATACAATTGATATATTCTCTCAACATTAGTAAATATAATATTTTTAGTATCAGCCTTGTTGATTTAAATGCGGAAGAGGATTCTTGCGTTTGGTCACTAGTAAAAGATGGTATCTTCACAGTTGGAGAAACGCGTCGTATTATTGACGCTCAACTCCTTCCTTCGTTGGTGCCCCCGACTTCTTGGGATAAAGTTCTTCCACGCAAAGTAAACATTTTTTTTATGGAGATTGGTCCCGGATCGTTTACCTCATAGATTGAATCTCTCGTCTCGAGGCATGGATATTCCATCAATCTCTTGTCCTTCTTGCAACGGTAATTTCGAAAAATCTTCTCATACTTTTTTTTATTGTGACTTCGCTAAGGATGTTTGGAGATTGGTTCGTATTTGGTGTGATATTCCTCTTCCTTCATTTACATCGTATGAGCATTGGATATCTTGGTTTTAAATCATGGCATGCTTCCAAAGTGAAGTCTCATTACTTATCTATTATTGTTGCTGTAGAGAGTTTACAAATGCAGAACGAACAAAGTAACTCTCTTACTTCTGATAACCTGTAAGGACAAACGTATACTTCCAACGATCCAGTAACTAACCAACCAAACACAGATAATCAATCAACGAAAATAAAACAAGACACCAAGAATTTTAATGTGGAAAACCTTCTCAAAGTCCATGAAGAAACATGACAACTACAAAGGCAACCCAAGTAGACGGGAAGCGCAAACCCAACAAACTCCCCCTCCCGACTATGTTTAGGATTCCATCATACATGCAATCTCACAGCAAGTACCATGTTTACTTGTCGGCAAACTCTTTGTCATCATATCAGCACCATTCAAATCTGTGTGGACTTTCTCAATGTTGAACATCTTGGATTCCAACGCATCACGAATCCAATGGTACCTCACATCAATATGCTTCGACTTTGAATGGAAACTTGAATTCTTAGTAAGATGTATAGCACTCTGACTATCACAGAAAATCACATAACTTTCTTGCTTAAATCCAAGCACTCATGTAAAACGCTTCATCCACAACATCTCTTTCGCAGCTTCTGTGGAAGTACTAAATTCTGCCTCAGTAGTGGATAGTGAGATACACTTTTGTACCCTTGACTGCCATGACACCGCTCCCCCTCCAAAAGTGACCAAATAACCACATACAGACTTTCGCGTATCACTATCTCGTGCCATGTCTGAATCTATAAAAGCCTTTAAAACATGCTTATCATAACCATAACATATCCACATTTTGGAGGTGCCTCTAAGATATCAAAGAATCCATTTAACAGCTTCCCAATGTGCTCTACCTGGATTTAAGAGATACCTGCTTACAACACCAACCGCATGAGCTAAGTCCGGCCTTGTGCACACCATTGCATGCATAAGACTACCAACCACTGAAGCATAAGGAACTCGTTTCATTTTTAGTTTTTATTCCACACTAGAGGGACATTGTTTTTTGCTTCACTAGAAATTTCTAGCAAGTGGAGTTCCAACCAACTTTGCTTTATGCATCCTGAATCTTTCAAGTATTTTCTCAATATACATCTCTTGAGATAGCCATAACTTCCTAGCTTTCCTATCTCGTGAAATTCTCATCCCAAGGATTTGTTTAGCTTCACCCAAATCCTTCATTGCAAAGCATTTATGCAGCTCCTTCTTCAACTTGTCAATTTTTTAAACAAAAACACAATGGTCAGGAGTTGTTTTGATGTATCCTTGCTTGCTCATGAATGACTCGAATTTCATCCATGCGGAAGTAGCGTGCTCTTCATCGCCTATTTTTACCTGGAGTGTTATCTGCCCTATTAGCCATATGACGTTACCACCAAATCCGATAACAGGTGTTGTGGCCGGGACCATCATACGTCTTTTCTTAGGCCAGAGCCTATTGAAGTAGTGCTCGTACTATATTTTGGAAGCTGATCCCCCATCCACATATCTGCGGTGCACGCAGTGGCCTCCAATTTCTGCCTCTATGATCATGGGGCCTTCGTTCCCCTCATCCTCCCCCAATGGTGGAAAGGATATTTCTGGATCGGGAGAGAAACTTTGTGTTATTTTTTGTTTGGCTAGCTTCTGCCATTTGTATCATCAGGATTGTCTGTGTTTTATCCTTTGACGATGTTTATCCTTTCTTTGCTATCTTCTACTGGTCTTTTCCGCTATTTTGCTTTAGCTCCATGATCAGGTGTGACAGCTTCCCGCTTATGATCAGTTCTTATATCTGTCTTTTTAGATGCAGTCACTCATCCGCGCCATGCCCCACTTCTTCGTGGAAGTCACAATATTTGCTAACGTTCCTTTTTTCGACCGGAGTCATCATCAGAGGAGGTGGGGTTTTGCATTTTGCTTTTTCTAGGGCCAAAATTTCCATTAGAGATTTAGAGAGAAGGGTGAATCGGTCTTGTCTCATGTCGGATCTTTGTAAGCTCTTAAATCCTCCTTTTCAAAAAAATTTCTTCTAGCTCCCATCAGGTTTCCCCCATGATGAGGATGGTTTTCTTCGTCCTAGGTTTCCAGCCGCCACTTCTCCCCTGAGGAAGGACATGGTTGCTGTAAAACCTCGCAAAAATTCGTATAATTAACTTCGGTTAATTATATATATTAATCTTCGTCATTATTGTAATTACCATTTTTACGGGGAAATTTAAAATTTTCTTTGTATATTAAAATGGTCACGATTACGATATTGTAAAATTCACCAAACGACAAAACAAGTTCTCGACACAATTAACAAAATATTAAAAACTAACTAAACTTAATTAAAATTAATTATAACACCAAATGGGCCCTTAATAGAAATTCAGCCCAACCCTCCCTCGTTACTATTCACAGCAGCCCATAAATTCCTTTTAAATTTCAGATTTCAAGCGAGCAAAACCCCTCCAAAAAGCCTTTGTATTTTTCGATTTCTAAACACAACGTATCCATATTTTTGTACTTCCTAATTGACTACCCACCAAAGAATTAGTACGCCAAATTTTAGCTTCTAAGACGAACGTTTGATACGTTTAATAGAAGCAAAGTGTTTGGCCAAAATTCAACCCAATCGATATATAATAAATTCCAAACTCAACCATTTTAATCCCGGTTTGTTTCTAAATGATCCTAATAATATTTCAAGCATGTTTTCATGTTTTATTATGAGTTTCATAAACTAGAACCAAGCCTCACACGATTTTTCCAAATCGTGTATATTCAAATATACATGTCGACATATATACAACACATAAGCAAATCTCAATTTTGCTACTCACTCACACACTCCCTTAAAGTCAAAATGTCAGTAAAAATATCTATATCATCCGACATTTTTCTGAATTCGAAATAGTAGGAACATGCTGAAGGAATTTTAAAAACTTTTATATACATACTAAACGTATAACACTTTCTTCTTCGTTATCTCACACCCTCATCTCCTTTCCATATTTCCTCCACTCCTTTTCATTATTTAGAAACCCCAAGAAGACCAGAATTGAGTCGCATATTCATTTGGAAGCAAACAAGTGAAATCGAGTTATATAAATATATATAAATCGTTACATGGGTTTTTAAACGAACGTGTGAATTCTTGTGTTTTCTTCCCTTTCACTCGACTCTCTACCACCCTAGAGGTGTTGTAAGTCCTCACGTTCCCTTTTCAATTCGTTTCCCACGTTATTATATGTCCATGCATTATATATTATTTTTATCGAAAATGTTTAGTTTCATATATATATATACATATGTACGTACAAACATATAGCACCACGAGCGTGACTAGCCTCCATCTTGGAAGGCCTAGGAGTCACGTAGCACACTTGTTTCACGTTTATTTTTACGTTACATGCATCACACAAACTCATTTCGAACTATATATCAAATGTATAAAAATGTTGCAAAACCATAAAAATTAACTAAGTCTTTTACTAATAAAAATCTGTCCAAGTCACTTATAAAATCGTCTTTTATCTCACAATTTAGCATAACAAGCATGTCATATTTTTACACCATCTAATAGACACCATGGCTAGCTACAACTTTCGTATAAATAACATGTAAAAATAACCACGTTTTGACACTCTAAATCGACCAAAGTAAATTGCAAAACTCGTATATACCAAAAACACTTAGAAATTTTCCAAGTCTTTTACTCAGAAAACTGGTCCAGATTGCGACCAAAACAACCCTTTAAAACTTAATCCGACTTAATAACCACCCAATATTTTTACACAACCTATTTCTCCTTGCTACAAGCTACAAGTTTCGTGTTTATACTTTTTAATAATAAGCTCGTTTAGACCCTTTAAATTGGCCAAAGTAAACCACAAAAACTCATTTTTTAAAAACTATTATTAAAGCTTAATGGACTGAAAAGCCCAATAAGCTGAAAATAAGCTCTCCGTATAAGCTGGACCAAAAAGCTATTTTGATATGATTTTATAACATTAAAAATGAGTCTAGGGATAAGCCCAACTTGTCTCAACGCTCACGGATTTTAAAACGTTAAAGGGCCTTTAAATTAGCTCGTTAAAGCCCATTTATTGAAAAATAAGCTATTTTTGTAAATAAGCAGTTGAAATAAGTTTTAATAAGCTTCAATAAGCTCCAGAAATTTTAAGATAATTTTTCCCATAATTTTTGAACGTTTGGACTAAAAATGTAACACGACGACACCTAGAAGGACTAATATTGAAAACTGTGAAAACTAAGGACTAAAACTGTAAAAACAGAATTATTAAGGTAGAAAATGATTTATTATTAATTTCCAAGCTTAGATTGTAATATTGGATATGCAGTGGACTATAATTGTAAATTATATATAAAAAGGACTAACGGTGTGACGTTAACGCCGTTAGTATAAAAAGTGTAAAATTGGAAAAGGACAAGGACTACACATAATCTATTTGACATTCTTATTTTATTTTCTATTTTACGGCAACCATCACGTCATATGCATTTTATTATGTTTTAAATATATATATATATTTTTACGTTAATTATATATAACGATATCTAAAACGTTAATATTTTTACTTACAATTAAAAGGGTAAAACTACGATGGATATTTTAAATTAATTATTTTAACATATCATGCATGACATAATAGTTTCACTGTACATCATCTATTCGTCATAACGAATAATGTTTATTCGTTATTCGTTCGTATTTACCAAATAGTATTTGGTTATACTCTTTGATAAATTTATTTATCAGGTCCCGTATCAAAGACGTTTCCATAAATCTCGTTCTATCTTACTTTTCATAATTCCCAAATCAATCCAGGTGAGTCATAGCCCCATTTCCAATAATTGTTTTTAAACTCATTGGGGGAGATACATGCTTACATATACTTTGATAACTTGATAAGTATATGAAATAAATTAAAATACATGATTCAAATCAATTTCCTAATTGATATTAAAATAATATAATTTGTGATTTATAATATATTGATATTTCCAATGTGATTATTGTGATATGTGAAAAATCTATATTGATGAATTATTTGACTGAAATATTGATATTCATGTGAAAATTGTTCCCAATTCGATTATTGTGATATGTGATGTAAATGTGTTACTGGCGATATATTCAAACTGAATTTCTGATACTCAAAAGATGATATTTTCAAATTGAATTTCTGATACTCAAGCGATACTATTTTCAAATTGAATTTCTGATACTCAAGCGATACTATTTTCAAATTGAATTTCTGATACTCAAGCGATACTATTTTCAAATTGAATTTCTGATACTCAAGCGATACTATTTTCAAACTGAATTTCTGATATTCAAACAATACTGTTATCAAATGGATTTCTGTGATACGATACTTGATTTCATGTTGTGTGCTAAATGAGCCCATTAAGTCCTTGATATTGCCTAAGTTAGCTATCGCCATGAAGCCCCTCAATCATGAGCCATTAACCACATTAAAGTGAGTGCGAATATAGTGAACAGCTTCGAAACCTGTTAAGGATTGACCCCCTGTCCCACTAATGCTTGACGGAATGCCAATTGCAATTGGTTAGCCGCATTAGTCGTGATACACTATATTCGTAGACATGTAGGAATTGGCAGATTACCTACGCATAGAGGGCAAAATCTGTCATTGATTTGATAGAACACCCCCTTTTGGTTAAGCTTTGGTGTCATGAGGCTTGGTGCAATATCTATAAAGGAAATATATATGTTTTCAACATATATTTAGATACAGCTGTATAGGTTCGCCCATATGTGAATTGTTTATCTGATCGATTTAGTATTATGAGTTTCCAGCTCATGTTAAGATTATTGATTTTTTTATTGAATGTGATTGAATATTTATATGATTTATTTGTGAATATATTCGATACTTGTTTCGTTACTGTTTGTATTTTATTAATACCAAATATTCCTGAAATCTAACAAAATAAAGGGTTTTTCCTAAAACTCTATGAACTCACCAACCTTAGTGTTGACACTTTTAAGCATGTGTATCTCAGGTAATTGAATGGAGCAGGACAAGACACGGAGTGGGCATTTATTACTCTGATAAATTAAAATGGTGTAAAAATCAAATTTGTCATTTTTACAAGTCTTTATATCTTTTCATAAGATTTTAAATCAAATGATTCATCTTTTATCAAGATTATTATTTAAATGACAAATGACTTTCAAAGTGTTTCATTCAAACCGTTTTACTGGTTAAAACTTCGATCCTCATCGTAACACCCAAATTACTTTTCCGCTGCGACAAACTTTAAAAATGGGGGTGTTACAGTTGCTTTCATCATCTCATCGACAGATTTTGGGATGCTGTCATGCAGGCGTTTGATTAACTCTAGGTTATTTATCCCATGCATGAATCCCGATATTTTTAGCACTTCTAGGGCTCCCTTGTTATTTCTGCATTCCTTCTTGAACCTATCTATAAAGTCTTCCGTTGATTCACCTTACCCTTGCTTTATGTTATGTCGTTCCATGAGGTCCTTAATGAAGTTCTTTTGTTGGAGGAAGTTTGCTAGGAAAGCTTCCCTCAGCTCGGCGTAGCTATTTATTGTATTCGGTGGGAGGTCGTCGAACCATACTCTGACAGAGCCTGTTAGTGTAGAATTGAACATATGTCACCAGACCGGAATGGCCCAACGTTCCACCTTTGCCGCGGATTGGAAGATCTTTAGGTGGTCCTCCAAATCTTTGCTTCCGTCATACGTTTTGACCTGAGCTGGAATGCGGGTCTTTTTTGGCATGTCAAAGTGGCGGATGCGGGGGGTGAACGGATCAGAGTCCCAGCATGACCAGGGCTGTGCCAGGTCATCATCTTCAACATCAGATTTATGCCTTCTTGACCTCGACCTCCCCCTCCTGTGACATCGGACTTCTAGGTCATCCTTGCCCCGATGGGGTGATCCAAGGCTATGTTGCCTCTCAAAATCACGGGACTGAAAACTCTGGTAGTGGCTATCTTCCCTTCTTCTGGATCCCTTCCCCTTAGGGATTTTGACCTACAACCGCGTGAGTTAGGAGTCACGGACGCTGTTGGGATATGAAGATCAAAGTACTTCTGGAAGTTCAAAGTACTGTTGTGTCAAAGTGCTGCTCAAAGATCAAAGTGCTGTTCAAGGTCAAAGGTACTGCACGAGCATGGAGAATATTCAAAGTACTTCTAAAGAATAAGGACTGATATGCAATATTGTTTAAAGGATTGTTATGTAATATTATCAGAATATTATAGAATTAGTTAGGGATAGTTTACTTGTTGTTCAAGTATTGTAAATCGACTTAAGGTTTTCCTTATGCCTATAAAAGGAGCCTTGGGATGGTATTAGATGTATGCATCCAGAAAAACGAATACTAGAATACGATATTAGAAAAGTTAGGGATTGTTAGTGAATCTGTGTTTAAAGAAGCAGGTTAAAAGTTGGTTTTTGTATAATTCAAAGTTCTTCTTAGCTTTGTGTTAGTAGATTCCGCATACTTTACAAAGTAACATCAATGTTTCATTATTAATTGTTTTGAGTTATTCAAGATTGTTAAAATCTTACAAGCTACAAAGTAGTTTGATCAGAGTATATCAATCCAACAGACGCGCTTCGGGGGCGCTTGGATTTTATTTTCTTCATGAGGTCTTTCTTTTGGTGAGGTGTCCAGGATTCAGATTGTTGTGATGCTTCTTCAAAAGCAAGGCGAGCTTTCACTTCGTCGAGCTTTTGTTGCTTTCATTTTTGATGATATTTCTCTGCCATGATCGGCATGATCCGGTCGTAGTTCCTTTCACAATAATCTTGGAGATCTGTGCTAGGTGTAGATACGCCATTGCCTCCCAATACCGTTTCTTTATCTTTTGTACCCGTATTTCGCACGGCAAACATGGGTGCGGGCGTGTTGGTGTTTACTCATTGGCTCATGGCGAGTATTTTTTGAGAATGCAATTTTGCACCGGTCCCACAGATAGCGCCAAATTGTTAGTGCAAAAAATTGTGGCAGGTTAAGATTGGGCTCCGAGATGCCTAGGACTACCATGCGTGGACACCTTGTAAGCTAAATTCTGCATTAATTCAAATGAATATTTGATCCTTGCACAAGTGAGAGTAAACCGTTAGCCTTACCGTGGGGACAGACCCCACGATTAAGCTCCGGCGTGAGAGTAAGTACTCATGTTGTCAGAGAAATACAAGTCTATTGGCCGGAGCCCAGTTTGCTCGTTGGGCCGGAGCCCATTTTGCTTGTAAGTCTGTAGCCCAGTTTGTTTGTAGTATCGAACCCAGTTCATTCGAGATAGTCCAGGCCCAGTAAGCCTGCTATCCGTATTATACGTCATCACTATGATACAACAAGTTTTTGTGCTTCATTGCGGGTAGAGTTCTCAAGTAGTTTGCAATTGAGCATGCTCTCCTGGGAAGTATTCAAATGTGGTCCACAAAAGCAAAGTCATGAGAGTGCAAAGCGAACAATAATGTGGTCTATGTATATGGGATGTTACAAGTGGCATCATAGGCACTTCTGAGATGTTCGAGATGGTAGGGCAAACCTCATCGATGACAATGAGTCCCTAGGGGGGATTGTAATACCCTAGTGAAATCTCACATCGGTTGTGGGTTGGATACATGCTAGGTTCGTAAACTAATATTCACCTTACTATGACATAACACGTTTTATGGTAAACTGTGAGCAAAGTTTTCAAGAAGTGTGCAGTTAAGTTTGCTCATGTGAAAATACCCTCAAGTCAAAAATGTTTAATATTTACTTCTCACCTACAAAATTTTAAGATTACTTCTCAACCATAAAAAAACATGCACAAAATATTGATGCTAACAGGTTTTATTAAAACTACATATACCGCCGACGATATGGGCAGAAAAACGAATTAAAACTACATTAAATGGATTTCCTTACCCAACAAATTATCATTCAAAACAATTTATTCACATTTGGTCAAAGAATACTTTAAGGCTTTGATATCATTTCTTAAAAGGGCGTAGCTACATTAAACATATAGGGGGTAGTGCCCTCAATATTGGATAAACAAATTGAATATTTAATGTAGTTTTGTTCTATTTTAGTCGTTTAATGAATTCTATTAAATATTTGAAATTGAATTTATTGCCAACATTCAATCCAAAACTCAAACTTCATATTATAGTTAAGGGAAAATGTTAACATTTAGGCTATACTTAACATCAACAAAAGCGTTAACCTTTAAGACTCAACAATTACTTGCAACATTTAAACCAAAACTCAACTTTATATTATTGTTAACATCAACCTTTAAGACTCAAGAATCTTTATAAATCAACAATTAATGCTTGAGACTCAGTATTCAAAAGAAATCAAGTGTCAACTTAACCTAACATTCTTTTGCAAATATGATTCTTTCATGGTGAATAAAGCTCGTGCATCGCACGGGCCATGATGTCTCGTAGCAATAAAAAATGAAGACAACATAAAACGTTACATTTAATATCTTAATAGATAGATACGAATTAATCCCATTTCTCATGACTCCGTCAATTGTAATTGTTGCTAGACATTTTCAGGTAATGTAATCAACACAATACGTAATATTTCAGTTTATCAGGAAAAAAATCAGGTTACTTTCTGATGATTAATGTCATAAGTTACAGATTATATGTTGTTGTTAGCAGTAAAAAAAGTGATGGTTATTCTTATTTTAGTAACTTTGTAAACGTAAAAAATCTAATAAAATAGTCATAGGGCTCGTGGATATAGACTAATCTAATAGGTTAGTATTTGTTTAACCTAGTCTTTTATTTAAAGTCCAATCCAACCCAATCCAGGCCCATTTCCAAGCTCATAAGGGTGCCTCTAGTCTAAGTATAAATACATCTCAAATGTGTCATTTGTAAGTCTAGTGTGTGTTTCTAGTGTGAGAAGTAATACAATTTCCATCTTTCTTTTTCTCTCTCTAACCTAAAGCCACCATCATCTCTGTTGTGTCACCATAACAAGTATGCCTTAGCATAGATATGGATTAGATGATCATTAGTGGGAGCCTACAGTTGTAGATATAGTAGTTTGATACTTTGATGGATTAAAGTTATTCTATTAGAATTTGTTTATGTAAAAATTTGATTGTGATTTTTAAAATATTATATTTTTATAATTATAAATATATGCTGCTGTGTTTAGTAATTCAATCCTACTTATAATACTAAAGTTTTATATACGTCTTTAGATTTATAATAGCGAACTAGTGATTTCTAGTGTATTTGAATTTGTAATAGTAGTTCTACTATACTAAGTTTTTCGATAAAATTTTATGTTGTTTATTATAGCAATTATTAGTGATATGAATGTATGCGGATTATGTTTAACATGTAGTTGTTGTTGTACTTGAAGTAGTAAGTTCTTTAAGTTGTTTTAGGTGATTATAGTCATAATCAGTGAACATCAATTACTGTAAACATGTGTTTGCGCTATGCAGTTTTAATTATAAACATAATTTGTAAACATTTAAACTTAACTGCATTACTTGACAGTTACATATATGTGGCGTTAAATATATAGTTTATAGTTCGCTTTGTTTTGTATGATAAATTGATGGTGAAATTTGACAGTATATTTGTTGGTTTTATGTTATTGTATTTAGTATACTTTTATGCTTGAATCTTAAGCATCTACTATTGATCATATAGGAAGATAGATCATGAGTTGGGTTATATTTCTTAGGTTTGTTTGATAAATTTTAAGCTATGCTTGTTTATTTTTTGCAGAAAATGAAGACTCAAATCGACTTCTTGCGGTTGCTAGCAGTTGACGTGGTACTCAAAATACTTATGTGTTTGCATGATCCTGCTGACGTAATCCGCGCATCTGCTGTGTCTCAATATTGGCGAAAATTTGGTGAGTATCACAGGTTTTTCTCTATGTTTGATGCCTTCGTAAATGAATTACCTTTTATTTACTCCCTTTATAACGAATACTTCATGTTACTTGATGAGTTTCCTTTTTTCCTAATATCGAGTACTGTGATTCAAGATTATAAGACTGAGCTCAACAATTTAAAGAAATACACTTGTTGTTTATGGTCTAAAACTTATTACCCGTGTTTAATTATTTGATGTATGTTAATGAGAACAATAAATAATTAACTTGTTTTGCAGTGATATCTAATGGACTTTGTAAGCAACTTTACTTGAGAGTATTTCCTCAGGTCGCTAGCATAGCTTATGTAGCTGAAGCAACTTATAACTCTGAACCAGCTAGTGTTGATCATCATAACAACACTTTGGAAAGAGAACATAAGACATACGCTTCTTTATTATGGGCGTGTACATCATTTCGCCTAGGTTCTTGCCTTGGTTATCCAGTGAGTGCATCGAGCACTAATAATTACCCGGAAGAAAGCATCATCAACACTATGAATCTTAGCCAAAAATGTCTAGACAGGTATTGGTTAAGTAAAGGACATGATGATCCAGAAGTACCAGAAACTTTGATATATTATTTGGATGGTACTATATGTGTTATCACTGATATTGATATCACACCTTTTCAAGGTTTGTTCTACATTATACGCTTACTTTTTTCCTCATGCTCATTGTTTAACTCATTTATAATTAAATTTTTCATACACAACTTTATTTGAAGAGGGAAACCCAATCTACTCAGCTAGGTTTGCGAGATTCCGAATGGGTCATCCAAAATCCCAGAAAAATATTGGTCTTAATTTCATAAAGGTGCAAGAATGTGCCGATGACAAGTTTGTTTGGACTTATACTTCCCAAACATTCCCAATGGTTCAGGTGAATTGAAACAAAATTTATTCTATCTAATTTTCAAGATTACTTGTACATTTGGTGAAAATTCCTATGATTTGAAGCCTATTTTGTCAAATTAATATATGTGATAATAGGAAAGTCGCTTACAGAAGTTCACATTGCCTGAGCCTGTACTATGTGTTGGTGGTTTTTTACAAGTTGAATTCTTGGGTTGCGTGCAGAGAAAACTATCTGATGGAAAGTATTATATATGGTACGTTCTTATAATTACATGAACAACTTGTTGCATTATTTTTTTTTTTGCAATTAGTATATGTTGATCCAATTCCATTTCTCTGTTAGTATTTGGATAATGGGTTAGCCTAATAATTTACTTGAAATGGAATGATGATAGTTTAATTACGTAAATCTAGCGTGCCAAATTTTTAACACTGTTTTCCATTTACCCACTTCGATACATCCGTAGATTTTGGAGACTATACACTTGCCATGATCATTTAGACTAAATTCGCATTGACAAAGAGGAAAATCTTAATGATATGACTAAAGTGATAAAGGTTAACAAAAATCTTGCGTGCCAGATCTTGAACATCGTTATCTATTTACCCTGAATTCATCTTTAAGATTTTGGAGACTAATACGCATAGAGTTCCTATTATGATTTGACTAGAATACGCTTATAAATAAATATGGAACTTTAAGGGATCAAACCAAATGAAGTTGCTAATTTGTAATAATGAGAATTTGAGATTAGTAAAACATTCAAATCTGGCTTGAAAATACAATAGTGTTTCGTTAAGGAGTCAGCTTTAAAATTACCTGTATTGAACAAGAGTAAATATTATATAAACTCTCCTTATCACGAGTTACTATCACTCTATTAGACATATGTCTAGATTCCCTTTATTAAATAGGAAAATGAAATTCTAATCATGTATGTTATCTTGTGATAGAGGGATAACTTATGATTATGTAGCTAATGACCAAGGGGCTATGTTGTTTCAAGTTGTACTAATAAGATAACTTATGTTTCCGCCATTTGATAAACTCTGATGGTGAAATGCCAGTTTCTCATTTTAGTTTGACGCTTCATAGCAAATAAACCAAAGTACTACTTGTCTCCAAACACTGATTATTCTGTCAAAGTACAAATGAATCACTAGATGTTCCTCTTACATTTTGTGCTTCTTATTTTTTATTTATTTTTTTTTCTTTTTTGCAGTGTAGCTCATGTCCAAGCTACAGGACGACAACTATCACCATCGTTTAGTGTTGACATTTCAGAACAATCCAACACTCTATTATACAATGATGAAGAATTCCAACGCACTGCTAAAATTGTTACTCAAGGCCCCAAGACTTTTCGTGATCATATTTTGGTTCCTTTACATCCTTCTATGCTCAAATTACAAATACGCTGGGACATGTTGAAATTAATTGCACCATAAAGCTGTGGAGTTTGGAGTGACAAATAATGGTTTAATGATGGATAATGCAGGGTATGAGTTTGATCTATTCCGTTTTTTCTAGACAAGTTTTCGCATCTATGTGGATGTGTGTGACTATGTTTGTGCTTTGGTTTTTTTCCGGGGACATGTACTAAAACTAGATGGTAATCTATGAACTAGATGTTTTCTTTTATCCTAGCTTAAATCAAAGAAGAATATTTTGGCTTGTTCTCTTTTTTACCATTTACCAATGATGTCGGTAGAAGTGGCAAAATAAGTGTTTGGCGGGTTATGGGTTGGTAACTAATCGAAATGGACATATTTTGTTTACATTTTCCTGATTGCTGTTAGATTTATTTATAAATAACTGGATGTACATTAGATACAATTGATATATTCTCTCAACATTAGTAAATATTATATTTTTAGTATCAGCCTTGTTGATTTAAATGTGGAAGAGGATTCTTGCGTTTGGTCAGTAGTAAAAGATGGTATCTTCACGTTTGGAGAAACGCGTCGTATTATTGACGCTCAACTCCTTCCTTCGTTGGTGCCCCCGACTTCTTGGGATAAAGTTCTTCCACGCAAAGTAAACATTTTTTTATGGAGATTGGCCCCTGATCGTTTACCTCATAGATTGAATCTCTCATCTCGAGGCATGGATATTCCATCAATCTCTTGTCCATCTTGCAACGGTAATGTTGAAAAATCTTCTCATACTTTTTTTTTATTGTGACTTCGCTAAGGATGTTTGGAGATTGGTTCGTATTTGGTGTGATATTCCTCTTCCTTCATTTACATCGTATGAGCATTGGATATCTTGGTTTTAAATCATGGCATGCTTCCAAAGTGAAGTCTCATCACTTATCTATTATTGTTGTTGTAGAGAGTTTACAAATGCAGAACAAACAAAGTAACTCTCTTACTTGTGATAACCTGTAAGGACAAACGTATACTTCCAATGATCCAGTAACTAACCAACCAAACACTGATAATCAATCAATGAAAATAAAACAAGACACCAAGAATTTTAACGTGGAAAACCTTCTCAAAGTGAGAAATAAAAAGCATGGGACCAAGTCCAGGAACTAATCCACTAGCACCAAACACAGAATACACAAGAGTTCTTTTCTAGTACCAACTAGATACAAGTTATCAACTGTTATCAAGGATTAACAGCCCTTGAAACAAAAATCACCAAAACAGATTGCTTGATAAAACTCACCCAAAACTGCAGCAACTTTGACCAATACAGACCTCTTTAGAAGACTCCAATGATGATCCTGACCGTCCAAATTGAAGACCTATGTGTTGTGAAGCTACTGCCCAAGTTTTGCTGAAATCCAACGGTTAACGAAGTCGTACGAGTGATTCTCCCTAGACTGCGCAAAGCTGGACGAAAGCTGAATAAACCCTAAGCAAATCTGGTATTTCTCCTTTGTGTGTCTCTCCCTTACATATGTGATTTACCGTAGGGTTTTACAATATGTATAACCCTTTCTATATGGTTAACCTAGTAGGCCTAAACTTGATCCAATGTTCAACAAGTCCATGAAGAAACATGACAACTACAAAGGCAACCCAACTAGACGGGAAGCGCAAACCCAACAAACTCCCCCTCCCGACTATGTTTAGGATTCCATCATACCTGCAATCTCACAGCAAGTACCATGTTTACTTGTCGGCAAACTCTTTGTCATCATATCAGCACCATTCAAATCTATGTGGACTTTCTCAATGTTGAACATCTTGGATTCTAACGCATCACGAATCCAATGGTACCTCACATCAATATGCTTCGACTTTGAATGGAAACTTGAATTCTTAGCAAGATGTATAGCACTCTGACTATCACAGAAAATCACATAACTTTCTTGCTTAAATCCAAGCACTCTTGTAAAACGCTTCATCCACAACATCTCTTTCGCAGCTTCTGTGGAAGCAATAAATTCTACCTCAGTAGTGGATTGTGAGATACACTTTTGTACCCATGACTGCCATGACACCGCTCCCCCTCCAAAAGTGACCAAGTAACCACATACAGACTTTCGCGTGTCACTATCTCGTGCCATGTCTGAATCTATAAAAGCCTTTAAAACAGGCTTATCATAACCATAACATATCTACATTTTGGAGGTGCCTCTAAGATATCAAAGAATCCATTTAACAGCCTCCCAATGTGCTCTACCTGGATTTAAGAGATACCTACTTACAACACCAACCGCATGAGCTAAGTCCGGCCTTGTGAACACCATTGCATACATAAGACTACCAACCGCTGAAGCATAAGGAACTCGTTTCATTTTTAGTTTTTATTCCACACTAGAGGGACATTGTTTTTTGCTTCTCTAGAAATTTCCAGCAAGTGGAGTTCCAACCAACTTTGCTTTATGCATCCTGAATCTTTCAAGTATTTTCTCAATGTACATCTCTTGAGATAGCCATAACTTCTTTGCTTTCCTATCTCATGAAATTCTCATCCCAAGGATTTGTTTAGCTTCACCCAAATCCTTCATTGCAAAGCATTTATGCAGCTCCTTCTTCAACTTGTCAATTTTTTGAACAAAAACACAATGGTCCGGAGTTGTTTTGGTGTATCCTTGCTTGCTCATGAATGACTCGAATTTCATCCATGCGGAAGTGGCGTGCTCTTCATCGCCTATTTTTACCTGGAGTGTTATCTGCCCTATTAGCCATATGACGTTACCACTGAATCCGATAACAGGTGTTGTGGCCGGGACCATCATACGTCTTTTCTTAGGCCGGAGCCTATTGAAGTAGTGCTCGTACTATATTTTGGAAGCTGATCCCCCATCCACGTATCTGCGGTGCACGCAGTGGCCTCCAATTTCTGCCTCTATGATCATGGGGCCTTCGTTCCCCTCATCCTCCCCCAATGGTGGAAAGGATATTTCTGGATCGAGAGAGAAACTTTGTGTTATTTTTTGTTTGGCTAGCTTCTGCCATTTGTATCATCAGGATTGTCTGTGTTTTATCCTTTGACGATGTTTATCCTTTCTTTGCTATCTTCTGCTGGTCTTTTCCGCTATTTTGCTTTAGCTCCAAGATCAGGTGTGACAGCTTCCCGCTTATGATCAGTTCTTATATCTGTCTTTTTAGATGCAGACACTCATCCACGCCATGCCCCACTTCTTCGTGGAAGTCACAGTATTTGCTAACGTTCCTTTTTTCGACCGGAGTCATCATCGGAGGAGGTAGGGTTTTGCATTTTGCTTTTTCTAGGGCGAAAATTTCCATTGGAGATTTAGAGAGAAGGGTGAATCGGTCTTGTCTCATGTCGGATCTTAATAAGCTCTTAAATCCTCTTTTTCAAAAGAATTTCTTCTAGCTCCCATCAGGTTTCCCCCATGATGAGGATGGTTTTCTTCGTCCTAGGTTTCCAGCCGCCACTTCTCCCCTGAGGAAGGACATGGTTGCTTTCATCATCTCATCGACATATTTTGGGATGTTGTCATGCAGGCGTTTGATTAACTCTAGGTTATTTATCCCATGCATGAATCCCGATATTTTAGCACTTCTAAGGCTCCCTTGTTGTTTCTGCATTCCTTCTTGAACCTCTCTATAAAGTCTTCTGTTGATTCACCTTCCCTTTTCTTTATGTTATGTCGTTCCACAACGTCCTTAATGAAGTTCTTTTGTTGGAGGAAGTTTGCTAGGAAAGCTTCCCTCAGCTCGGCGTAGCTATTTATTGTATTCGGTGTGAGGTCATCGAACCATACTCTGACAGAGCCTGTTAGTGTAGAATTGAACATATGTCACCAGACCGGAATGGCCTAACGTTCCACCTTTGCCGCGGATTGGAAGATCTTTAGGTGGTCCTCCAGATCTTTGCTTCCGTCATACGTTTTGACCTGAGCTGGAATGCGGGTCCTTTTTGGAATGTCAAAGTGGCGGATGCGGGGGGTGAACGGATCAGAGTCCCAGCATGACCAGGGCTGTGCCAGGTCATCATCTTCAACATCAGATTTATGCCTTCTTGACCTCGACCTCCCCCTCCTGTGACATCGGACTTCTAGGTCATCCTTGCCCCGATGGGGTGATCCAAGGCTATGTTGCCTCTCAAAATCACGGGACTGAAAACTCTGGTAGTGGCTATCTTCCCTTCTTTTGTCATCACGATGAGACTGGTGTCGGGAGTGGTGCGAGTATGCGGACATACTTCCCTCTTTACTTCCTAGTCTGTAGAACACTGTTTTCCAATCTCTTGATAACATTTTTCCTTTCTGTATCCCTTCCCCTTGGGGATTTTGACCTACGACCGCGTGAGTTAGGAGTCACGGACGCTGTTGGGATATGAAGATCAAAGTACTTCTGGAAGTTCAAAGTACTGCTGTGCCAAAGTGCTGCTCAAAGATCAAAGTGCTGTTCAAGGTCAAAGGTACTGCACGAGCATGGAGAATATTCAAAGTACTTCTAAAGAATAAGGACTGATATGCAATATTGTTTAAAGGATTGTTATGTAATATTATCAGAATATTCTAGAATTAGTTTGGGATAGTTTACTTGTTGTTCAAGTATTGTAAACCGACTTAAGGTTTTCCTTATGCCTATAAAAAGAGCCTTAGCATGGTATTAGACATATGCATTCAGAAAAACGAATACTAGAATACGATATTAGAAAAGTTAGGGATTGTTCGTGAATCTGTGTTTAAAGAAGCAGGTTCAAAGTTGGTTTTAGTATAATTCAAAGTTCTTCTTAGCTTTGTGTTAGTAGATTCCGCATACTTTACAAAGTAACATCAATGTTTCATTATTAATTGTTTTGAGTTATTCAAGATTGTTAAAATCTTACAAGCTACAAAGTAGTTTGATCAGAGTATATCAATCCGACAGACGCGCTTCGGGGGCGCTTGGATTCGATTTTCTTCATGAGGTCTTTCTTTTGGTGAGGTGTCCAGGATTCAGATTGTTGTGATGCTTCTTCAAAAGCAAGGCGAGCTTTCACTTCGTCGAGCTTTTGTTGCTTTCATTTTTGATGATATTTCTCTGCCATGATCGGCATGATCCGGTCGTAGTTCCTTTCACAATAATCTTGGAGATCTGTGCTAGGTGTAGATACGCCATTGCCTCCCAATACCGTTTCTTTATCTTTTGTGCCCGTATTTCGCACGGCAAACATGGGTGCGGGCGTGTTGGTGTTTACTCACTGGCTCACGGCGAGTATTTTTTGAGAATGCAATTTTGCACCGGTCCCACGGATAGCGCCAAATTGTTAGTGCAAAAAAGTGTGGCAGGTTAGGATTGGGCTCCGAGATGCCTTGGACTACCCTGCGTGGACACCTTGTAAGCTAAATTCTGCACTAATTCAAATGAATATTTGATCCTTGCACAAGTGAGAGTAAACCGTTAGCCTTACCGTGGGGACGGACCCCACGATTAAGCTCCGGCTTGAGAGTAAGTACTCATGTTGTCAGAGAAATACAAGTCTATTGGCCGGAGCCCAGTTTGCTCGTTGGGCCGGAGCCCATTTTGCTTGTAAGTCTGGAGCCCAGTTTGTTTGTAGGATCGAACCCAGTTCATTCGAGATAGTCCAGGCCCAGTAATCCAAAACTCAACTTTATATTATTGTTAACATCAACATTAACATCAACCTTTAAGACTCAGGAATCTTTATAAATCAACAATTAATGCTTGAGACTCAGTATTCAAACCAAATCAAATGTCAACTTAACCTAACATTCTTTTGCAAATATGATTCTTTCATGGTGAATAAAGCTTCTACATCGCACGGGCCATGATGTCTCGTAGCAATAAAAAATGAAGACAACATAAAACGTTACATTTAATATCTTAGTAGATAGATACGAATTAATCCCATTTCACATGACTCCGTCAATTGTAATTGTCGCTAGACATTTTCAGGTAATGTAATCAACACAATACGTAATATTTCAGTTTATCGGGAAAAAAATCAGGTTACTTTTTGATGATTAATGTCATAAGTTACAGATTATGTATTGTTTTTAGCAGTAAAGAAAGTGATGGTTATTCTTATTTTAGTAACTTTGTAAACGTAGAAAATCTAATAAAATGGTCATAGGGCTCGTGGATATAGACTAATCTAATAGGTTAGTATTTGTTTAACCTAGTCTTTTATTTAAAGTCCCATCCAACCCAATCCAGGCCCATTTCCAAGCTCATAAGGGTGCCTCTAGTCTAAGTATAAATACATCTCAAATGTGTCATTTGTAAGTCTAGTGTGTGTTTCTAGTGTGAGAAGTAATACAATTTCCATCTTTCTTTTTCTCTCTCTAACCTAAAGCCACCATCATCTCTGTTGTGTCACCATAACCAGTATGCCTTAGCATAGATATGGATTAGATGATCATTAGTGGGAGCCTACAGTTGTAGATATAGTAGTTTGATACTTTGATGGATTAAAGTTATTCTATTAGAATTTGTTTATGTAAAAATTTGATTGTGATTTTTAAAATATTATATTTTTATAATTATAAATATATGCTGCTGTGTTTAGTAATTCAATCCTACTTATAATACTAAAGTTTTATATACGTCTTTAGATTTATAATAGCGAACTAGTGATTTCTAGTGTATTTGAATTTGTAATAGTAGTTCTACTATACTAAGTTTTTCGATAAAATTTTATGTTGTTTATCATAGCAATTATTAGTGATATGAATGTATGCGGATTATGTTTAACATGTAGTTGTTGTTGTACTTGAAGTAGTAAGTTCTTTAAGTTGTTTTAGGTGATTATAGTCATAATCAGTGAACATCAATTACTGTAAACATGTGTTTGCGCTATGCAGTTTTAATTATAAACATAATTTGTAAACATTTAAACTTAACTGCATTACTTGACAGTTACATATATGTAGCGTTAAATATATTGGATGATAATTCATTAATCCATATTTAGGGGTCGTAGTGTAATTAGTTTATTTATTTAGAGTCATGTATGTAAAGTGTATAAGTTTAGGGTCCTAGAATGTCAAGAATAAAGTTACTAACCGAATAGTTAGTTAATTTCGGTTATAGGTAGTTATTTATGAAAAGTTGTGATTCTTGGGAAAAGTCACAGTGGTTCGTGTCATGTAGTATATATACAAGTTTCGATACATTGTAAAAGTTAACAGAATTCAATATATACAAAAGTGTGAGTTTGTGTGTCGTGTATTTTGTTCATAGACATGTTTGATTCGATACAAATATGATCCGGATGGGACAACATTGGTATCAGAGCATCAGAAGTTCGAATCAAACCCGGTGTTCAGTTTGTGTTTCACAAAGGCGATCATAGGAGTGCAACGATTTGCAAGAAACAAAACAGGAACACCAGAGAGAAGAACAACTTGGTTCAGGGAATCAAGTTTCAATAACGATTCAGGGAATCGTTCCGAAGAAGAGAAATAGAGACGATTGATTCTGGGAATCAATCAATAGAAAGAAGTGGTTGATGGTACTAACATAAAAGATCCAAAGAGTGGTTGATAGTGCTAATGTAAAAGATCCACAGAGACCGATTGATTCAGGGAATCAATCAAGAGAAGAGAAGAAACCGTGCGCATACCGGTTAATCAAGAAGAGAGAAAGATAGTGAAGAGATTGATTCAGGGAATCAATCAAGAGAAAACCGATTAGAGAAGATCAAAAGAGACAAATTCAACTCATAAAAGTCGAATAGAGAAGAGAATATAGAAGAGAATAAAGAAGAAATAGATTACAGCATGGAACAAGAATAGAACAATGAATGTTCTTGAGTTCTTGACAACGCATAGAAGAGATAGAAAGCGATCAGAGGATCAATTGATTCAGAGAAAGCATTTGAGAAACAAATGCAGAGACAGTTAGAAAGTCATAATTGAAGAACAGAGAAAATGAGAGATACCTATTCATTAGGCTGTGGAGTCGCGAACAGGAGAGATGACAAAGAAGAAAAGAAAACTTACCAGTTGTGTTACAACATCAAAGAAGAAAGGAACACAGGAGCAATCACCAAAGAAAAAGGAACTACCATGTGCACTTGCAGTAGAAGAACCAGAAGCACAAACCCATAGTTATTGGGTGGTTGTGAATTAGAGATTAAAAGAGATTGTTGTTGATAAACAAGATGCTGGAAATAATGACATATGCTGTTAAGAATGAAGATGGTATGAAGTCATCAAAGTTTGTATTTGAAGAGAAAGACGAGAAGACCTGCTACAATATGTTCAAAGATAGAGATGATCGAGTTAAAGACATGAAGATGTACGTTGAAGACACGGATTAATAAATTAGGGAGGAATATTGGATGATAATTCATTAATCCATATTTAGGGGTCGTAGTGTAATTAGTTTATTCATTTAGAGTCATGTATGTAAAGTTTATAAGTTTAGGGTCCTAGAATGTCAAGAATAAAGTTACTAACCGAATAGTTAGTTAATTTCGGTTACAGGTAGTTATATGATTCTTGGGAAAAGTCACAATGGTTCGTGTCATGTAGTATATAAACAAGTGTCGATACATTGTAAAAGTTAAAAGAATTCAATATATACAAAAGTGTGAGTTTGTGTGTCGTGTATTTTGTTCATAGACATGTTTGATTCGATACAAATATGATCCGGATGGGACAACAAAATATATAGTTTATAGTTCGCTTTGTTTTGTATGATAAATTAATGGTGAAATTTGACAGTATATTTGTTGGTTTTATGTTATTGTATTTAGTATACTTTTATGCTTGAATCTTAAGCATCTACTATTGATCATATAGGAAAATAGATTATGAGTTGGGTTATATTTCTTAGGTTTGTTTGATAGATTTTAAGCTGTGCTTGTTTATTTTTTTGTAGAAAATGAAGACTCATATCGACTTCTTGCGGTTGCTAGCTGTTGACGTGGTACTCAAAATACTTATGTGTTTGCATGATCCTGCTGACGTAATCCGCGCATCTGCTGTGTCTCAATATTGGCAAAAATTTGGTGAGTATCATAGGTTTTTCTCTATGTTTGATGCCTTCGTAAATGAATTACCTTTTATTTACTCCCTTTATAACGAATACTTCATGTTACTTGATGAGTTTCCTTTTTTCCTAATATCGAGTACTGTGATTCAAGATTATACGACTGAGCTCAACAATTTAAAGAAATACACTTGTTGTTTATGGTCTAAAACTTATTACTCGTGTTTAATTATTTGATGTATGTTAATGAGAACAATAAATAATTAACTTGTTTTGCAGTGATATCTAATGGACTTTGTAAGCAACTTTGCTTGAGAGTATTTCCTCAGGTCGCTAGCATAGCTTATGTAGCTGAAGCAACTTATAACTCTGAACCAGCTAGTGTTGATCCTCATAACAACACTTTGGAAAGAGAACATAAGACATACGCTTCTTTATTCTGGGCGTGTACATCATTTCGCCTAGGTTCTTACCTTGGTTATCCAGCGAGTGCATCGAGCACTAATAATTACCCGGAAGAAAGCATCATCAACATTATGAATCTTAGCCAAAAATGTCTAGACAGGTATTGGTCAAGTAAAGGACATGATGATCCAGAAGTACCAGAAACTTTGATATATTATTTGGATGGTACTATATGTGTTATCACTGATATTGATATCACACCTTTTCAAGGTTTGTTCTACATTATACGCTTACTTTTTTCCTCATGCTCATTGTTTAACTCATTGATAATTAAATTTTTCATACACAACTTTATTTGAAGAGGGAAACCCAATCTACTCAGCAAGGTTTGTGAGATTCCGAATGGGTCATCCAAAATCCCAGAAAAATATTGGTCTTAATTTCATAAAGGCGCAAGAATGTGCCGATGACAAGTTTGTTTGGACTTATACTTCCCAAACATTCCCAATGGTTCAAGTGAATTGAAACAAAATTTATTCTATCTAATTTTCAAGATTACTTGTACATTTGGTGAAAATTCCTATGATTTGAAGCCTAGTTTGTCAAATTAATATATGTGATAACAGGAAAGTCGCTTACAGAAGTTCACATTGCCTGAGCCTGTACTATGTGTTGGTGGTTTTTTGCAAGTTGAATTCTTGGGTCGCGTCCAGAGAAAACTATCTGATGGAAAGTATTATATATGGTACGTTCTTATACTTACATGAACAACTTGTTGCATTATTATTATTATTTTTTTTTTGCAATTAGTATATGTTGATCCAATTCCATTTCTCTGTTAGTATTTGGATAATGGGTTAGCCTAATAATTTACTTGAAATGGAATGATGATAGTTTAATTACGTAAATCTAGCATGCCAAATTTTTAACACTGTTTTCCATTTACCCACTTGGATACATCCGTAGATTTTGGAGACTATACACTTGCCATGATCATTTAGACTAAATTCGCATTGACAAAGAGGGAAATCTTAATGATCTGACTAAAGTGATAAAGGTTAACAAAAATCTTGCGTGCCAGTTTGCTCGTTGGGCCGGAGCCCATTTTGCTTGTAAGGCTGGAGCCCAGTTTGTTTGTAGGATCGGAACCCAGTTCATTCAAGATAGTCCAAGCCCAGTAAGTCTGCTATCCATATTATACGTCATCACTAGGATACAACAAGTTTTTGTGGTCCATTGCGGGTAGAGTTCCCAAGTACTTTGCAACTCAGCATGCTCTCCTAGGAAGTCTTCAAATGAGGTCCACAAAAGCAAAGTCGTGAGAGTGCAAAGCGAACAATAATGTGGTCTAAGTATGTGGGATGTTACAAGTGGCATCACAGGCACTTCTGAGACGTTCGAGATGGTAGGGTAAACCTCATCGATGACAATGAGTATCTAAGGTGGATTGTAACACCCTAGTGAAATCTCACATCGGTTGTGGGTCGGAGACATGCTAGGTTCATAAACTAATATTCACCTTACTATGACATAATACGTTTTATGGTAAACTGTGAGCAAAGTTTTCAAGAAGTGTGCATTTAAGCTTGCTCATGTGAAAATACTCTCAAGTCTAAAATGTTTAATATTTATTTCTCACCTACAAAATTTTAAGATTACTTCTGAACCATAAAAAAAACATGCTCAAAATATCGACGCTAATAGCTTTTATTAAAACTACATATACTGCCGACGATATAGGCAGAAAAGCAAATTAATACTACATTAAATGGATTTCCTTACCTAACAAATTTTCATCCAAAACAATTTATTCGCATTTGATCAAAGAATACTTTAAGGCTTTGATACCATTTCATCAAAGGGCGTAGCTACATTAAACATAGAGGGGGTAGTGCCCTCAATATTGGATAAATAAAGTTAATATTTAATGTAGTTTTGTTCTATTTTAGTCGTTTAATGGATTCTATTAAATATATGAAAATGAATTTATTGCCAACATTCAATCCAAAACTCAAACTGCATATTATAGTTAAGGGAAAATGTTAACATTTATGCTATACTTAACATCAACAGTAACATTAACCTTTAAGACTCAACAATTAATACTTCCTACATTTAATCCAAAACTCAACTTTATATTATTGTTAACATCAACATTAACATCAACCTTTAAGACTCTAGAATCTTTATAAATCAACAATTAATGCTTGAGACTCAATATTCAAAAGAAATCAAGTGTCAACTTAACCTAACATTCTTTTGCAAATATGATTCTTTCATGGTGAATAAAGCTCGTGCATCGTACGGGCCATGATGTCTCCTAGCAATAAAAAATGAAGACAACATAAAACGTTACATTTAATATCTTAATAGATAGATACGAATTAATCCCATTTCTCATGACTCCGTCAATTGTAATTGTCGCTAGACATTTTCAGATAATGTAATCAACAAAACACGTAATATTTCAGTTTATCGGGAAAAAAATCAGGTTACTTTTTGATGATTAATGTCATAAGTTACAAATTATATGTTGTTGTTAGCAGTAAAGAAAGTGATGGTTATTCTTATTTTAGTAACTTTGAAAACGTGGAAAATCTAATAAAATAGTCAAAGGGCTCGTGGATATAGACTAATCTAATAAGTTAGTATTTGTTTAACCTAGTCTTTTATTTAAAGTCCAATCCAACACCATCAGGCCCATTTCAAAGCCCATAAGGGCGCCTCTAGTCTAAGTATAAATACCTCTCGAATGTGTCATTTGTGAGTCTAGTGTGAGAAGTAATACAATTTCCATCTTTCTTTTTCTCTCTCTAACTTAAAGCCACCATCATCTCTGTTGTGTCACCAAAACAAGTATGCCTTAGCATAGATATGGATTAGTTGATCATTAGTGGGAGCCTACAGTTGTAGATATAGTAGTTTGATACTTTGATGGATTAAAGTTATTCTATTAGAATTTGTTTATGTAAAAATTTGATTGTGATTTTTAAAATATTAGATTTTTATAATTATAAATATATGCTACTGTGTTTAGTAATTCAATCCTACTTATAATACTAAAGTTTTTTATACGTCTTTAGATTTATAATAGCGAACTAGTGATTTCTAGTGTATTTAAATTTGTAATAGTAGTTCTACTATACTAAGTTTTTCGATAAAATTTTATGTTGTTTATTATAGAATTTATTAGTGATATGAATGTATGCGGATTATGTTTAACATGTAGTTGTTGTTGTACTTGAAGTAGTATGTTCTTTAAGTTGTTTTAGGTTATTATTTTCATAATCAGTGAACATCTATTACTGTAAACATGTGTTTGCACTATGCAATTTTACTTATAAACATATTTTGTAAACATTTAAACTTAACTGCATTACTTGATAGTTACATATATGTGGCGTTAAATATATAGTTTATAATTTGCTTTTTTTTTGTATGATAAATTGATGGTGAAATTTGACAGTATATTTGTTGGTTTTAAGTTATTGTATTTTGGTATACTTTTACGCTTGAATCTTAAGCATCTACTGTTGATCATATAGGAAGATAGATTATGAGTTTGGTTATATTGCTTAGGTTTGTTTCATAGATTGTAAGCTATGCTTGTTTATTTTTTGCAGAAAATGAAGACTCATATCGAATTCTTGCGGTTGCTAGCAGTTGACGTGGTACTCAAAATACTTATGTGTTTGCATGATCCTGCTGACATAATCCGCGCATCTGCTGTGTCTCAATATTGGCAAAATTTTGGTGAGTATCACAAGTTTTTCTCTAAGTTTGATGCCTTCGTAAATGAGTTACCTTTTGTTTACTCCCTTTATAACGAATACTTCATGTTACATGATGAGTTTCCTTTTTTCCTATTATCGAGTACTGTGATTCAAGATTATAAGACTGAGCTCAACAATTTAAAGAAATACACTTGTTGTTTATGGTCTAAAACTTATTACCCGTGTTTAAGTATTTGATGTATGTTAATGAGAACAATAAATAATTAACTTGTTTTGCAGTGATATCTAATGGACTTTGTAAGCAACTTTGCTTGAGAGTATTTCCTCAGGTCGCTAGCATAGCTTATGTAGCTGAAGCAACTTATAACTCTGAACCAGCTAGTGTTGATCCTCATAACAACACTTTGGAAAGAGAACATAAGACATACGCTTCTTTATTCTGGGCGTGTACATCATTTCGCCTAGGTTCTTGCCTTTGTTATCCAGCGAGTGCATCGAGCACTAATAATTACCCGGAAGAAAGCATCATCAACACTATGAATCTTAGCCAAAAATGTCTAGACAGGTATTGGTCAAGTAAAGGACATGATGATCTAGAAGTACCAGAAACTTTGATATATTATTTGGAAGGTACTATACGTGTTATCACCGATATTGATTTCACACCTTTTCAAGGTTTGTTCTACGTTATACACTTACTTTTTTCCTCATGCTCATTGTTTAACTCATTGATAATTAAAATTTTCATTCACAGCTTTATTTGAAGAGGGAAATCCAATCTACTCAGCAAGGTTTATGAGATTCCGAATGGGTCATCCAAAATCCAAGAAAAATAATGGTCTTAATTTCATAAAGGCGCAAGAATGTGCCGATGACAAGTTTGTTTGGACTTATACTTCCCAAACTTTCCCAATGGTTTAGGTGAATTGAAACAAAATTTATTCTATCTAATTTCAAGATTACTTGTACATTTGGTGAAAATTCCTATGATTTGAAGCCTATTTTGTCAAATTAATATATGTGATAACAGGAAAGTCGCTTGCAAAAGTTCACATTGCCTGACCCTGTACTATGTGTTGGTGGTTTTTTGCAAGTTAAATACTTGGGTCGCGTCCAAAGAAAACTATCTGATGGAAAGTATTATATATGGTACGTTCTTATACTTACATGAACAACTTGTTTCATTATTTTGTTTTTGCAATTAGTATATGTTGATCCAATTCCATTTCTCTGTTAGTATTTGGATAATGGGTTAGCCTAATAATTTACTTGAAATGGAATGATGATAGTTTAATTACGTAAATCTAGCGTGCCAAATTTTTAACACTGTTTTCCATTTACCCACTTGGATACATCTGTAGATTTTGGAGACTATACACTTGCCATGATCATTTAGACTAAATTCGCATTGACAAAGAGGGAAATCTTAACGATCTGACTAAAGTGATAAAGGTTAACCTGAATTCATCTTTAACATCGTTATCTATTTACCCTGAATTCATCTTTCAGATTTTGGAGACTAATACGAATAGAGTTCCTATTATGATTTGACTAGAATACGCTTATAAATAAATAAGGAACTTCAAGGGATCAAACCAAATGAAGTTGCTAATATGTAATAATGAGAATTTGAGTATAGTAAAACATTCAATTCTAGCTTGAGAATACAATAGTGTTTCGTTAAGGCGTCAGCTTTAAAATTGTTTGTATTGAACAAGATTAAATATTATATAAACTCTCCTTATCACGAGTTACTATCACTCTATTAGACATATGTCTAGATACCCTTTATAAAATAGGAAAATGAAATTCCAATCATGTATGTTATCATGTGATAGAGGGATAGCTTATGATTATGTAACTAATGACCAAGGAGCTATGTTGTTTCAAGTTGTACTAATAAGATAACTTATGTTTCTGCTGTTTGATAAACTCTGATGGTGAAATGCTAGTTTCTCATTTTATTTTGCTGCTTCATAGCAAATAAACCAAAGTACTACTTGTCTCCAAACATAAAAACACTGATTATTCTGTCAAAGTACAAATGAATCACTAGATGTTCCTCTTACATTTTGTGCTTCTTTTTTTTTTCTTTTTTTTTCCTTTTTGTAGTGTGGCTCATGTCCAAGCTACAGGACGACAACTATCACCATCGTTTAGTGTTGAAATTTCAGACCAATCCAACACTCTATTATACAATGATGAAGAATTCCAACGCACTGCTAAAATTGTTACTTAAGGCCCCAAGACTTTTTGTGATCATATGATGGTTCCTTTACATCCTTCTTTGCTCAAATTTCAAATTCGCTTGGACATGTGGAAATTAATTGCACCATAAAGCTATGGAGTTTGGAGGGACAAATAATGGTTTGATGATGGATAAGGGTTATTGTACAAAGATGTTACTAAAGTTTGCGTTTGTGTTGTCCTAAGGTAATAAAGTTTCAAAGTTGTCACCCAGGTTACTCAACTTAATTTGACCGGTTAAATTTGTTACTGTGTTTTGGGTGACCTAGAGTTACCGGTGAAAATCCTACGTGGCATGCATTTTTTGTCATCCAGGTTACCCAACTTCTTGCGACTTGTCATATTTGTCATCCAAGTTATATTTATGTTAATTTGACCGTTTTTATATATTTTCATACGTTTTAATCCGCTTTTATACATTTTCATACATTTTTATCCGTTGTAGTCCGTTTTCATAGATTTTCATATGTTTTCATATGTTTTTATCTAATTTTATACATTTTCGTCTTCTTTTATACATTTTTGTCTGTTTCTGTATCGATTTTAAATCACGATTTTGACTCCTTTTTTGTCTGAATCATCAAAAGTGTAAAATACGAAAGTTGTCCGAAATAATGTTTTACATCAAGACTCGCGATATTTTAATAGATGAAAACAATAAAATATAAGAAAATGGATGAATCGATTTTAAATCAAGATTTTAAATCCAAAATGATGTATCGATATTAAATCATGATTTTTATCCGTTTTCATACATATTATATGTATAAAAATTGGATGAAAACGGATAAAATATAAGAAAAACAGATGAAACGTGTAATAATAGATGAAAACGAATAAAAGTGTATGAACACGGATAAAAACATATGAAAACGTGAGAAAAACAGAGAAAAACATGAGAAAATTGATGAAAACGTATAAAAACAGACGAAAACTGATAAAAACCTATTAAAACATGAGAAAAATGGACGAAACGGACGAAAAAGGATAAAACCATAAGAATAGTCAATGAGGACTAACGATGCAAATATTTTAACTCAATGAGGACTAACTTAGATGACAGTTTTGAAACTTTAGTAACTTAGATGAACTTTTTCTCAAACTTTAGTAACTTCTTTGAGGTAGAATATGTTTCAAGTTGAGATACCGGTTATCAACCAGTTGCCCACCTTGGGAGTAACCTTAGTGTAACATCTTTGAAACTTTAGTAACCCAGTTGACAAACCCGTGAACTTGAGTAACCTAGATGACAACTTTGAAACTTTATTACCTTAGGACAACACAAACGCAAACTTTAGTAACATCTTTGTCTAATAACCCTGATGGATAATGAAGGATATGAGTTTGATCTATTCCGTTTTTTCTAGTCAAGTTTTCGCATATGTGTGGATGCATGTGACTATGTTTGTTCTTTGGTTTTTTTCCGGGGACATGTACTAAAACTAGATGGTTCTCTGCCTGTTTTCTTTTATCCTAGCTTAAATCAAAGAAGAATATTTTGGCTTGTTCTCTTGTTTACCATTTACCAATGATGTCAGTAGAAGTGGCAAAATAAGTGTTTGGCGGGTTCCGGGTTGGAAAATGATCCAAATGGACAGATTTTGTTTACATTTTCCTTATTGCTGTTAGATTTATTTATAAATAACTAGATGATTAGTAAATATATTTTTTTAAGTATCAGCCTTGTTCATTTAAAAGCGGAAGAGGATTCTTACGTTTGGTCATTAGCAAAAGATGGTATCTTCACGGTTGGAGAAACGCGTCGTATTATTGACGCTCAACTCCTTCCTTCGTTGGTGCCCCCGACTTCTTGGGATAAAGTTCTTCCGCGCTAAGTAAACATTTTTTTATGGAGATTGGCCTTGGATCGTTCACCTCATAGATTGAATCTCTCGTCTCGAGGCATGGATATTCCATCGATCTCGTGTCCTTCTTGCAACGGTAATGTGGAATCATCTTCTCATACTTTTTTTGATTGTGATTTCGCTAAGGATGTTTGGAGATTGGTTCGTATTTGGTGTGATATTCCTCTTCCTTCATTTACATTGTATGAGCATTGGATATCTTGGTTTGATTCATAGCATGCTTCCAAAGAGAAGTCTCATCGCTTATCTATTATTGTTGCTGTAGAGAGTTCACAAATGCGGAATGAACAAAGTAACTCTCTTACTTGTGATAACCTGTAAGGACAAACGTATACTTCCGATGATCCAGTAACTAACCAACCAAACAATGATAATCAGTCAACGAAAATAAAACAAGACACCAAGAATTTTAACGTGGAAAACCTTCTCAAAGTGAGAAGTAAAAAACCAAGTCCAGGAACTAATCCATTAGCACGAAACAGAGAATACACAAGAGTTTTTTACTAGAACCAACTAGATACAAGTTATCAACTATTATCAAGGATTAACAGCCCTTGAAACATAAATCACAAAAACAGATTGCTTGATAAAACTCACCCAAAACTGCAGCAACTTTGACCACCACAGACCTCTTTAGAATACTCCCATCAGGTTGCCCCCATGATAAGGATGATTTTCTTTGTTCTTGGTTTCCAGCCGTCACTTCTCCCCTGAGGAAGGACATGGTTGCTTTCATCATGAATCCCGATATTTTTAGCACTTCTAGGGCTCCTTTGACGTTTCTGAATTCCTTCTTGAACCTCTCCATGAAGTCTTCCGTGGATTCACCTTCCCCTTACTTTATGTTGTGTAGTTCCACGAGGTCCTTAATGAACTTCTTTTGTTGGAGGAAGTTTGCTAGGAACGCTTCCTTCAGCTCGTCGTAGCTATTTATTGTATCCAGTGGGAGGTCGTTAAACCATAATCTGGCAGAGCCTAGAGCCTGTTAGTGTAGAATTGAACATATGGCACCAGACGAGCATGGCTCAACGTTCCACCTTTTCTGCGGTGATGAGGCGAAAAATGAACCACTTTTAGGGGGTCATTTAAGCCCGGAATTGAATTTATTTGATCAAATATTGCCCTAAATCGTTCCTTTTGTGATTTTAGGTACTTTGGGAGAGAAATCTGGAAAAGGAAGCAATTCGGACGTTTTTGGAGCATAAAAGTGAAGAAAACGCCAAAGTCTTAATTTTCCTTGCTGGGAACAGTAGGTGACGGAGTCAAAAAGAAAATCTTGACGGCGTCAAGAGTAATTTCCATGACGATCCAGTACAAAAATGACGGCGTCACAAGGTAGGGCGTCAAGAGTAAAATGCATGACGGCCTGGAAACACATAACACTTGACGGCGTCAGATCTGGATCAAGGCAGTCCGAGGAGTATTTTGGCGGCGAGATAACGGTGTCACAAATTTGTTCTTGACGCCGTCAGACTCTATTTCCTATATATAGTTTTCTAATTTTCACACATAAGGAGAGAAGTTTTGGAGAAACCCTAAGTCCGACTTTGGTACGAATTTTACAGGTTTTTCAAGGGTTCTCAGCCCTTGATCCCTTTCATGTGTAATTGAGATAAGTATTCTTTTAATTCAATCAATATGTCTATGTGTTGGTTGTCTATATCTTGTTCTTGTCTTAATTCCATCATGCTAGGCTAGATCTATCTTGTGTTTGCTTGGATCTAATGAAACCTAGATGTTAATTATGTGTTGATTACTTGTTTATGGTTGTATTGGATGAATGATTTCGATGTTAGGCTTAAGAAAACTGGCAGATCTCCAAATGGTAACATGCTTGAACGTCTTAGGAAACATGAACTGACGTGCACTAGGTTTTATTGGTTGTATTTAATGCATGAGTAAATTCTAATGATCCCATGTTAGGAGCTTTTAACCGGCTCGACATAGGAGTGAAGTAGGCACTCATAGGATTGGGGAATTAAGTGCGCCACCCCATGAATGGTATTAAGGAATACAATCCGTCATCCACGCAACTATAATAAGTAATTAACGTGTAAAAGATATCTAGGGAGTAGTGAAATCTAAGTAAACACAATTTCTCCACTTATTGCTCACAACCTTAGTTTAATTTAGTTTATTTTCATTTTTAATATTTTATTTTGATTGCATCTTTAGCATTGGGTTAGTTGACTAGCAACTAATTCCGCCCAAATCCTTCAAACCCGAGATTTTTACTTGCTTTCAAAAAAATATAAAAACACAAAAATAATCATCCCTCATCTTTAGAACTAGTATTTAGGTTTTCTAATCCTAGCGACACTATTCCTAGCTGAACGATCAATCCCCCGGTACTTGTCACTATACTATACTCCAACGATCAGGTACACTGCCTGGTGGGGGTTGTAAGCTTCTCAAGATCCCTTGAGAGGTAAAGCCTGGTGCGATTCCCACGTATCAAGTTTTTGGCGCCGCAGCCTGGGGAATAGTTATTGTCTAGGTTACAATCTCTTTTTATTAGGTCTACTTGCTAGATTCCTTTCTAGTAAGATTTTATTTTTATTTCTAGGTTTTCTTTAGTCTATCTTTTTCTTTGTGTCTTTGTTCGTAAAAACATTTCCATTGACTCTTCTATTCACCACTATGGAGAACACGAATCTGCCAAGTTTTTCATCCAATCGACCAAATCCACTACAAAATATACCCTTTCCACTTCAATATGACATCTTGATATTTCGACAATGTCATGATGAATCTTTTCCCGTTGCATGGACTCGTTTCAAATACTTACTACAAAATGTCCTTCACCATGGTCTTGATTTATTGCCTCTACTTCAATTATTTTACACTCGTATCGACTACGAAACCCAAAAGAGGCTTGACTATGTAACTGATGGGGAGTTTTGGGAATATGATGTTAAAGATGCGTGGGAAAACTTTGAGATTCACGCTCAATACAGAAGTGGAACATGGGACCCAAAAAACGTAAGTGTAGACCTATTTTCAATTTGGAAGGCTCAATCGAAAAGTTTGCTTGGGGATAAAAAGATTAGAGTCGAGCCACCTAGTTGCCTGTCATGGTTAGGCACTACCATAATACAAGGTGAACACGTAGGTGATATTGATGTGATGGAAGAGATAGTAGAAAACCCAAGCCCACTAAGTACCCCACAAGTCCTACCATCATTTGATGCGTACACACCGCCCGTGACTTACATGGAAGAAGTAGAAGAGACTATAGGAACCCCAATTGAGGTAGAACCCTTGGACCAAGCACCACTAGAGGATATAGGTTTGAATACTTGTAATGATAACCTTACTCTTAGTTCTTAGGAAGTTCCTAGTTTTGATGAACCGGAGCCTCAACCAAAACCGTTACCTAATCTTCCATCCTTGGATGAAAATTTAGGAATTGAAATAGGTTCCGATCCACCCATCAAATCATATAGTCCGGGTAGTCTTAGGACAAAGGTAGTGGACTCTAAGCCTTGTAGAGAGGAAGTCAATATAGGAGTGGAAAATGACCTTACATGCTTACATCACCCATTTATGATTGATCACAAGAAACATTATGGGTTTAAACCGGGTTTATTAGGTCAAGATGGATCCCCAACTAGTAGTCTCTTGAAGTTGATAGAAAATGATCCCTTTCTAGGAGAAAATCTTAACCCACCCATTAACCCGATTGAATTTGTTAAGGTTATGATGATAGGAGCACACCCCTTTGAGCATATAATTCATCCACCACTCTCTTCTCACGTGGCATACTTCCACCCTAAGGGTGTGTATCGCTACTTCCACCCGCACTTAATCCTAAGTATAGGGAAAACCTCCCTTTTTTCCGTTAAATAAGGGTAGAGTCAGGCTCGTGACTCGAACAAAAACAAGCGCTTCTTGGGAGGCAACCCATGTTTTGTGTGATTCTATTTTGTTTATTTGTTATTTGCTTCCGTATGCATGCTTTATTTTTATTGTTGGTAGATCATGTTTCTCAACTAAAATAGTGGAAATACTTTACTTTGTTGTTTTGGCCTAGTCTTAACTCCACCTAAAAGTATTTTTGCAAAAGATAAGTGTAAGGGGAAACCCCAAATATGTTTTTAAGAAACAAACCGATCATGATTCTCCACAATATTAAATGAACATGTATATTCGTATTTGTTAGAGTCAAATGCTTGTATTGAGTCATAATGAAGTTTTTGCAGGATTTTTCCAGGAAGTAGGACCAAGTTTTTCCAGAAATTTTCCGGAAACTTAACATAAGAATTTCTGCAGGTCACTTCTGACGGCGTCAAGAATTAATTCTTGACGGCGTCACGTGTAAAAATCTGGAAATTTTACCGGTTTTGTTTTTCTAACGGAGTCTTACGGTTTTTGTGAATTATTAAGTTTTATAATCTCCAGGAAATCTGCAAACTTTATTCCACAAGCATTATATCTTATCTTGTTTTCTAGGATTTAGTAACTTATATAGGATGCCGCTGATTTTATGCGAGGTTGTTTTGTCTATTTTCTCATGATTTACAGGTTATGTATGACAAGAAGATGATTTATATTCTGGAAGGGAAGCTGTGATTGTTCATTTTCTTGGAGGAAGATCTAACCTGACCACCTTATTATCCATACCGAGCGAATCAGGGGAGTATTTGATTTCATTCTTTTTACTTTTTCACTTTTACATTCTTTACTTGAACATTGGGGACAATGTTCATCTTAAGTGTAAGGGGAGGGTAAAATGATGATACCTTACATATGCACTTTCGCTTGAGTTTGTTTTGTTTGATAGTAGATGTGTAATAAAACTATGAGAAACACTTGTTAGTGCAATTTTAGCGCCAAATTTAAAATTTTTTACAACATTTAGGAGTGAAACTTTAGCCATAGCAAGCGTCTCATGGATAGGAGATTGTATGACTAGCACATAACCGTATATTCAGAAAAATTTTCCACCCAAATATGTAAGGTTCGCCTTTAGATTTGATAGGAAAAGCATTTACTATTAGTGCTTATGAGTGTACTGGTAGCATTTAGATTCTAGAACTTGCGTTAGTGATGCATCCCGAGACCGCTAGTGAGACTACATTCGTGTAGTAGGATTTACTGCATGATAAGAGGCATTAGGATCACCCTTGTGTTAAACCCGTATTATAATTACTTGACCATTTAAGTCATATTACTTGGCTAGTTAAGTCAACTAATTTTTCCCACACCCTTAGCGTTGTACTCATTTTTAGTACACGAAACCCCTAGTACACCCCTCCGAGCCTATCCTTTCGTTTCTAACTTTAAGCATTTTACTTAAAGGAAGAATTTGTTACACCCCACTTAAATGTACAACCAAATCGCCTTAGCCTTCCGTGTATGCGGTCATTTTTAGTGCATTATTGTTATTTGTTAAACCCTAAGTTAACTATCTAATTGATTACATGGTTGCTAAGTCGAGTCATATCCTTGTACATATTGTTTTGGGACGATTGGGACTCATGGGTAAGTACTTATTTTATGGAGTAATGGGGAAGAACATCATTTATTACCCCCATATGTACGTTAATCTTAAAAGTACTCCAAGTGTTTTGATTTTCTTAATTCGAGTCATTAGATTAGTTTATTGTAAAGTATGTAAAGATTCAAGTGTAAGGGAAATTTTCATTCCCTATGATGTATTATTTTGGATGGTAGGGTAAGAGTGTATGTCCAAAAAAAAAAAAGAGAAAAAACATACGGACTACCATCCGTTTTCATTCTATGTTCATTTTATGTTTTTGTTATTTTTCATTTATTAGCTTAAGTCGAGTCTAGTCTTGGCTTAGCAACGCCATATTGTACATGTAATTAACCAAGATTGTTAACTCGCCACCAGTAAAACTTCCTTTATCCAACAAAACCGTGTATTTCATATCCCTACACCTAACGTTACAACCCTTTAAAAGACCTCTTTGATAGTTTATCCTAGGTGCTTACGCCATGTGGTGGAGGTTTGATCCTTTCCCAAGCCTATTGTAATCTATTTTGCTATGACAGGTAGTGAGAGATATCTTCCGTTTCCATATTGTAATTTATACTTTTTTACACCCGAGAGATGTGAGTATCTAAACACTATTTGGGAGGTGCTAGTGTATGACCTCCGTGCTTGTCTATTGGTCTTTAGTGGAACTATTATTTGTTGTAATTACTTTTATATTAGTGTTAAATGACCCCTAACTTGTATTTTGACTAGAATAAAAGCACATTTGCTTGAGGACAAGCAAATCTCAAGTGTAAGGGTATATGATGAGGCGAAAAATGAACCACTTTTAGGGGGTCATTTAAGCCCGGAATTGAATTTATTTGATCAAATATTGCCCTAAATCGTTCCTTTTGTGATTTTAGGTACTTTGGGAGAGAAATCTGGAAAAGGAAACAATTCGGACGTTTTTGGAGCATAAAAGTGAAGAAAACGCCAAAGTCGTAATTTTCCTTGCTGGGAATAGTAGGTAACGGCGTCAAGAAGAAAATCTTGACGGCGTCAAGAGTAATTTCCATGACGATCCAGTATAAAAAATGACGGCGTCATAAGGTAGGGCGTCAAGAGTAAAATGCATGACAGCCTGGAAACACATAACACTTGACGGCGTCATATCTGGATCAAGGCAGTCCGAGGAGTATTTTGGCGGCGAGATGACGGCGTCACAAATTTGTTCTTGACGCCGTCAGACCCTATTTCCTATATATAGTTTTCTAATTTTCACACATAAGGAGAGAAGTTTTGGAGAAACCCTAAGTCCGACTTTGGTACGAATTTTACAGGTTTTTCAAGGGTTCTCAGCCCTTGATCCCTTTCATGTGTAATTGAGATAAGTGTTCTTTTAATTCAATCAATATGTCTATGTGTTGGTTGTCTATATCTTGTTCTTGTCTTAATTCCATCATGCTAGGCTAGATCTATCTTGTGTTTGCTTGGATCTAATGAAACCTAGATGTTAATTATGTGTTGATTACTTGTTTATGGTTGTATTGGATGAATGATTTCGATGTTAGGCTTAAGAAAACTGGCAGATCTCCAAATGGTAACATGCTTGAACGTCTTAGGAAACATGAACTGACATGCACTAGGTTTTATTGGTTGTATTTAATGCATGAGTAAATTCTAATGATCCCATGTTAGGAGCTTTTAATCGGCTCGACATAGGAGTGAAGTAGGTACTCATAGGATTGGGGAATTAAGTGCGCCACCCCATGAATGGTATTAAGGAATACAATCCGTCATCCACGCAACTATAACAAATAATTAATGTGTAAAAGATATCTAGGGAGTAGTGAAATCTAAGTAAACACAATTTCTCCACTTATTGCTCACAACCTTAGTTTAATTTAGTTTATTTTCATTTTTAATATTTTATTTTGATTGCATCTTTAGCATTGGGTTAGTTGACTAGCAACTAATTCCGCCCAAATCCTTCAAACCCGAGATTTTTACTTGCTTTCAAAAAAATATAAAAACACAAAAATAATCATCCCTCATCTTTAGAACTAGTATTTAGGTTTTCTAATCCTAGCGACACTATTCCTAGCTGAACGATCAATCCCCCGGTACTTGTCACTATACTATACTACAACGATCAGGTACACTGCCTGGTGGGGGTTGTAAGCTTCTCAAGATCCCTTGAGAGGTAAAGCCTGGTGCGATTCCCACGTATCACGCGGATTGGAAGATCTTTAGGTGGTCCTCCAGATCTTCGCTTCCGTCATACGTTTTGACCTGAGCTGGCATGCGGGTCCTTTTTGGCATGTCGAAGTGGCGGATGCGGTGGGTGAACGATCAGAGTCCCGGCATGACAAGGCTGCGCTTGGTCATCATCTTCAACATCAGATTAATGCCTTCTTGAGCTCGACCTCCTCCTCCTATGACGTCGGACTTCTAGGTCATCCTTGCCCCGAGGGGGTGATCCACGGCTATGATGCCTCTCAGAATCACGGGGGCAGAAACTCTGGTAGTGGATGTCTTCCCTTCTTTTATCATCACGATGAGACTGGTGTCGGGAGTGGTGCGAGTATGCGGACATGCTTCCCTCTATACTTCTAAGTCTGTAGAACACTCTGTTTTCCAAAGTCTTGAACACATTTTTCCTTTTTGGATCCCTTCCACTTGTGGATTTTGACCTGCGACCGCGTGAGTCAAGAGTCACGTACGCGCTTCGAGGGCGCTTGGATTCGATTTTCTTCTTGAGCTCTTTCTTTTGGTGAGGTGTCCTGGATTCAGATTGTTGTGATGCTTCTTCAAAGGCAAGACGAGCTTTTAGATCGTCGAGATTTTGTTCCATTCGTTTTTGATGATATTTCTCAGCCATGATCGGCATGACCCAATCGTAGTTCCTTTCATAGTAATCTTGGAGATCTGTGCTAGGTGTAGGTACGCCATTGCCTCCCAATATCGTCTCTTTATCTTTTGGGCCCGTATTTCGCACGGCGGACGTAGGTGTGGGCGTGTTGGTGTTTTCTTACATGCCCATGGAGAGTATTTTTTGAGAACGCGCAGTTGTGCACCGGTCCCACGGATGGCGCCAACTTGTTAGTGCAAAAAAGTGTGGCAGGTTAGGATTGGGCTCTGTGATGCCTTGGACTACCCTTCGTAGACACCTTTTGAGCTAAAATCTGCACTAATTCAAATGAATATTTAATCCCTGCACAAGTGAGAGTAAACCGTTAGCCTTACCGTGAAGACGGACCCCACGATTAAGCTTCGGCGTGAGAGTAAGTACTCATGTTGTTAGAGAAATACAAGTGTATTAGGATGAGTGAGAAAATCATAACCGAAAGTGTGAATTGAGTTTTCCTTTTATAGGCAGTGGGAATATTATAATATTTTGCATATTGCTATAGTGGCCAAGGTGGGACCTTTGTCGGGCAAGGGTACGCAGCTTAATCGATGTTTGCAGATGTGGATAGTTTTTTGGACCGGGGGCCGGTCCGCGAGCGTACTTCGGAAGTGCCGCTCGCATACGTCCTTTGTTTGTCCAGATTGTGCCATGCTTGTGGCATGAGCTTTAGCCATGTCCGGTTTTATTAGCTTGTTGGGCTGGAGCCCAGTTTGCTCGTTGGGCCGAAGCCCTTTTTGCTTGTAAGGCTGGAGCCCAGTTTTTTTGTAGGATCGGAACCCAGTTCATTCGAGATAGTCAAGGCCCAGTAAGCCTGCTATCCGTATTATACGTCATCACTATGATACAACGAGTTTTTGTACTCAATTGCGGGTAGAGTTCTCAAGTACTTTGCAATTGAGCATGCTCTCCTGGGAAGTCTTCAAATGAGGTCCACAAAAGCAAAGTCGTGAGAGTGCAAAGCGAACAATAATGTGGTCTAAGTATGTGGGATGTTACAAGTAACATCATATGCACTTCTGAGACGTTCGAGATGGTAGGTGATGAGTGTCTATATACTCATCATTTTATACTAATCTGAACTGTCAAAACATCCAAAAACACTCAAATATGCATCATAATACTTAAAATATCTTAGAAGTGTGTTTTATATGTTTCAAATGCAAAATAATCAAAAACAGATGAAAAACAAACAAAGTTGCATAATTGGCAGTTTCAGCCCCTCAAGTTTCAAAAGTTGTCAAAACTAGTCCCTGGTTATTCTAAAAACTTGAAAAAGTCACCAAAGGTCCTTTTGAATCACAAATTACATATTTAGTCCGTTGGTGTAAAGTTTCACAAAATTACAAGTTTAGTCCCTCAAGTTTGCAAAATTGACATAAATGGTCCCTGGGATGTAAAAACTTTGAGAAAATCAATTTTGGTCTTTGTACTAATCTTCTATGGCAGGAATGGTCCTTTGGTGACAAGTTTGGTGAAATTACATGTTTGATCCCTGAAGTTTGAGGATTTGGCAGAAAAGGTCCCCGGGTATTAAATATTGGAAAATTACATCTTTAGTCCTTGGGTTATTCAACATTGGCAAATATGGTCCTTGAAGATACTTTGGGAAAATTACAATATCAGTCCCTATACTTTGCACAAATTACACTTTTGGTCCCTATGGTTTTCATTTCTATATTACAAACGGACCCTTAGTTATATAAAACCCAACACACCTTTTATTTAATTACCCAAGCCCACCCATTTCTTTTGTCTTAGCCCAACACCAACTGGCCCATACCACCCTTAGTTATTAAACCGGGTCAAACAAAAGTTAAACCCAATCACCCCTAACCTTTCCCTCTCCCTCACTCACTGCAACTCCATACAACCTCCACACCCACAGTTTTCATTCCACCTCAACCCCCCAGCTGTCAACCTTATCCCTCCACCTCACACAACCATACAAGCCCCATTAAAACCCTGAAAACCCTCACACTCAACCCACAACTGTCCCAAGACTTTTGGCGCCAAAAAGGTAAATTCAATGGCCAGGATTCAATAGACTTTCAATGGTCAAGATTACAAGTGGGATTGCTTCAGTGGGGCCCACTAAACCCTAAAGGTCATCTATATGAAGAAAAGGAAGCCATAGAGAAGAGTAGTAGAGATAGAATAGAATAGAGTAGTGAAAACAGTCGAATTAGTGTAATTCAGTTTTTAATTGTATCTTCTGGTTTAAAACAGTTGTAATCCATAATTCTAGTGTAAAATTACTTTTCTTTAAGCTTAAAATTCAAGTACTGTTTGATAATTTTGCTTTGGCAGATTCAAGTGAAATTGACACTTTCACTTTTATCTTATTAAATAGTTGTTTCAATGATCCTGTGAGCTTATATAAGTCATAAAAAAGCTTTTATAATCTTGACTTAACATTATACTCAGTTTATAATCAAAAATAAAAAAATACTTAAAAATTCCAAGAAAATAGAAAATAAATAAATAAATAGTGAAAAGAATGAAGAAGGATAGTACAGAGCAAAGAATGGATAGCATTGGGTATTAGAAACCTCAGGGGAGGTGTAGGAGGAGTTCATTGCTCTTGGTATCTTGTTTCTCAGTCAAAAAAAAGTCATTTGTAAGCATTTTTCTATATTTTTGCATATGTACTGTACTCTATCTTATAAGTGTTAATATCTGTGTTTATGTACTCATTTGGTGTTTATTAGTTATAATATTGATTAAAGTTGTATGCTTATTCATTGGATTTCATAGTTGCTTGATGTTTCATTTTTACAGTGGAAATGGCATATTGATGATTCATGAATGTTTGTTGTTGTAATTGTTGTTTATCTGCTTATGTTAGCTTATTATGTCATATTATGCTCTTTTCATTCAGTAGAATAAGTTAAATTAGTGATTTACTTTGAAAAGTTTCATTTGAGCTTGTGATAAGGGGTGTTTGGCACAGTGGCTTTAACCACTGTGTTTTGGTTTTTGTTGTTGATTTTTGGATTAGTTACCCTTCTTTAGGTTCTAATAACTCAGTCATAGCCTAAAAATCCAATGTCATTTGTGTAAAAGTCAAATCTCCCTTTGATTAATCCCCACAGTCCACTGTTGAGGTTTTAGGCTTCAACATTCATCATTTTGGTCCAATAGTTGTTAATTTAGCCTAAACTAGTCTTATGTTAGCATAATACAATCAAATCAGTCATCTAGGAGTCATTTAAATTGAGCAAAGTCAAAGTTTTAAGTTTTCTTAAAAAGTCAAATTACTCCTACAAGGCAGAAAACCCAAAAACTCCAAGAATTAATGTGATTTTTGTACTAGCTTTTAGGACCTGAGCTTGTTAGGACTTGTAGTCCACCACCTCATCTTCAAAGTTCCATTGTTCTTCTATTTTTGTGATTTTTCCTGTGGGTCCCACACCTCTCCAAACAAGGCTGCAGGGAAAGGAGGTTCCCCTGCTGCTGCAGCACCTCAACCATCACCACCACCTTTGGTGGTGATTTCTGGCCACCACAGTGGGTCCCACAACTCAAAATTGGTTTCCTTCAACTCCCCTCCTGGTAGGCTTCAAGGATTGACCAAAGGTTTGACCTAGGACCCTGTGGACCCCACTTAGAAATAGCCTTGAACTCTGTCCCATTTTTCAGTGGGTGAGTAAGAATTGGAGTGTTTATTTGTGCTTATTTGCTTATTCAGTGGACCACAATTACTTTTTCTTGCTTAAGCATGTTTACTTAACTCATTTGAATCAGATTCAACCGTTGTGGGTCCAACATAAGCTCATTTGAGCTTATTTCTTTGTTTGGTCAAACAAAGTCAACTGTGGTGCTAATAAGCATCCACAGTGCTTATTGTTAAGTTATAAAAAAGTTGTTTTTACAAAAGTTGTTTGTTTTTAGGTATAAAATAGGTTTGTAAAAGAAAAATCCAGAAAAGAAAATTTTAAATTAAGTGATAGTTTCTATTTAATATTATTTATCTATTTAATTTTCATTTTTAGATTTTTATTAAGTACTTTGTAATTTTATATTTTTATTAAATTCCTTTTATGTTAATTTTCTCAGATTTTTATCTTATCATTTGGTATTTATTAGATTTAATAATAGTTTTATTAGTAATTAATTAATAATTATGTATTAAATAGCATAATTAATTTTTATAAAATAACACCTATTTTTTATATTTTTCCTAGCTTTTATATAACATAATCTAATTTTAGGAATTTTTCTAGAATTTTTACTGTTCATTTGCTATTTTTTATAATTTAAATAGTTTAAATAGTAATTAATTAATAAATAGAATAATAATTAGTAAATTAGTTTAAAAATAAATAAAATAAACTTTTTATAAGTTTTTTTTAGGATTCCTGTGATGGTTAATTAGATTTATAAAAATCTTCTTAATTATCTAAGTCTTTTTAGTATTTATAATAATTTAAATCAATATAATTAGTTAATTAAATAGTAATTAATTAATAATAATTACATAAATAGTGTGAAAAATATAATTTTAGTTTTAAAATAAGTTTTATAATATTTTAGACTTTTATAAATTTTAATTTTATTTTTATAGACTTATTTTACATTTTCTTATTTATTAGAGTATTATTAAATAATTAAAAATAGTTATTAAATAATAATAATTAATTAAATAATTAGTAATTATAAAATAAATATTTTAAGTTTATTTAATTTGCATTTAAGCCCCTAAGGCATGCAAATTCCTATTATGGTTAAAATAGTTTTTTGTTTCGTACGTTTACGTAGAATTAAATTAAACGTACGCGTTTTTCGATTTTAAACGTTTTTAGATATCTAGCCTTCACGTAATCACTCTTCACTTATAACCTTTCCTGTTCAAATTCACCCGATCACAAACCCGTTTTTAATACCATCCACACCTCGTCGGGACATAACGACCCGGGAAAACACTGTATTCCACGGAAGCATTGGCCTAAGCTGTTTGACTATTATAGTTGACCATTCACAAGTGGTTGACCAATAATTATCTGACCGTGTCAGGCCAATCAGTAGGGCAAACCTCATCTATGACAATGAGTCCCTAAGGGGGATTGTAACACCCTAGTGAAATATCACATCGGTTGTGTGTTGGAGACATGCTAGGTTCATAAACTAATATTCACCTTACTATGACATAACCAGTTTTATGGTAAACTGTGAACAAAGTTTTCAAGAAGTGTGTAGTTAAGCTTGCTCATGTGAAAATACCCTCAAGTTTAAAATGTTTAATATTTACTTCTCACCTACAAAATTTTAAGATTACTTCTGAACCATAAAAAAATATGCACAAAATATCGACGCTAACAGCTTTTATTAAAACTACATATACCGCCGACGATATGGGCAAAAAACAAATTAAAACTACATTAAATGGATTTCCTTACCCAACAAATTATCATTCAAAACAATTTATTCGCATTTGGTCAAAGAATATTTTAAGGCTTTGATATCATTTCATCAAAGGGTGTAGCTACATTAAACATATAGGGGTAGTGCCCTCAATATTGGATAAATAAATTTAATATTTAATGTAGTTTTGTTCTAGTTTAGTCATTTAATGGATTCTATTAAATATTTGGAAATGAATTGATTGCCAACATTCAATCCAAAACTCAAACTTTATATTATAGTTAAGGGAAAGTGTTAACATTTATGTTATACTTAACATCAACAATAGCATTAACCTGTAAGACTCAACAATTAATACTTCCTACATTTAATACAAAACTAAACATTATACTATATAGTTAACATCAACATTATCATCAACCTTTAAGACTCAAGAATCTTTATAAATCAACAATTAATGCTTGAGACTCAATATTCAAAAGAAATCAAGTGTCAACTTAACCTAACATTCTTTTGTAAATATAATTCTTTCATGGAGCTCGTGCATCGCACGGGCCATGATGTCTCGTAGCAATAAAAAATGAAGAAAACATAAAATGTTACATTTAATATCTTAATAGATAGATACGAATTAATCCCATTTCTCCTGACTCCGTCAATTGTAATTGTCGCTAGACATTTTCAGGTAATGTAATCAACACAACACGTAATATTTCAGTTTATCAGGAAAAAAATCAAGTTACTTTTTGATGATTAATGTCGTAAGTTACAGATTATGTGTTGTTGTTAGCAGTAAAGAAAGTGATGGATATTCTTATTTTAGTAACTTTGTAAATGTGGAAAATCTAACAAAATAGTCAAAGGGCTCGTGGATATAGACTAATCTAATAGGTTAGTATTTGTTTAACCTAGTCTTTTATTTAAAGTCCAATCCAACCCAATCCAGGCCCATTTCAAAGCCCATAAGGGTGCCTCTAGACTAAGTATAAATACCTCTCAAATGTGTCATTTGAGAGTGTAGTTTGTGTTTCTAGTGTGAGAAGTAATACAATTTTCATCTTTCTTTTTCTCTCTCTAACCTAAAGCCACCATCATCTCTATTGTGTCACCATAACAAGTATGCCTTAGCATAGATATGGATTAGTTGATCATTAGTGGGAGCCTACAGTTGTAGATATAGTAGTTTGATACTTTGATGGATTAAAGTTATTCTATTAGAATTTGTTTATGTAAAAATTTGATTGGGATTTTTAAAATATTAGATTTTTATAATTATAAATATATGCTACTGTGTTTAGTAATTCAATCCTACTTATAATACTAAAGTTTTTGATACGTCTTTAGATTTATAATTGCGAACTAGTGATTTCTAGTGTATTTTAATTTGTAATATTAGTTCTACTATACTAAGTTTTTTGATAAAATTTTATGTTGTTTATTATAGCAATTATTAGTGATATGAATGTATGCGGATTATGTTTAACATGTAGTTGTTGTTGTACTTGAAGTAGTAGTTCTTTAAGTTGTTTTAGGTGATTATAGTCATAATCAGTGAACATCGATTACTTTAAACATGTGTTTGCGCTATGCAGTTTTATTTATAAACATAATTTGTAAACATTTAAACTTAACTGCATTACTTGACAGTTACATATATGTGGCGTTAAATATATAGTTTATAGTTCGCTTTGTTTTGTATGATAAATTGATGTTGGTGGCTAGTTGTGGTTGTGGTGGTGTCTGGTGTGGTGGTAGTGGTTGTGGCTGGTGGTGATAGTAGTTGATGGTGGTGGTGGTTGCTGGTGGTGGTGCTTGCAGGTTATGGTGGTGGTGGTGGCTGGTGGTGGTAGTGGTGGTGACTGGTGGTGGTAGTTGTTGGTGGTGGTGATGGTGGTGGTGGTGATGGTGGTGGTGGCTGGTGGTGGTGGTGGGAGTGGTGGTGGTGGTGGTGGTAGTGGTTGATGGTGGTGGTGGTGGCTGATGGTGGTAGTGGTGGTGGTGGTTGTTGGTGGCTTGTGGTGGTTGTTGCTGGTGGTGGTGGCTGGTGGTTGTGGTGGTGGTGGTAGCTTGTTATGGTGGTTATGGTGGTGGTTGATGCTGGTGGTGGTGGCTGGTTATGGTTGTGGTGGTGGTGGTGGTTGTGGCTGATTGTGGTATTGGTGGCTGGTGGTGGTTGCTACTGGTGGTGGTTGTGGTGGTGGTGGTGGTGTTGGTGATGCTGGTGGTTGTAGTGGTGACGGCTGGTTGTGGTGGTGGTGGTTGCTGCTGGAGGTGGCTGGTTGTGGTTTTGGCGGTGTCTGGTGGTGGTGGTGGTTCTGGCTGGTGGTGGTAGTGGCTAATGGTGGTGGTGGTGGCTGGTGGTGGTTGTTGCTGGTGGTGGTGGCTGGTGGTTGTGGTGTTGGTGGTGGCTGGTTGTGGTGGTGGTGGTGGTTGCTACTGGTGGTGGCTAGTTGTGGTTGTGGTGGTGTCTGGTGTGGTGGTTGTGGTTGTGGCTGGTGGTGGTAGTGGATGATGGTGGTGGTGATTGATGGTGGTGGTGCTTGCTGGTTGTGGTGGTAGTGGTGGCTGGTGGTGGTAGTGGTGGTATCTGGTGGTGGTGGTGGTGGTGGTGATGGTGGTGGTGGCTGGTGGTGGTAGTGGTGGTGGTGGTGGTTGCTGGTGGTGGTAGTGGCTGATGGTGGTGGTGATGGTGGTGGTAGTGGTGGTGGCTGGTGGTGGTGGTTGGTGGTGGTGGTGGTAGTGATGTTGGTGGTGGTGGCTGGTGGTGGTGGTTGCTGGTGGTGGTAGTGGCTGATGATGGTGGTGGTGGTGGATGATGGTGGTGGTGGTGGTGGTGGCTGTTGGTGGCTTGTGGTGGTTGGTGCTGGTTGTGGTGGCTGGTGCTTGTGGTGGTGGTGGTGGTGGTGGCTGGTTGTGGTGGTTGTGGTGGTGGTTGCTGCTGCTGGTGGTGGCTGGTTGTGGTTGTGATGATGGTGGTGGTGGTGGTTGTGGCTGGTGGTGGTTGTGGCTGATGGTGGTAGTGATGGCTGGTGGTGGGTGCTACTGGTGGTGGTGGCTGGTGGTTGTGGTACTGGTGGTGGTGTTGGTGATGCTGGCGGTTGTGGTGGTGGTGGTGGTAGCTGGTTTTGGTGGTGGTGGTTGCTACTAGAGGTGGCTGGTTGTGGTTGTGGTGGTGTCTGGTGGTGGTGGTGGTTCAGGCTGGTGGTGGTAGTGGCTAATGGTGGTGGTGGTGGCTGGTGGTGGCAGCTTGTGGTTGCTGGTGGTGGTGGTGGCTGGTGTTTGTGGTGGTGATGGTGGTGGTTACTGCTGGTGGTGGCTAGTTGTGGTTGTGGTGGTGTCTGGTGTGGTGGTTGTGGTTGTGGCTGGTGGTAGTAGTGGTTGATGGTGGTTGTGGTTGCTGGTGGTGGTGCTTGCTGGTTGTGGTGGTGATGGTGGTAGTGGTGGTGGTGGTTGCTGGTGGTGATGGTGGTGTTGGCTGGTGGTGGATGTGGCGGTGGTTGTGGTTGCTGGTAGTGGTAATGGCTGATGGTGGTGGTGGTGGCTGATAGTGGTGGTGGCTGTTGGTGGCTGGTGGTGGTTGCTGCTGGTGGTTGTGGTGGTGGTGGTGGTGGCTGGTTGTGGTGGTTGTGGTAGTGGTTGCTGTTGGTGGTGGTGGCTGGTTGTGGTTGTGGTGGTGGTGGTAGTTGTGGCAGGTGGTGGTAGTGGCTGATGATGGTAGTGGTGGCTGGTGGTGGTTGGTGCTGGTGGTGGCTGGTGGTTGTGATGGTGGTGGTGGTGGTGTTCGTGATGCTGGTGGTGGTGGTGGTTGGTGATGCTGGTGGTGGTGGTGGTGGTGTTGGTAATGCTGGTGGTGGTGTTGGTGATGGTGGTGGCTGGTGGTGGTTGCTGGTGGTGGTGGTGGCTGGTGGTTGTGGTGGTTGTGGTGGCTGGTTGTGGTGGTGGAGGTGGTGGTAGCTAGTTATGGTTGTGGTGGTGTCTGGTGTGGTGGTGGTGGTAGTGGTTGATGGTGGTGGTGGTGGCTGGTGGTTGTGGTGGTGGTGGTGGTGGTTGCTGCTGGTGGTGTTGGCTGGTTGTGATTGTGGAGGTGGTGGTGGTTGTGGCTGGTGGTGGTAGTGGCTGATGGTGGTAGTGGTGGCTGATGGTGGTTGCTGCTGCTGGTAGTGGCTGGTTATTGTGGTGGTGATGCTGGTGGTGGTGGTGGTTGGTGATGTTTGTGATGGTGGTGGTGTTGGTAATGCTGGTGGTGGTGTTGGTGATGGTGGTGGCTGGTGGTAGCTGTTGGTGGTTGCTGCTCGTGGTGGTGGTGGCCAGTGGTTGTGGTGGTGGTGGTGGTGGTGGTGATGCTGCTGGTGGTGGTGGTTGGTGATGCTGGTGGTGGTGGTTAGTTGTGATTATGGTGGTGGTGGTGGTGGTGCTGGTTGTTGTGGCTGATGGTGGTGGTGGTGGTGGTTGTTGGTGGCTGGTGGTGGTTGCTGCTGGTGGTGGTGGCTGGCGGGTGTGGTGGTGGTGGTGGTGGCTGGTTGTGGTGGTTGTGGTGGTGGTTGCTGTTAGAAACTAAATAACGCCATAATAAAGATAGTTTCTAGGACCGTTTTGGCTCAAGACTGATTAAGTCTTAATCTAGGAATAATAATGTTCACATGATAAAACATAGCGGAATAAGAACAATATTATAAACAAGGTTTCTCGTCATCATCTCTACTCTAACATACACCAAAGCCCCAATGCTACGTGATCAAGTGTAGCACGGTTACACTCTAACAGCGATCTAAGATCGTTGAGGCTTAACACTAATCACCCTAGACGTTTTCCCATAAAACGTCTCTACACACACACCTTTCTACGTTTACATTGTGACACACATGAATGAATAAATCTATTCCCTGTATTCTCTTTATATAATATAGAACTAGGGTTATCAAATACTACGAAGGACTATATTGAAATAACTTCTTTGTAAAGCAAGTCCTTTGTCTTTTGCATTCTTCACTTTGTCATCATATGTCTTTTATCTTTCATATTTTGTCAATATCAACTTAAGTATAATTCCTAACAATCTTCCCCTAGTTGATATGACAAAACCAAGTAATCACGAACTTCCCCTGAAGCTAATACATATGAAAGATAAACGAACTTCCCCTTAAACCATGCATATCATCAAGGATCTTCAAGTTGCAATCTTCAAACTATTCTTCTTCCCCTTTTTGTCATCATCAAATAGGGGATAAATGTAAGCAATCTTGATCTTCACAACCACAAATCAATATTACACGTCCAATTCATCTTTCCAATGTTTCAAAGTCGCCCACAATTAAGTTCTCCGCATCTTTAAATGAACTTGAAACAATAGAAATCAAAACCAGTAGTAGTAACAACCAGCAGTAGTAAAAACCTTCACCTCGATGTAGCATATAAATGGTTAAACATTTAAACACTTAAGCTTCCCATGAAACCCATATGTTAACCATTTGTTGAATCTTCAATTCTGTAAGCTCAATGTAATGATCACTGATGAAGAAAACTAAGTATTACCAACTTGATGCTGAAGTAGAACAACCCAAACTTGTGTCTTATATCTTGTACTAAAATTGACTTCGAACGTATACTTAACGTATAGGGAGATCGCAATCTCTTGACAATAAACACTGAGCACAATAACGTAACTCCTTCAAGTGTTTGTCAATTCGTAGTCACTTGAACGAACGAACAAGTTACCCCACATTGAAAAGGTATGATAAAACACAAACCTGTGAAACTCCACTTCATCGTCAAATAGGTGATAAAAACCTTTCTTCGTAATCAATTAAAGCAAATAAGAACGAGCCATAAATCTTTTAAGAACCGAAACCAAATCCAAAAATTTAAGCTCCTGTGTGTGTGTCTTTCTCTGACTTGTCACAAAGTCAGCCAAGAACCAAAATCTCTTCATGTGTGTGTCTATATCCAACCGAGAACCAAAACCTATCATAAAACATATGACCATTGTCCCACTATCATTGAGATAAAACAAACTCATCTATTATTCATGTTCACTTTGACAAGTTGAATTCACCACCGTCCCATGATATGTATTTATCACCAATGACATGTAGAATATATTAACCCCACAAATGAATCAGTGAATAATATTGCCATCATAAAAGTCCACCAATCTTTAATGAAGTACGAGGTTAATTCTTCACATGCATAAACAACAAACAGATTTGTACGAGGTTATATTTTACTTTATACCAAACTGCCAAACTTCCTTCAATCTTTATAAATGCTTGCCATCATTCAACTCAAGTAGTACCAGTAATACACTAAACACAATCCACAAATCAGTTTTCACTTGTGCCCCATTCATCAAACCAAACAGATTGCAAATCTCATGAATCCAAAACTGATCGTAGCAGCAAACGTCATTCAGTAGATGAGCAGTGGAAATGATATCTAGCAGTGGTAACATTTTAAGCGCAGCAGTGGGAAAATAAGCTTAGCAGTGGAAACGAACAACTTGCAGTGGTAAAATAGAACGAGCAGTGGTAATGATAGACACAAACAGTGGTAAATTTGTACTACCAGTGGAAATCATGAAGTCGAGCGGTGGAAACCATTAATGAGCAGTGGCAATATTATAGGACCAGTAACCTTAAACATCACCATATACTCTCAACCAAAGATAGCTTTGTACCACGCAAATCACAGCCATCGCGTTCCACAAAGAAAATAATTGTACTGATTTGCTCCATCACCAATGATCAGAAAGCAAACCCACATAAATATTAACACAATGCATTCTTCAAATATTCTATCACTAAATATATGCATGTGCACCGACCCATGATATCAATTAAAGAATATTATCCATGATTCACAATCTAATCCAAAACCAGTTCATGCCATCAGTAACATTATTCGAATGTGTAGTAGCAGCAACATAACCTCGACAACATTAATATGAACCATTAAACATATGTTGTTGATATTAAGTAACATACCCATGAGCAACATAAACTTGTAATACCACAGCAGATACGTAACCACCACACTGACTTGTATCCAACTGATCATCACCAGTAACTTTACTAATTCCACGCAAACCAATCGAGAAGCAGTAACCTCAGTTGTCACTTCTGTGGTACCAGTAACACTACTTTCAAATCCAATACCCTCAGGCCTTCCACTAGTAGAGTTACTCATAAGACAGTAAGCGTATCACCATCAGTATTCCCCAATAAATAGATACGATCTCATAGATGAAAGACCATAAGCATGCGAATTTTTCAATCAACCTAACATCAGACCAAACCCTTCTATTCCATGCCATAACTAATTCTGCTATTACATTCACATAAGCAGTAAGACCCTTAAATTACTTTGACGCCATGTAATAATTACAATAACTAGGGTTTGCTAGGGTTTTCTTTTAATAAATTTCTGTTATGAAACCCTAAAAATCTTCGAATGCAACTTAAAATCAATAGATTAGGGCATAAACTAACCACCATTAACTCCATAACTGACTTCCATAGTAGATTGATTAAGTAGAATAAGAAAATCAGCAAGTGAATAACAAAGAAACCCTAAAAATCGACTTACTAAAATTGTTTCTGCAGCAGACTTTGAGACCGTATATCTTTTTACTGAGAGCTCAGATCGAAGATCCCTCCGGTGGAACTCTTCATTGATATGTAGACAAGCTCCAGTAAAAATTTCAGCCCGATCCAATGGTTAACGAAGGAGTTATCGTCGTTTGAAAACTGTCCTGCAGAAAGATACGAAAATTGTACCAGTTTTGAATTTTTCTTGATTTCATCGATCTTCGACAAACAAAACCTTGTAAATCCTAGATATCAAGAGCCCCCGCTCTGATACCACATGTTAGAAACTAAATAACGCCATAATAAAGATAGTTTCTAGGACCGTTTTGGCTCAAGACTGATTAAGTCTTAATCTAGGAATAATAATGTTCACATGATAAAACATAGCGGAATAAGAACAAGATTATAAACAAGGTTTCTCGTCATCATCTCTACTCTAACATACACCAAAGACCCAATACTACGTGATCAAGTGTAGCACGGTTACACTCTAACAGCGATCTAAGATCGTTGAGGCTTAACACTAATCACCCTGGACGTTTTCCCATAAAACGTCTCTACACACACACACCTTTCTAGGTTTACATTGTGACACACATGAATGAATAAACCTATTCCCTGTATTCTCTTTATATAATAGAGAACTAGGGTTACAAAATACTACGAAGGACTATATTGAAATAACTTCTTTGTAAAGCAAGTCCTTTGTCTTTTGCATTCTTCACTTTGTCATCATAAGTCCTTTATCTTTCATATTTTGTCAATATCAACTTAAGTATAATTCCTAACAGTTGCTGCTGGTTGTGGTGGTGGTGGTGGTTGTGGCTGGTGGTGGTAGTGGCTGATGGTGGTAGTGGTGGCTAGTGGAGGTTGCTGCTGCTGGTGGTGGCTGGTGGTTGTGGTAGTGGTGTTGGTGATGCTGGTGGTGGTGCTGGTGGTGGTGTTGGTAATGTTGGTGGTGGTGTTGGTGATGGTGGTGGCTGGTGGTGGTTGCTGCTGGTGGTTGTGGTGGTGGTGGTGGTGGTGGCTGGTTGTGGTGGTGGTGGTGGTTGCTGCTCGTGGTGGCTAGTTGTGGTTTTGATGGTATCTGGTGTGGTGGTGGTGGTTGTGGCTGGTGGTGGTAGTGGTTGATGGTGGTGGTGGTGGCTAGTGGTGCTGGTGGCTGGTGGTTGTGGTGGGGGTGGTGGCTGGTTGTGGTGGTAGTGGTGGTGGCTGGTTGTGAAAATAGAGGTGGTGGTGGTTGCTGCTGGTGGTGGTAGTGGCTGATGGTGGTAGTGGTGGCTGGTGGTTGTTGCTGCTGGTGGTGGTGGCTGGTGGTTGTGGTGGTGGTGGTGGTGTTGGTTATGCCGGTGGTGGTGGGGGTTGGTGATGCTGGTGGTGGTGGTGTTGGTAATGCTGGTGGTGGTGTTGGTGCTGGTGGTGGCTGGTGGTGGTTGCAGCTGGTGATGATGGCTGGTGGTTGTGGTGGTGGTGGTGGCTGGTTGTGGTGGTGGAGGTGGTGGTTGCTGCTGGTGGTGGCTAGTTGTGGTTGTGGTGGTGTCTGGTGTGGTGGTGGTGGTTGTGGCTGGTGGTGGTAGTGGTTTATGGTGGTGGTGGTGGCTAGTGGTGCTGGTGGCTGGTGGTTGTGGTGGTGGTGGTGGTGGTTGCTGCTGGTGGTGGTGGTGGTGGTTATGGCTGGTGGTGGTAGTGGCTGATGTTGGTAGTTGTGGCTGGTGGTGGTTGCTGGTGGTGGTGGTGGTGGTGGTGGTGTTGGTGATCCTGGTGGTGGTGGTGGTGGTTGGTGATGCTGGTGGTGGTGGTTGGTTGTAATTGTGGTGGTGGTGGTGGTGTTGGTGATGCTGGTGGTGGTGGTAGTGGTTGCTGCTGGTGGTGGTGCTGGTTGTGGTGGTGGTGGTGGTTGTGGCTGGTGTTGGTAGTGGTTGATTGTGGTAGCGGTGGCTGGTGGTGGTTGCTGCTGGTGGTGGTGGTGGTGGTGGTGTTGGTGATGTTGGTGGTTGTGGTTGTGGTTGTGGTGGTGGTGGTGGTGGTGGCTGGTTGTGGTAGTGGTGGTGGTGGTTGCTGGTGGTGGTGGCTGGTTGTTGTTGTGGTGGTGTCTGGTGGTGGTGGTGGTTGTGGCTGGTAGTAGTAGTCGCTAATGGTGGTGGTGCTGGCTGGTGGTGGTTGCTGCTGGTGGTGGTGGCTGGTGGTTTTGGTGGTGGTGGTGGCTGGTTGTGGTGGTGGTGGTGGTGGTGGTGGTTGCTACTGGTGGTGGCTAGTTGTGGTTGTGGTGGTGTCTGGTGTGGTGGTGGTGGTTGTGGCTGGTGGTGGTAGTGGTTGATGGTGGTAGTGGTGGCTAGTGGTGGTTGCTGCTGGTGGTGGTGGCTGGTGGTTGTGGAGGTGGTGGTGGTGGCTGGTGGTTTAGTCCGTTTTCATCGGTTTCCATTCGTTTTTACCTATTTTTGTTTGTTTTTACACGTTTTTGTGTTTAATTAATCACCCGAATAAAAATATAACCGATTTAATGAAACAGAACTAATCCAACAACACGATTTACACGTTTAGTCCGTTTTCATTCGTTTCCATCCGTTTTTACCCATTTTTTGTTTGTTTTTACACGTTTTCTATGTGTTATTACCCGAATAAAAATATAACCGATTTAATGAAACCGAACTAATCAAACAACACGATTTACACGTTTAGTCCCTTTTCATCAGTTTCCATCCATTTTTACCTAATTTTGTTTGTTTTTTACACGTTTTTGTGTTTAATTAATCACCCGAACAAAAATATATCCGATTTAATGAAACTGAACTAATCCAACAACACGATTTACACGTTTAGTCCGTTTCCATCCGTTTTTACCCATTTTTGTTTGTTTTTACATGTTTTTTATGTGTTATGACCCGAATAAAAATATAACCGATTTAATGAAACCGAACTAATCCAACAACACGATTTACACGTTTAGTCCCTTTTCATCGGTTTCCATCCGTTTTTACCCATTATTGTTTGTGTTTACACGTTTTTGTGTTTAATTAATCACACGAATAAAAATATAACCGATTTAATGAAACCGAACTAATCCAACAACACGATTTACACGTTTAGTCCGTTTTCATCCGTTTCCATCCGTTTTTACCCATTTTTGTTTGTTTTTACACGTTTTTTATGTGATATGACCCGAATAAAAATATAACCGATTTAATGAAACCGAACTAATCCAACAACATGATTTACATGTTTAGTCCCTTTTCATCAGTTTCCATCTGTTTTTACCCAATTTTGTTTGTTTTTTACACGTTTTTGTGTTTAATTAATCACCCAAATAAAAATATATTCGATTTAATGAAACTGAACTAATCCAACAACACGATTTACACGTTTACTCAATTTTCATACGTTTTTACCTTTTTTTTTTTACACGTTTTTTATGTGTTATAACCCGAATAAAAATATAACCGATTTAGTGAAACCGAACTAATCCAACAACACGATTTACACGTTTAGTCCCTTTTCATCCGTTTCCATCCGTTTTTACCCATTTTTGTTTGTTTTTACACGTTTTTTATGTGTTATGACCCGAATAAAAATATAACCGATTTGTTAGAAACTTTTTAAGTCTTTCTTTTATAACTTTGACCTTAAATATTTTTATTTGTGTTGTATAATATTTGATGAAAATTATACTAATGAAAATACATTTAAAACACAATCCATCCATCTAAAAGTATTATATAACACAAGATATAAAACTTAAGGTAAAAGTTGTAAAAGAAAGACTTAAAGGGTAAAACAACAACAATATTGGGACTTAGTATTTATCATCATCTATGATTACTGTTTTAGTTACTCTCCTCGGTTTTCTGAAGAAGCCGCCTGACTCAATAGTACTCATGATCTTGGAGAAAAGAAAAGTAGTTTGTGTTCATAAGATAAATTTTTTGAAAATAATTTAGAAGAATTTGGAGCCAAAATTTTGATCCAAAAATTTTAAATCACCTAATTATATGGCATTTAATATAAATAAGAGCCCATATTCATGAAAATACCCTGTTTTGTCTCCTAATTAAACTAAACACTGCAACCAAAACACAAAAGTCAAATCTTCAATCACCATTACTCTCCAAGCCAGAATCATTTTCTTATACACATTGTTGCTCAAGAGTCGTCATGGAAATGATCGAAAACATTGATACTGATATTTTGCTTCCAGATAATGAAGCTGGTGTTAACACAATACAGTATGAGGATGAAACATATTCTTCATCTGATGAAGAAAATGACAACCAATTAAATCGAAAACTATCTAATAGGGGCATAACCAGGCTAGCTAAGTTTCTCCTTCAATATGGCCATCTTGGTCAAATAAAGCACAATGTAACCATCGATGCGTTGAATAGGGTTGCAGGGTTAAACAGAGCACTGTTTGCGAGTTTTTTAGGAGATGTGGTTCGTTAGCACATAGGTTTGAAGGTTCTATCCTGGAAGAAGGTGGATAAAGAATCAAGACAAAAATTATGGGATGAAATCACGGTACATATATACTAATTTTTAACCCAGTATATAAGTTTAATTTATCAATTATCTACAACTAATTAAAAACATTGTGTTAATCTTTGTAGTGATATTTTGATGTTGATGTGACATTCAAAAAGGTGGTAATGAATCGTCTTGGTCAACTGCTAAGGAATTACAGAATGAAACTCAGGGAAAAATACATATTGCCCAACCTAGATACACCTGAGAAAATGAATGAAAGGCCGGAAAAGTATAGTACAATTATGACACAAGAACAATGGGTTGAGTTTGTAACCTACACGACCACCAATGAATACAAGGTTTTAATTAGTCATGTTTATTTAAGTTTATGTGTCATTTCATAATTTTAATTTGCAGCATTATCGCATATCTAAATGCCTTATGATTTTGTGTTTTTAGGAGAAATCAGATAAAGCTAAACTGTCGCGTTCCAAAAATATTTATTAGCATAAAATGGAACGAGGTGGATATGTTTATGTTAAAGAGAAAATGGTAAGGTTATACATACGGTTTGTTTTACTAATTGATCAAACTCGATTATCTTGGTTTAACTTTACATATATGTGTATGCACTTGATGTCCATTAGATCGAAAAAAAAAGAAATTGAAGCAGATGTTGAACCGCCGCGTAGTGTATTGTGGATCAAAGGAAGGCAAAACAAAGACAGAGAATCACCAGATGCTGAGATTAGTTCGGTGGCAGATAAACTTGTAAATTTGACTGAAAATTCTATTATTATGCTTATATACTAGCAGCATTAACTTTGTACTAGCCGTACTAACTTGTATACTAGCAGTTCTAACTTTTAATACCAACAATTTCCATATTTTTTTTTTGCAGAAAGAAGCTGATGAAAAGAACAAGGAAGGAACCTTGGATGTTGATGATGGCACTGATGCCATGACAGTTGTGTTTGATAAGGAAAAGGGATGTTATGCAAGAGGAGTGGGAAATGGAGTTACATATAAGAGGTATTTTAATCTTCCTCGAACCAGAAAAGAAACTGATGAAATAATTGAGTTACTTCAAACTCAACTTGATAATGAGAGAAGCGAGCGTCAAAAAAACGATCTACTGCTCAATAAACTGTCCACCGAGATGACAGAAAAAGATGACCAGGTCAAGAAATTGTCCGCGGAGATGGCAGATACAAAAGGAATGTTTTCTAAAATGCTGAGTCTTTGGAGTTCACAAGGGATTCAGTAGGATATGGCATCTCAATTTCCATTAGACTCAGATGTAAGCCATTTTTTATGTTGTTAACAATTTCATTTTCTAATGCTAACACCAATGTATTTCTTAATTTAATTTAATTATATTGCAGGTGATGACTCCAATGGCCATTAATAATATAGATATCAGCGCTAATGATCATCAGGTGGTCAACGGAACTCAGTCCAGTGTTGGTGTACGTGCACGTGATAAAGATGTGATAATTCAGAAGAAGCCTACTGGGATTGAAACTTTGGAACCGGTAATGGAAACAATGGTAAGGAGTAAAACATTATCCCCCTTTGATTTTTTTAATTTTACCTACATGACTAATGTGCCGTGTTTTATATATACATATAGGAACGTGTTAAAAATGTTAAGAAAACACCAAAGACACGACAAAATGGGTCTGTAGATTCCCAATCGCAAGGAGATGCATCTCCAACAAAAGAACTACCAAAAGTATGTATTTCAACATGTTTCTTGTTATTTTATTTTTTTTAAAATAATGTACCGTGTTTTATATATACGTATAGGAACCTGTTATAAATGCCGGGCCTAAGAAAACGAGTAAGTCACGACGAAACGGGTCTCCAACTTCCCTATCGCAGGATAATGTGTCTCTAACAACACAAGCACAAGTATTTATTTCAACATGTTTCTTGTTATTCTTAATTTTGTTTAAATAATTTCTGATATATACATATGCAAAAATTCTTTTTTTTTTAGACAATCAATTGCAAACTGTGGCACATAAAGAAAGCAAATATTGTTGCTTTCGGTCGTATACACAACATTCCAGGAAAACAAATGCTACATAACCAACCACTCCCAAATGATTGCTACAGAGTCTCAATTGATAAATCTTTAGTTGATGCAGCATGCATACCGGACGTAGGGAATAATGGGTTAAAAACAGTTAGGGAAGGCGTAGGTAATTTCTTTGTATGGCCAAAGGATCAAGTTATTCTTGCTGATCATGAGGAGGTGCATACAAGTGTCTTTTGTTTACTACAGGTTACACCACCAACTACGAAACCAAAAGTTAGTGAAAACATTATTCTTGGACCAAAATTACAAGCGAAGCGCAAAAATTATGTCTCTAGTGCAGAAGTGCAAAAGCAAGCTAAGGGGGTCCGGGGAAAATTCAAAAGGTTTTAACTTATAGTAGTTGAGAATTTCATTAAATGCGACATTAAAATTCTATATATATTTTGTTCATTTATATACATTCGAGTTTTATGGAATTTAAAATTGCTTTTTGTTTTTAATTCTGTTTTATTTATATACTAGCAGTAGTAACTCTGATCCAGCAGTACTAACTTAGTACTAGCAATACTAACATCATTGGTCACTCTTTTCTTTAATTCGATGTGTGACTAAATATTACCAAATGCCACACAAATTAACAATTCATGTGACCATTGGATTAACATTAGTCACACAGAATACACATGTCTGCATTTTAAACAGCATATGGTCACACTTATTAACACTTTTGGCCACTGTTTGCTTAATTGTATGTGACTAAATACCCAAAAAAACATGCGTTGTGTGACTAAATATTACAAAAGGCCACACAAACATAAAATTCATGTGGCCATTGGATTATCAATAGTCACACAAAATACACATTTCTTCATTTTAAACAGCATACGGTCACACTTATTAATGATTTTGGCCACTGTTTGCTTAATTGTATGTGACTAAATACCCAAAAAAACATGGTTTATGTGACTAAATATTACAAAAGGCCACACAAACATAAACTTCACGTGGCCATTGGATGATCAATAGTCACACAAAATACACATTTCTTCATTTTAAACAGCATATGGTCACACTTATTAACGTTTTTTTGCCACTGTTTGCTTAATTGTATGTGACTAAATACCCAAAAGAAACATGCTTTATGTGACCAAATATTACAAAAGTTCACACAAACATAAACTTCATATGGCCATTGGATGATCAATAGTCACACAAAATACACATTTCTTCACTTTAAACAGCATATGGTCACACTTATTAACACTTTTGGCCACTGTTTGCTTAATGGTATGTAACTAATTACCCAAAACAAACATGCTTTGTGTGATTAAATATTACAAAAGGCCACGCAAACATAAACTTCATGTGGCCATTGGATGATCAATAGTCACACAAAATACAAAATTCTTCACTTTAAACAGCATATGGTCACACTTATTCACACTTTTGGCCACTGCTTGCTTACTGGTATGTGACTAAATACCCAAAACAAACATGCTTTGTGTGACTAAATATTACAAAAGGCCACGCAAACATAAACTTCATGTGGCCATTGGATGATCAATAGTCACACAAAATACACATTTCTTCACTTTAAACAACATATGGTCACACTTACTCACACTTTTGGCCACTGCTTACTTAATGGTATGTGACTAAATACCTAAAACAAACATGCTTTGTGTAAGGTCACACTTTATGTAAACACAAGTATAAGAATGATAGAAAAGAGATGAGAGGGAGAGATGGTTGATTAAGACAATAAGAGAAATAGAAATGAAAGAGTTTGCATAGAATTATGAATTAACCAACAAGTTTACAAATGACCTAAGGCTTCTATTTATAGGGAAGGAGCTAGGGCAACACTCCCACTCCTTCCATTCATCTTAAACGTGGGCTTTGTGGCCCATGGGTTTCATTCCTTAAGCCTAGTAAACTTAATACATTAAGTAAATGATAGTGAATAATAGTTAAGCAACCTAACATTATTACAAATGACCGAGACTTGATAAAATGGTAAAACTCAGGTTCCAACAATCTCCCCCTAAGGGTCGGTCATCATGGTTGCTTGACGTCTTTGTTGTAATCTTTGACTTTCATAGCTTCAGACGTCTTCAGAAATGATAAGAATAATGATGGATATACTTTGCTCTTTGACTTTGTTCTTTGATGATGTTGTAGTGATTGTGTTACGAAGTACTCTGCCAATCGTCACTCCTGCGTCTGTGGTGGTTGTCCGCCATTCCAACATGCTCATACATCTTTGAGTTCTGACTTATACATGCACGTAGTCCCTTTCTTTCACATAAGATCTTTGGTCTTTAAACTTTGTAGATTCTTCTTTTTGGCGTAGAATCTTACTTTGAACTTTGTGTTACTTTGATCTTTGAGGGAGCTTTTTGATGATAGCAAGATGCATGTATGAGCATGTGGAATCCGTCATCATGGAAGTGAGGTACCTGCGAGTAGACAGTTAGCAATAAATCACCGGTACTTACGGATAAGGAATTAGAGCTCATCAACAGCATATTGTGAAGACTCCTTCTAATCCTTATCCAGGCCGTTCCCATATCAGATACTCCCGAAGGAGCTTACGAGACCTACTAGGTAGCTCAATGACTGGGTGAGTTGCTGGGGATCACTCCACGACTGTAGACCGTAATGGAACCACCGCAAACACTAAGCGTAACCCTTGTGGGGTTACCAAAGTGACCTGCTGTCAGGGCTGTTAGATGTTGACCCTGGCAGGATTTCCGTTCAATCATTGAGAAATACATAAGTAATCCTCTCATAAACGTTCTTGGCAGATTGCTAAGATCTGCGAAGGACTCGATAGTTTACAACTGATGCTCATTGATGTAGAACACCAGTCGTAGAAATACTAAGTGTTCCTAAGAGATCTTTGATGTATCTCAAGGCTCTAGACTCTATAAGTGCACACCTAGGTTTCCTATGCGGAGACTGGGGATGTCCTATTTCAATATCAACCGTCTCTAAGAGATAGGTCGATAGGTTACGCGGGTTCCCCTGTGAGAATGAAACAAGTCCTTTTAAGAGAACTTGAGTGGTTAAGAAGGTTTAGTGCATTGCGTCACTGGGTCCATGACGACTTAATCTTCAATACCGGTGTTGCCCTAGCAACAACCAGTAGCATACGTATTGAACCCGGTGTCTGCCCTAAGGTTGAACATATGGAGGGCTATTTCTTTTCACCCTTTTCTTTGCTTTTCTTTTTAATTCTTCAACTCCTTCTTTCCCTTTCATTCATTTCTCCTTTTTTCGTATCATACCTAAGGACTTCTAATTCTAACTATGGGAGATGTCCTTGGGTAGATCCCTCCGGCTCTGGCGGATCATAGGACGGATATTCCTATCTTAATCACCTTATAACTCCAACAGTAGCCAGGAAACCTTTGATTGAAAATCTCTCAAAGTGTTTGTGATAATCAAATAATTTGGTTAACACTTTGAGAGTTTTGTGTACACTTTTAAAGGGCTCCCCCTGCACATGTGCTCATAAGTGTTTAAATAAATTTGCACATGCGGGAGGAGCAATCACTTTTGAATTGATCCACTTTCCGTGAACACGACCGATTCGAGACACGCTTACATCACTAGTTAGACTAGCTTGAAATTATTACCCGGCCTGATCAAGTTCACAGAAAGTTTCTCGAGACGGTACTTTTCTACTAAGACATATCCTTTTCGAGACACGCTTACGTGGTTAGTTAAAGAGATGCATTGTCAGCTTTTAGGTGACAACTAGCTCTAGTAACTAACTTGATGTTATTACCCGTCGAGGATAAGTCCTTTCGATGTTACTAACTTGTATTATCTCGTCAATTCCTGGGTTAATATTGAGTCTAGCTCGCACATGATACAACTTAAAGCTTTGACTTCGTATGTTTTAATCACCTTTACATTTTCTCCCCCTCAAAAATAGCATATAAAATGATGTTTTTGACAAAATTTTAGATTAAAATATGCCTTTTGAGTCTTACGGGGAGATTCACAAAGAATTTTTTTGACGTTGAGCAAAGTATTTTGTGTTGACAAGTGCTCCCCCTCAACAAGTGATTAGGTCTTATTGAGGTGAAATACTTGTCCTTTTGAGCAGAATTATGAGAAATCATAAATGTTTGTTTAATTCTACTCAAAAGTAAGAAGCCTTCGCTCCTTATGTTTAGGATTGAGGCACTGAAGCGTACCTCAGGGTCCTTTCTATACAAGATCGGGTTGTACACTGTTATGTGTGCACAAACCATCAAAACATGATTTTGACAAAGCATTTTGATTTTGAATACTCCCCCTCAAAACGACCATGTGTTTTGACATTTTTAAACTTTGGAGCGAATTGGGGAGCAAAGGTTTGAAAAATCTTGAACAAAATTTTGAAAAGTTTTGAAAAACTTTATGAAAAATTTTGAATAAATTTTGCTCAAGATTAAGAATTTTTAGATAAGCTTTGCATGAGAACTTCTTCTTGTTTTCAAGGAAAAGTGCACGTTTTGTTTTAAGAAATGGTTTAGCAGGGCACTTTCCTTTCTTTGAAAACCAAATTGTACACTGAAATGAGTGCACAAGTCATTGTTTTAATACAAAATTAGTTTTCTTTAAACAAAAATACTCCCCCTCAAATAATGAATGTTATTCGAGAGAAAGTCTTCTTGAGCAGAATTTTGAATCGTATTATAAAATACTTTTTGAAAATTCATGACACGACTCTGCTCAAGGTTTTAGAAAAAAACACAATCAAGTATTATACAACAAAGAATGCTTGAAATTCAAAACTCTTTTACTGTTGAAAAGTTGTTTGAGACCCGGAGTCTCTCTTTTGAGTTTTAAAATCTGAAAAAGATTTCCATCTAAAGTTGAACCTCATGGGTTCTTTTTGAAGATTTGTTTCTGTGATGAATGGAAAACTTCCGGTATTAGGGATGCCCAAATCAGAGTCATTCTTTTATCGTAGCCAAAGCATTCCAGATTTTGAAAATTTGAAAAGTTTAGAACAACTTTGCTTTGGTCTTCACACTTGCTTTACCGGTGTAAAACAAGAGTGTAGAGTTTGGAAAAAATTTGTTTCTCACCATTTTGAATCCATTTACCAGTTTAGCCTTTAACACATTTAGCCCTTTGACTTCAAAATATGTTCCATAAGAAACATTTTGTCGAATGTTGAAATTTTGACTTTCAATGAGATGACATGTACTTGCACACAGAGAAAAATGCATCAGGCACAAACAAGTATACAGATGAATCAAAAAAAAAAAAAAAAAAAAAAAAAAACTCATTCTAAATCTACCAAAATTGCTCACAATTCTCTAATAAACACACAAGATCACAGATTAACTCATCCTATCACTCGAGATTATCCAATTATGATAATGGTTAGGGGTTATGATTTGAGACTTTGCACGCATGTTAGCATCAAAATGCAAGAATATTGTACAAACAAACGCCCTAGTAGTAGCAGCAAAGACATCGACATCTTAAACCCTAAATCACTTGATTTCAAACCTATGTTGTATCTAATCGTGTAAACCCACCAATCGAGCATTCTTTAGTGTTCTCTAAAGTTATATGAAATAATTAAATAGACTAAACACATAAGAAAAGAAAGAAACACCCCGATCGATAATTACATGAACCCTAGTTTCTGATTATGCCTTTTGACCGTTGAAAAACATTTGAAACATTTAGGGAACGATAAGACAACAGCAATGAAGAAATTAGAAACTCACAATCGAAAAGAAATCGAGGATAAAAAATTGTTAGTCTGATTATGTGTGAAACTTTTGAGAACATTTGTGAAAACATTGATGCGAGCCTGTTTTATTTTTTTCATGCAATGTCCTTTTACCTAAGTTTAAGACTTTTGTGAACTTTACTCATTAAAGGTTAACTACTTTTCCATTTGAAGTCTAAACATGGTTAAATTGGAATCCTTGCTGAAAAAATTCATTTCTCCCCCTCGAATTAGCATTTATTTTGTGAAACATTTTTGCACATTTTAATTCGAGGGATCATAGAACCTTTTGAAAATGAGTTTTTAATCCGAATGATGAAGAAACATTTTATCCTTGAAGAATAATGATTAGGTGTGCAAACTTCATGATTTTGTGAAAAATTTTCTCCCCCTCAAAACATGTTCCATTTTGACAATGTAAAGCAAAATATGTTTTAATGTAGGAACATAGTTTTGAAGAGTAGAAGTTTGTACAACTAGAAAGAAGATTCTTTTTGCAGTTTTTTTTTTCTTTTTTTTTTTTTTTTTTTTTATATTTTCTTTAAGATAGAATATTTAAAAAAAATTTTGATGTTTGACTCTCTTAGTTTTTAAGAAAGTTTTGCAAATCATATGGAGTCAAACACCGCATACCAATATGGTGAACTAAATCAACAAACCTTGATGGAGGTAATGCCTTTGTAAACAAGTCCGCCAATTGGTATTCAGTTACCACAAACTCTAATTCAATTGTACCCTTCTCAACATGCTCCTTTATGAAATGGTAGCGGAGAGCAATTTGTATGGCCTTAGAATGATGAATGGTGTTGCACGAGATTGAAAAAGCACACTTTGAGTCGCAGTACATTGAGATTTAGTCAAATACATAGCCGTAGTCCGTGAGCTAAGTTCTCATCCAAATGACGTGAGCATAGAAAGCAGACATGGCTACATACTAAGCTTTTGTTGATGACAGTGATGTACAAGCCTGCTTCATTGACTGTATCCCTTTGTAACTAAACAAGATTTGTTGCGAATCACTGTGCCTTCTGCGTCCAGCTTGTTTTCCAAATCCATTTTGAAGGGTGATGTTGGTAGAACGTATGCAAATTAGACGGATCCAAATTGCGAGAAGATGACTCCATTATATCAGGAACGGTCGGGGTCGGTGCAAATGGATTGAAGAAAGTATTTCCATCATAATCTGCAGGTTGTGGTACTGATTGTTGTAATGGATCTTCAGCTGATTGTCTGGAGTTGGAAGTGGTTTGTCCTATTGTTGTTGGAGATGCAATTGGAGGACCGTCTTTATCAACAATTGTTGTTGTTTGTTGAGGTGTGTCAGGTACTTGATTATGATCAAGGTGTGCAGCGGAAATTAGTGAGACCTCAAAAGGACGGTTTTCAATCATATCACCCAACAATGGAAAAAACAAGGTTTCCAATTCTTTGCGAGAGAGTGACAATGGTTCAGCCGAAGAATCCGGAAAGTTTAGACGGTTGGATGCGGGTCCTAAGCTGTTGTGCTTAGAAGCCATTGCTGAAGTGCTTTAAACGGTTGATTACGGGTCCTAAGCTGTTGTGCTCAGAAGCCATTGCTGAAGTGCTTTAAACGGTTGATTACGGGTCCTAAGCTCAGAAGCCATTTCAGAAGCCATTACATTAAGCGCGGGTCCGAAACTGATTTGTTCCGAAGCCATTCGATTATGTCCGGGTTTCGCACTGAAGTATACGAAAGCCATTGCTGAAGAATCTGCAAAGAAAGAAAGTAGAGACAAGAAAACAGAGAACAAGGATCCCCAAGAGAAACTGGGTTCCAGATGTTAGAAGCATAAAGATGTAGTGTCGATTATCTTCTTGACACTCGAACACACAATTCCGATGGTTTTCATTCTAGTCTCAGAGGTAGAAGTTGTGGAGATCACATTAGTTTTGGTGCAAATGTCTAAAATCTTTCCTGTAGGAATCCACCTAAGACCAATTGATTTGAAAACTCTACCCGTGGGTACCCACCTAGTGTTAGATCTAGGAGATGTTTTCCTTTTAGATGCAGTTGAATGAAATGTGGGAGCATCACTTCTTAGAGAAAACCTACGTCCTATGTTGATCCACTTCTTAGGTTTCTGACTTATGACTTTTGGTTCAACGGGTTTGTTTGTCTTAGTCGATTGAGCCTTTTCAAGTGAATTTCCTTTTTGAAGATATTTTAAAGCACAAACAACATGATTATTAACGCAACTACTCTTAGATGCTAGCCAATTCCTATTAGTTTGTTGAGAACTCCTAGGTTTTGGTGTGCTACTACTGGCAGTGTTTTGCACTACAGTGGAAGGCATCACACGAGGTTTTGAACCTAGAATTCCATCCTTTTGAAGTAGCGCCTTTTTCCTAGCCTTTTCTAGATCATAGTTCTTGTACATGTCATATTTGCCATAAAACTCTTTACTTTTAATGCTCGTTTTAGACACTGTGGTTGAACTAATCCTAGATGAGCCAGGTATAATCACGTGTTGAGATTTAGCAGACACAGATGCATTTTCCTTAGGCCAAGAATGTGGAGTGACTGGTTTTGTCAAATTGTTTTTCTCAACAACTTGGGAGGCAAACCGAGGTTTTGAAAATTTAGATCGTTCAGATTTAAATGCAGTAGGTTGTCTAACCACTGCTTGTTTTCTGATTGTTTGAGAAGGCGGTTTCCCCAAGATTGATGGTTTTGCAAACTTAGTATCCACACTATTGCCAGTCAGTCTTCTTAATTTGTTTTGTAATGCAGCATGTGCAAACACCTTTTCTTGAATTTGACCTTTTAAAAGCTCATTTTCTTTAACTAATGTATCCACACGTTTTCTTTGTTCATTCAAAAATTGACCATTGTTGCCCGAATTTAGAGATTCGTTTTGCATTTGAAGTTCAAGTGAGATGCAATGTGCCTCTAGTTTTGAAAAATCTTTATGACACTGGGCAATGGTCTTTTTGAGAAGAAGGTTTTCAGACTCAAGAGTTTGATTTGATGTTTCAGTCATTAGATTATCATGTAAAGACTCAGACACAGAACGTTTGTCAAGACATTGTACAACATCCTGGTCAACCTCTTCTTCATTACTGAAGTTAGGTTGCTCAGATTGTTGTTTCTCATTTGCAGACATAATATGATCAACAGTAGATTGTACCTCAACCATTTGCTCTTTGTCAAAGTTTGGTTCTTTGTCATAGATGGGTATGACATCTTCCTCATCCATCTGTTCTTTGTCAAAGTTGGGCTCTGAGTCGTAGAAGGGTATGATCTCTGCACAGTCTTCATCTGTATCATTCCCCAATCTGCTGTTGTCATCCTGCACTTCTGATTCTGTCCCATTGTAATCCATGAAAATCAAATTAGCTTCCAACACATCAACCATATTAGATTGCTCTTCTTGAATCTGCAACTTCTGTTCATTCATTCTTTGGACATAATTTCTTCTGTGAAGAATTGCCTTCTCAATCGAATCCAAATCTCGTATCAATATGTCTTTGAAAGTTTCATCCTCGATTCGGGATTTGATGAACTGCTGAAACTGTTCCTTGATCACTCTGAAGGTGGCGTTGGATTCATTCTCGTGAACTTCTTCTGATGCAAGCTGCTTTTCAAGTTGATTCACGTTTTCGAACATCATGTTCGTGAAAATGTCAAAGTCTTCTCCAAGGAGTGATGGAAATGCCCGTTTGAATCCATACTCGGAACGAGTTCCTGCTAAGTCTTTGTTTGAGAGGACCTTAAGGTGTGACTTAAGTGATCTACACTGTTCCATGCATCTCTTCACTAAATATGTCTCTAACTCATGCATCAGCGACCTTGATTGATACATTTTCTCTCCGTTTAATCTCACAATTGGATCTTCAGAATCATCAGAATCATGCTCTGGGCATGTATTATTCATGTGAGATTCCTGCATGTTTGCCATCAACATCATATCTGTTGTATCGGTTTCCAAATCTGCTGTATTGGATTCCAAATCTGCATATTCATCATCAGATGGAATATCTCCCATGACCCTTTGCAAAACAGCATTGAGATTACCCCCTTCAACTTCCATTTGACTAAGTGTGGCATTGTATTCAACATAATCGTCAAAGAGTGGAGTTGATTCATAATCTTGATCTTCCATATCTGCAATATTTTCTGTATATGCCAAAAACGCCATGCTCGGTTCGATAAGATCTTCTTCATCATCAGAATCTTTCATTGTGTTTAAGCATTCAGAAGTTGAAGTCATAGCGCCATTGCCTTTCTTAGAAGATACTTGACTAAGCTTCACTAGATTTTGCAGAAGAGATTGCACATTATTATGTAGTGTAGCAGGATGGTACAGTGGAATGAAGAGAGGCTCAGGTTCATTCGGAGGATTGAAGAAGAGACCATTAGGAGTGTAAATTAAGGATCCATGGTCAACAACTGGAGTTGGTGGAGCAGGGAGAATGGTCTTTAGTGGATTCATGCTTAAGCAAGATTCAAGAATTTGCTTCATTCTGAAGTGATGTAGTTCTTCTGTACGATGCATAGCTTCAAGATATTTCCACATTTCATACGCACTAGCTTGAAAGTCCATATACATGTAAATTGAGTTGGGAAGTGCCACTGTTATGAACCATACAGCCTGTTGGTCAGCATCGTACTGAGCAAGTTCAGTTGCATTCAAATCTTCATCAGTTTGTATTCTGATAATCCCTGTTGAGTCAACAAGAAATATCATTTTGTATGGACCATCTTGAATGGATTTAAGCATGAGATCTGCAGCAGGACGATCTGTGAGCCATTGTAAAAATCTCCGTTTCCAAACAGTATACGTTCCCGGTAGCAACATCGGAGGCCTTGATTCATTGCCAAAGAGCAGAACATGACGAATGAGGGAGTTGTGACTTCGTAGTTGAAGATACTGTTGCTGATGAGAATATTGGTGAGGAAGGTAGTTGGCAGAAGGTATTTGAGACATTGAAAACGACATTTCTCTCCCCCTTGATTGATGCGATGTAATCGAAATAATCAAACCAAAATGTCACACTCAAGGTCGAAATAGTGATTTCTGGTTTTCCCTCCAAAATAATTTGAAAAAAAAAATTTTCTTACCCAAAATTTGAAAATCACTATGAAATGCAATTATAAGGTTGCAAGAAAAATTTGAGTTTCAAAAATTTTGCCGCCAAATTTCACCGAAAAAAATTTGAATTTAGGCCTAAAAATTTGAATTTTGGGCCAAAATTTTCAACGTTATACCAAAATTGAAATTTCGCGTAAAAATTGAACGTTTAGTCTCCTGTAAAAATTAAATTTTACTCAAATTTTCCCGCCAAAAAACTTTTTTTTTTTTTTTTTTTTTTTTTTTTTTTTTTTTTTTAAATTAAGAAGATAGTAAGGAGAGATTTAGAAAGAAAATTTTAGAAAGATACTTGTGTAATTATGGATCTTGTAGAAAGTGTAGAATTAACCAATTATCGAGAAACTTAGTCCAACTTCAAATGAGATTTCGATAATATGTTTGCGAAACTTGGAGGATTTTCGAGAAACACAGTTTTCGAAACTTGGAGAAAAGATTTCGAAAGTTAGCAGTTTTATCGAAAACTAAGATTTCGATATTAATCAAGTTATCGAGAAAAATAGTTTTTCGAAACTGTGCTGTTTTATCGAAAACAAAGATTTCGATATTTATCAAGTTATCGAGAAAAATAGTTTTTCGAAACTGTGCTGTTTTATCGAAAACAAAGATTTCGATATTTATCAAGTTATCGAGAAAAATAGTTTTTCGAAACTTTAAGTCAGTTTCTCGATAATTATAATGATTTCGAAAAAAATGTAACTTTTCTCGAAAATTACACTAAATTTCGAAACACAGTTTTCGAAATTATACAATTTCAAAAACTTTCCCAAAAGTCGAAGTACTTAACTTTCTTATACAAGAAAGAAAATACCGAGTCCACACAAACGAAGTCGAGGTAGTGCACTTAGAGAAGATCTTGAAATTGAGGATAAGCAAGTTCTCGATAACTTTGTAGTAGTTGTTTTACAAAGAAAGCAATCCTAAAACTCGTTTTTATTTCAAGATTCTTGTACTTTTAAGTATAAAATGATGAGATCTTTAAGAAAGTTGAAAACTTTATTAACTTTTTCAAAAATAAAAAAGATTTAGATAAATAGTACAAATCTCCAAATCGAATTTTTTGATAAAAGTTTGGAACTTTTTGGTTTGTTTTGATTTGTAGAACAAGTTTGTAAGCAAAGATGTGCTAAAAACCAAGAAACAAACAAGAAAGTACAAAAATTTTGACAAAAAACGATTTGAAAAAAAACAAGTTTAAGATCGAGATGAATGAAAACAACAAACTACACCTTCTTCCGGCGAATGATACCACTTGTAAGGTCACACTTTATGTAAACACAAGTATAAGAATGATAGAAAAGAGATGAGAGGGAGAGATGGTTGATTAAGACAATAAGAGAAATAGAAATGAAAGAGTTTGCATAGAATTATGAATTAACCAACAAGTTTACAAATGACCTAAGGCTTCTATTTATAGGGAAGGAGCTAGGGCAACACTCCCACTCCTTCCATTCATCTTAAACGTGGGCTTTGTGGCCCATGGGTTTCATTCCTTAAGCCTAGTAAACTTAATACATTAAGTAAATGATAGTGAATAATAGTTAAGCAACCTAACATTATTACAAATGACCGAGACTTGATAAAATGGTAAAACTCAGGTTCCAACACTTTGTGTGACTAAATATTACAAAAGGCCACGCAAACATAAACTTCATGTGGCCATTGGATGATCAATAGTCACACAAAATACACATTTCTTCACTTTAAACAACATATGGTCACACTTATTAACACTTTTGGCCACTTTGTGTTAAATTGTATGTGACTAACTCCAAAAAAATAACACCCATTGTGTGACTAAATCATCACAAACGTCACATTTATTGTATATTCATGTGGCCATTGGATTATCAATAGTAACACAAAATACACATTTACTTGAATATATCATCTCAAATGTCACATATATTATATATTTATGTGGCCAAAGGACGAACAATAGTCACTCTCAAAAAACATTCGTGTGACTATAAGGTGTTTACGGTCACTGATAATGACTAATCCAACAAAACGGTGGCGGGACCTATGGTGACACACAACGAAAAAAACGTGTGTGACTATATGCATATCGTCACACATTTTTGGCGTGACCGATACAACTTTTTGTACCAGTGTGATCTCATCCCCAGTCCAAGCTGATAACAGTTTGAAGGTATAAAACATATTCACTTTCTACAATACGTCTTATTTAAAGATACACCCGTATATGCTAGAATATTCTTTCTTATTCCCTAATCTAAATATCTAGAATATTGCGTATCCAACCTCGATACGCCGTATCGAGACGTCAGACAGAAGCCTACAAATACCGAACCTTAATTCGGATTTCACACACAATTCTACCACCACCAGAAAACAAAGAAGCTTTGTTCCACCAAGTTTTCAGTTCCCAAAGTGAAAGAACAAGAGGAGAAGGTCCCATATCATCATACAAAGTGTATTCAATCGATTTGCTTATTAATTACATTATGTCTTTCGTTTGTAATCCGTTTGTATTTACTTTCATATTTGCTACTGAAATTATGGTCTAACACCCTTGGGTGTTAGCCATGTTATGACCACATTTATGTTATTCCGTTTATGAAGATTTAATGCATTATTTTGAATAATTTATGTGTTTATCGCTCAATACTCATTTATTTGTTTATCATTCTATGTCTATTATTTAACTGCTGCTTTCTTTTAACATTAACTGTTTTGCCAAGATAATTTTTTGCACAAAGGGCGCATGTTGTCAGTTGGCACTTGGGACAGTTAAGTCTTGATATGTCTGTGGTTAGTATTCCACAGAAATAGCAGATTGTGTAATTTGTGACCGTGTTTTCTTTCCAATCATGCTCACAATTCTTACTTTGAACTGGCAATTCTTTGCTTGGTTTCCATGATCCTACGGATTAAAAATTACGTTGCCAGGAATTTTTATCTTGTACTAAAGCTCAAAAACTAAAACTTTAAAGTACAAGTTATTACTTAAAACACACCTTTTTATTAAAATACTGTGGAAGCTTTGTTACAATGGTGGTGGTGGTGGTGATTGTAGGTGAATTGGTGATTTCAAACTTAGAAACTTATGCCCTTATATAGATGGGCTTACAAACCTTCAGACAAAAATAAAAACGTAAGCAATGACGTAGAAGAGGCCATTATTTAATCTTTTCACAATTGGCCGACACAACTTTCATGATTTTCACACATGAAAGGGACATTTGCGGACATACTTGATAATTATTTTACATATGAAAGGGACCTTTGAAGACTTTTGAGGTCCTTTGAAGACTTTTGCACATCAAGACAATTCTCCTTTTGAAAACCCGTGATATGTGAAATAATTGTGTGGAATAATTTCACATGCGGGCCCTTCTTGCTTTTGGATAGAGATATTGATCTATGGGACGATTCAATTTTAAAGTATTCAGGCAATAATCATCCCACCCGGGGTCCACGATAAAAATTGAATCGTCATCACTGTCGTCACTGTCCACTAGAAATCCTTTCCTGTTGTAGTGACATTTCTTTTCTTTTGGGTTCTTGTCTTGGACTTCCATAGGCTTAGATATTATTGCGGCCCAATCGTTGTGCGAGAGCTTCCAGTTCGATGAGGATTCTTCGGGCTTCTTTGTTTTGGATTCTAACATCTTCCCTTTGGTCAGACCAATGGTTGTCTTTTGTTGACTTTCCAAAGCAGACTTGAGCTTTGCACTGTATGATTGCTTGTAGGTTTCGCATTGCTTTGACTGCATCTTTTGCTGCTGATAGTTCGATATCTTGGGCGACTGATCTCCATGCATCAGATTTATCCATTCTGATTGGATTTTGATTGGCTCTAAGTTGGTACTGCCGGTACATTGCTCCTGGTTCTTCATGAGTAAAGATCGTTTTAGTAAAGATTATTGGGAGTGGTTGAAAGTCTTCATGATTTCTTCGCAAGTGATCTTCATATTCTTCTGAGAGGCATAGGGGGACTGTAGAACTTCCTCCACTGAGTAAAGGGCTGCTGCTGCTAATTGCTTCATTTCTCCTGTGCATTCTGCAAAACAAAGGTTAACAAGTCTTGAAAGAGAATCAGCTAGCGTGTTATGTTTTCCCTCTATATGTTCTATGTTAATCTTGACGCCTGTTCCTGTGACTGCATCTGCAAACTTGATCCACCGAACCCTTGAGGATTTGTTGCTATTAGCTTTGTTGTAGAAGCTAATAATTGCTTGACAATCTGTTCTCAGAGTTACTTCTTGTTTATCAAGGTAGTAGATTTTTAGTTTCTCCAGAGCGTTGATACAGGCATTGATTTCAGCATCAATTGTGGATTGGGTTGTTGAGAATTTGCCACTAGCGTATGCACAAACTTTTTCTGAGCTTTTTGGTCCTTCCTTACTGTTCTTCCATTTGACTATTCCTCCCCATCCTTCCATGCATCCATCTGTTTCTAGGATGATATAGGCATCTTCAGGCGGTATTTCAAGATCTGGAAGATTTTGAACTTGCACTTTGATTCTTCTGATTAATTCATAATCAGAGGGCTTCAATCTTTTGTCTCCATGAACATTTGTCTTTTCATACAGCGGCCTTAGGAGTATCCCAAGTTTTGGGATATGACTTCGAGCATAGTTAAGGATTCCTAAGAATGACCTTAACCCCTTCTTTGTCTTCAATTCTTCTTCATTGAAGTCTGCAATCTTCTTTATGATGTGCGGCTGTAACTTTATGGTTCCTTTTCCTATGACTGCTCCCAGAAAGTCTATTGTTGGAACTGCTATCTTCATCTTTGTTGGAGATAAAACTAAACCATTATCTTCACAGATTTTCAGCATCTTTTCCAGGTGTTTTGCATGCTCCTTTTCATTCTTTGAGAAAACCAGTATATCATCGATGTATACTGCGATGAATGATTCTGTTCCTTTGAAGCATTTATCCATCTTTCTTTGGAACACTGCTGGGGCATTCTTCAAACCAAATGGCATAACCAGCCATTCATAAAGTCCTCCAGGTACTAAGAACGCGGTCCATGGTATTGATTCCTCATCCATGGCGACTTGATGAAATCCTGATTTGAGATCAAACTTTGAGAATATTTTCGCACCTCCTATTCTCTTAATGATAGTATTTATGCCTGGTAGAGAGTATTGGTCCTTGTATGTGTTATCATTCAAGGATTTATAATTGAACACCATTCTCTCCTTTCCTTTGATTTCTTTTCTCGTTACAGGATCAATTGTTGTTCCTGAATTTACGATCATCGCCATCGTTCTGTGTCTGCTTTTGCTTGGACGAATAGCACCAATTTCAAGAAGACCATTAAAACATGTGACACCAGCAATGGAAGATTCATTCAGAAAGCATGTTAAGATTATCATAGTTTAACTCTTTAGAAATGTAGGTAGTCTGTATCACTATGGTCGATACTCTTGACCTGGCTTCATTAATGTGCTTCATTAAAACTCATGGATTGGGCCCCCGAGGTTATACACAAGATGAATAAAACATGTAAGTTAGTATAAGTGCTCTTCAATAAATTGACCGCGTGAGAAGAGTAGGTATCACCAAAACCAATGGGATACCACAGATAAATCACATAGATTATTTGGCACTGCTTATTGCATCAATGTAACTGATTAGACCGATAATTGCTTCAGGTACATAGGATACTTTCATAGAACTAGGTATCCGTGACTATCTGACCTAGTTTAATTAGATAGGAATGTGTTGTTTACATGTTCCTGATGTCACCATTATGATTCATTAAATCATTGTACTAATAACGAATACTTGAAAATCTAATAGGATTAATATGGCTAGCACTTTCCTCTCAACTTGACCACAACCGTAGCTTAATTAGTAGTTTAATTTTATTTGTTTTATTGTTTTAGCAGTTAAATTAATCTCAATACAAGACCCTCTTTAAAATCTGTAGAAAATTACTAGATTAATTACAAAGTTCATCTACTTCTTGCGAACGACTCGTAGTTACTAAACTAGCTAGATTGACCAGGTGCACTATCCATCGGTGTTAGTCTAATAGGTAGTCAGAAAATAAAAAATAAAAAATAAAAAATAAAACTAGACGTAAAATAACACATCAATATCTCAAGAATCGTTAATTGTTATGTGAAACAAATTACACAATTACGACAATCATTTATTTATCAAAAAAAATAAAAATAAAAATAATAAAAAAAAACCCTAAATGTACGTTTGAATACACAACATGTTATCTTAAAAGGGCCATAAGTATTTGTGTTAAACTTCAATTGATCCATCGTTATTAGCATTGAAAAATACACATTCTTAGCATTCCAACCATATACACATAAAATTTGAACCTCTAAATTTATACAGTTTATTCAGAGAAGTTGGAGAAAATAGAAGAATTTTTCTTTTTCTGACACTCGCTTGATGTATCATATGTGATATAACACTATCTGTAAGTTCTGATACTCAACATGCTGTCATAAAATGAGCATTAATATTTGTATAGAATTCCAAATGATTAAACATTTTTTGCATTGAAAAATACACATCCTTAACTCTCCAACCATATATCACACATAATATTTGAACCTCTAAATAATATTTATGTTTATTTTACGATAGCATGTTCAGTCTTTGAATCTATAAATTAGTGTTATATTATATGTGATATATCAATTGAGTTGGAATGTAAAAAAAAGAAAAAGAAAAAAAATTCATATATTTTGTCTAACTTCTATAAATTAACAGTGATGATTTGATAGTGCAAATTTTTATGTGTGATATATGATTGAAAAGCTAAATATTTGCATTTTTAAATGCAAATAAATAGTGAAATGTTTGGAGTTCTACACAATAATGATACTTATTTTACGATAGCATGTTGAGTGTTCGAACTTACAAATTAGTGTTATATCACATGTAATATGGTACCGAAAAAAATGTCGTACCGAAAAAAAAATTAGTTTTATATCACATGTAATATTCTATACAAATATCAAGCAAACTCTCGTACCGAAAAAAAAATGTCGGAAGTATTAAAAGAATCCATTTATTGAAAGATGATTAAATGTTTTTGTAATTGTATAATTTGTATCGCCTAACAATGAACTGTTTTTGAGATATATTGTTTTCGAAAAAGAAAAGTGAAAGCGGGTTTTGACTAAAAAGGAGATGGTGGAAGGGGATGAAAGTGAAATGTTTTATTTTAGTAAAAACAAATAAATAAATAAGTGGTTGTGATTAGTCTCTCAATCTTCATATATTATAACAAATAAGACAAATATAGAGTGGGACAACGAATCAAAACATCGTCATTATGCGGGGAAAAAAAAACTGTAAATATTAGGTGAGCATAACATTTCTTTTTTTTAATGAGAAAATAAAATGAGAAGAGTAAAAATATCTTAGTCACACATTTCATATAAAAAAATAAAATAAAATAAAAAGAGATGCATCTATTTTTATAAATGCATTTGAAATATATGGTTATGATTTCTTCTTATCTTTTTCATTTCAATTTTACTTCTCACACTAACTCATCACTAAAATAACTTCATATTTAGATCATTTGGCCATGATAACATCCACACTTTGGCTGTGTTTGCAAAAAGGTTTATAAGGGCTTAAGTTTTTAAAATAACTCGGCTAATAAAATAAGTCTCGTTTGTCATGTGGCTTATAAAAGGGCTTATAAAATAAGTTGGCTAAAAACTATAGCCTCATAAAAGAGGCTAAAAACTTTAGCCCGAGGCTTTTGAAAAATAAATTACTCATTTACCCACAAAAATATCTAACATATACAAAAACTCATTTAATTATGTCTTTTTTAATAATTTTGCAATAATACTCCCCAGCCCCATCCATTTGACAAATAAGTTTATAAAAATACAAATTTTAATTTCGGCTTATAATATAAGTTCCCGCCTCAGCCCCAGACCCAGCCCCAGCCCATTTCGCCAACCATACCCAAATGGCTATAGTTGGCAAGGGCTTCTATGGGGTTTATTTGGGCTTGGGCTTTTAAAACATCTAATTAAATAAGTCTCGTTTGTCTTGGGGCTTATGAAAAGACTTATAAAATAAGCCGGCTAAAAACTTTAACCTCATAAAAGAGGCTAAAAACTTTAGCCCGGGGCTTTTAAAGAATAAATTATTTATTTACCTACAAAAATATCTAACATATACAAAAACTCATTTAACTGTGTCATTTTTAGTAATTTTTGCAATAATAAGTCTCAGCACCAACCCATTTGCCAAACAAGTTTATAAAAATACAAATTTTAATTTTGGCTTATAATATAAGGGTATGTTTGGCGAAATGTGTTGGCCTGGGGCTAGAGCTGGGGCTGAGACTTATATTATAAGCCGAAATTAAAATTTGTATTTTTATAAACTTGTTTGGCAAATGGATTGGTGCTTATTATTACAAAATTACTAAAAATAACATAATTAAATAAGTTTTTGTATATGTTAGATATTTTTGTAGGTAAATAAGTAATTTATTCTTCAAAAGCCCCGGGCTAAAGTTTTTAGCCCCTTTTATAAGGATAAAGTTTTTAGCCGACTTATTTTATAAACCCTTCTACAAGCACTATGACAAACGAGACTTCAGTCCTAGTCCTAGCCCCAACCCCAAGCCCAACCCATTTCGCCAAACATACCCAGCCCAAGGCCCATTTCGCCAAACATACAAGAGTCTAGGGGTGTTCATCGGTTCGGTTATCGGTTTATTCGGTTCGGTTTGTTCGGTTAATTTTTTTTTCTGGGTCAAACCGAAAACCGAACCGAACCGAATTTAAATTTGATTCAACCGAACCGAATAACCAAAAACCGAACCCCTATAACCGAAAACCGAACCGAATAACCCGAATTACATAATTTTAATTATTTTTTCATTTAATTATATATAAGTTTAGAACAAAATTTTTTTTCAAGCTTAAATAATGTTATATTTATATTAAAAAAAGACTTTTAGTGATTATTTTTATATATAAATACATAAAAAAAATATATTTATATATTTTCGGTTTTCGGTTTTCATTGCCAAACCCATATCCAAACCGATAACCGAATATTTAGTTCGGTTCGGTTCGGTTTTGACAAATTCGGTTTGGTTACGAATTCAGTTCGGTTTTTTTCGGTTCGGTTCGGTTCGGTTTGGTTTCGGTTTTCGGTTATTCTGGATATTCCCCGATCCATGAACACCCCTACAAGAGTCTGCTATGACAACCTTTATAAAACCATTTCAAGTTGATTCATACATTTAGCTTATAATGTTTCATAGAAGACAATGAAACACAAACAGCATTTTACATCACAAAAAACTAACTTATCCAAAAAAGTTACTAAACTTCCCTCTTTGCAACCTTTCCAACAACTTTTTCGACCCAATTATATCCATATCAGTAAGTTTCTTCAAATATCCTATTGCCCCATATGATATCATAAGCTTCCTACATTTCTTACTTGTCGATAATACCCCGAGGCAGCAAACCGCATACTTTTTAGCCGTGTTTTGAGGGTTTGGATCAAGCAACTGAACCAAATTTGGGACACTCCGTGGGTCACGTTTAACTTCTCGAACATTACATAAAACGGTCATTAGGCTCGCAAGGGCTTGAGCTGCCACCTCACGAAGCTCATTTGATTTGACTTCCAATAATTTAACTAATAAAGGAATGCATCCGCTTTCACCCACAACTTTTTTCACTTCCATTGTGTCACATATCCGACATATAGTCGACATCGCTACTTTTTGTGCCCCGGTCGAGCTAGAGTTGAGTACACACACAAGTCTCGATAGAAGCCCAACCGAAATTAGGCTTTCTACAGAAACAGACCCCACAAGGTTTCGTATAGTCCCAATTGCGGGTTCTGGAGGTAGACCATTATCGAGGTACGATAACAGACTTTGAATCCCGCCTTCGGTTATAACAGATTGTTTGAGATCCTCACTACTTAAAGTAAGATTCTGTAGGCACTCAGCTGCGTGTTCTTTTGATACCAATAATACCCCTGAATCGAGTATATCGATCATTATCTTTATCACCCCTTCTTCCGCCAATGTTTGCCGTACATCCGGCACGTCAGATAAGTTCTTCAAAGTACAAATAGTTGAAGCTTGTGAAACAGAATCACCCATGTAACAAACTTCAGCTAACGGCTGGACCCCACCATGGCCCACAATAGAAAGGGCTGTCTCTGCTGACATCGTCAATCTTTGAAGGGCAATTGCAGACTTTTCTCTACCAACCGAGCTACCGGACTCAAGTAGTCTTATAAGAGGCGGCAAAACACCTTCCGACACTAGTAAATCGTCACAAGTACCTGATTCTGTTAATGTACATATTAAAGTGACGGTTTTCTCCCTTATTCTTGGAGAACTGGCTGTGAGGAGTTGTACTAAAGCTGATATGCTGCTTCGTCCCAAGAAGGGTAAAACAGTCTTTTCATCCTCTCTCATCACGTCAACAAGACTATCCAGAGCTTTATCTTTAGCTTCCAAATGACCAATCTGCAGCCTAGCCAATAACTCCGTAACGTTGCAGCTTCCTTCACTTGTACCTTCAGACCCCGACTGGGTACAACTTGACGATGCAACCTCACCAAGAACCCCAGTTTTAATCAAAAGCCCACAATCTCTTAGATTTAAGTCGATCTTTCCGGACAATGAATCGAGATCGCTTTGCATTTGAAGTTTTCCTCCGGGTTTCTCTTTCAAACACTTTTCTGCCATTTGGATTGATTCGTTTAAGGTATTGGAAACTGCTTGAAGCTGTTCTTTGCATAATGTGTTCTTTGAAAAGCATGGATGGCTTGATAAATCTGATAACCGAGTCGGGATTTGTTCTAATTTTGATATGATCGATTTCCAACGAGCCGGGAAACCCTTGACCTCTCGGGCTTTCTCTAGAGCTACTGGTACTAGATCATTGGCATATGACAGCCACTCTTCGGTTGACTGAAGGTCAACCATGACTTTATTCTCCTTATCAAGATCTTCTACCATTATTTTGGAATGTGTAGATCAAATTGGTGGTACGAAAATTAAACCTGTAGGAAATATAAGCAGGTTCAAAACATGATTGTTTAAAATTACAGAATTAATATGATGTCAAAGTCAGCCTACAATAAGTCAAACCTGCATAAATCATGGAGTAGTAAATAGAAAATCAGTAAGTAGCTTTTTAGGGTACAATGATCTAAAAACCATAGTGAAAGTAGTCAAACACGTATATATAGAAGTCAACTTGCAGGAATTATGAACAGCGAATCAAGAAACTTAAAATTCTCAGTTTTGATATATAAATGATCTAAGAATTAATTTTAAAAAGTCAAACTACAAAAGAGTCGATAAAAATTATGACACAAAAATGATCTATGATCCAGTTTGAAGAAGTCTGCTTAATTATCAAAAAGTCAAACATGCAGAGGCTATAAACATGAACATTTCAATATTTAGGGTAGGATGATCGAGGAAACAAACTAGTGCATTTAACCTGAAGAAAATCTCAAGATTCTATACTATTAATGACTAAAGAAAATTTTAGAGAAGCCAAACCCGCAGAACATAGAGAAGTCAAACCTGAACAAAGAGAAGTCAAAGCCGAAGAAAAGCCAAACAAGAACAGCAAATTGAAGTTTTCGGTTTTTGAGGCTCAATTTCTGTAAGAACTGATCGTATGATCAGCTATCCACAGATTTAAGAATTTGATTATGAGCTCATAAAGTAGGATCCAGGTCACGGATACGATACTCAAAGCTAATAAAAACCAACCATGTTCAAAAGGGACCCAAAATGAGAGGAAAAAGAAGATCAAGATCATGACTTTGTCATGAAAAATAAAAGTGTGGTAGTTGAATGACTTGGATCATTAAACTTTACTTTATTGATTCATATTGTAAAAAGCCAAAAGGAATAAAGATTAAAACTTTTGAGAATCTTGCATGATCATAAAGCTTCTTCACTTAGAATAAGTGAGACAAAAGTACATGCACACACATATACATGCATATTTAGCATCCAAGGCTAAAGCAACATTATCAGTTGTTCGACACTTGTTTTTTAATGGGAGTTTGTCATGAATTGCGCATTTGATTTTGTAAACATACTGTTATTGTGACTTAAATTGTTATATTTGGTCACAAAGTGTGCAGTGTCATGCTAATACACGATTGGTTGCTTCAAGACATACACTTCATGTATTTTAGCCACTCCAATTATTTACAAAGATGTGGTGTAAAGACGATAAAAGTTAAAGGAAGAACTTTCCATCATAACAAAGTTTTAGACTTTTTAACGAACTCTGTAGACACACATGGTGAAATCAAAAGTGCATCTTTCAATCTTGTAGGTTACTCCTAATTACATACTTTATGCTCACAGAGAAAGCATCAAACAAAACTAAAACTAAATCGTCAATTACCATTAACGATTTTACTTGAATTTCCAGATTGCGGGACCCAACTTTTCACATGAAAATTAAGGGCTCCCAGTCACTATTTATGTCTCCATGACCATATAATCAAGACAAACAACTTGAAAGGGGTAGACGTCCGTAACAATCAGACATAACTTAGATTTACCGAAAAGTCCTAAAACTGTATACTAAAAATTGATTGTTACAATTTTGTTGGTTTGGGAGAGTACCTCTTATCTTTAAGAGAAGTTAAATTTTGCTTTGAAGACAAGACAAAAAAGGTCACTGTCTACCACCAAATGGTACATGATGAATTAAAATTTTCGAATGGGACCAAACCATCAAATTTCTTCCTTTCAATTTCAATATTAAAGACCAACATTTGGGTAATAAATACAAATTAAGAACATACCTCAAAGTGACTGGTCTCCTGCAAAAATTTAAACGCTGATAGCCCTTCACAAATTATGCAGTGAACTAGTTCTGAAATCAATAAAACAAGATGCAAAGTTTTTAGTCCATATGATGCAAAACAAAGTATCTACAATTTATTGATTTAGAGGATTCGATTTATCGAGCTTGACATTTACTTGTAAATGGATCATCGTTCTTATAAAACTGCTAACAAAGAAACTATGCAAGAATGAACCTTTTTAACAAAATAAAAAATAAAAAATAAAACCATCTGTTCTTGTTAATACTAAAGTGACTTTTAGCATTTGTAAAAGAATATGATTACATTGTAACCGAAATAAAGTACTTTGTATACTAAAACACAGGAGGATTATATGCAACATGGTTCTCCAGTGAAGCAAATTCAGCTTTAGTAACAAAACTCAATTTCATAATTCCAAATTGGACTCATTTCTTGCAGATTTGACTCCTACCCACAAAGTACTACTCAGTCTTTAAACCCTGATATCAAAACTTAAAAAAGCACAAAACTTTAAGTAGACAAATTAAATTCAAACAAAATCAAGAATCACCCACAAAAAATTAAGCTTCAAAACTCAATTTTCCCTATTCATAAAGTATAACCAATGATTAAAAATCAATTCTTTGGATAATCATTAACTCATACCCACAAAAGATCAAATCTTTTAACACTAATTTCACATTTTTTTTACAAATTCCCACTATAAAAAAGCTTCAAACTTTAATTACTTAACCCAAATCAAAAACTGAAATTAATTTTCAAAGCAAAAACCCAAAATTTTAATTACAAAAAAAATCCAAATTTTAAAAGCAAAAATAAAACATAAACTTACCAAATAATTAGCCTTCAAAATTATATATCCCCAAATCAAAAACTGACCCAAATTAATTTTTTACAAACCCAACAAAATTCCAACCTCATAAACCATTAATTTTAATACCCAAAAATGGATCAAGAAACACAATATTTAACCTCAAATTCATTGACTTTTTATCCTATTATTGAGCCACACATGAAAAACACAATTAATTATTAAAATACTATAAATAAAACAATGTAAAAAGAATCTTGCATATGATAAGTGAGATGCTAAAATAATTAAATTCAAATTTTATAAAAAAAAATAATAGTAAGAATAAAAGAATTTATTACCAGTGAAAGAAGGAGGTGATCAAAGGATACCGACAGAGAAGAATAAGAGAGTTTGAAATAATAAATAAATAAATTTATTTATTTATTTATTTATTTTGGTTTTGAAAATGGGAAGTATTGTGTCAGAGATGTGTGAGTTGTGTTGTGTTCAAGGTTTTTTTTTTTTAAACTTTATAGGAGCCTTTTGTGTGTTTTTATAATGTTTTTTGAGACTGTAAAAAGGAGGATTGGTATCAAGATTAACCAATCATGGTCTTTTAAATAAGAGTATAAAGATTATAAAATTGTTATTATTGTAATTAGTCAAATGTTTTTGATCTACAATTGGTCAAATACATAGTTCAAAATAAGCATGCTTATTGGATGTGGAAATTGAAAGAGTTTATAGGATCAAGTTTCATTGTAAATACTCAATAGTGTAAGAATTATGGGCACTATCAAACTCATCAAATTAATATTAGCGTTACATTAACATTCAGCACATCATCAAACTTATCATCTTTTACGTGCTACGGTCACCACCAAACCATAGTACCCAGTCTTACAGCCTAGCATCTCACAAATCCAATATACAGACTAACTAGGGTTGAAACACCCGATCTCAACTAAAATTTTTTATATATATCTAATTCGATACGCCATATCCCCATTTGGGGATATGCCGTACCCACTGCAGATCAGTACACTCTCTGCTCAGAACCAATTTCTGGAAATCATACTTGCACTTAACAAAATGACATAGAAATTTTGCAAAGAACTACTCAATATACATTAAACATTAAATATGCACTTTACATGTCATGTACAAAAGCGAAAATGTGTTTTCGGAGTTGTGTTAAACACTCCTTTAAAACTACTAAACATGACTAAGGCACAAAGCTTGGTACATAAACCAACATGACTTGTTTCTAAACTGATAATACACATGTTTAGGGCATTTACAAGCTAAATATCTAAGTGGAAGTAAGAAACACTCGTTACCTATAACAAAGTTTGTCTGTTTCCCCCAATATTCTACATTTCTATGCTTCTAGCCTGAACCTTGCATCACGCACCTACAAGAGACATGAAAACTGAAAACGGTAAGTCTAAGCGACTTAGTGAGGAAACAAAACTGATCTAAACCACTATATACGAGGACAAGCATTTTCGAAATGCTAATCCACCCATTGTCTAAATGGGTCAAAAACGTGCAAATATCAAACTACCACAATACCACTATAATATGTCATTAATGACCTCAAATTCACTTTCTACACGAATTTTCTAACATAAGGAAGCATTGTCCAAATGCAAACCCTCCCCCCCCCCCCCCCCCCCCACACACACACACGCAAATTGTCCAAATATGTCAAAAATAGCAAATATCATGATGACCGCCCATTGTCTAAATACTAGAAAGGTGCCCGCGCGATGCGGGGGCGGATTGTTGGGGTGAAGATGAGGGAGGTGGGGTGGTGGAAAGTGGTAGTTGGGGTGGTTGTTGAGGTGGTTATAAATTGTTATGGGTGGTTGTTGAGGTGGTTGTAAATTGTTGGGGGTGGTTGTTGAAGTGGTTATAAATTGTTGGGGTGATTGTTAGGGGTGGTTGTTTCTATAATTAGTAAGTAAAATTCTGAATTTTTAAGCCTATCTAATTATATAATAGTCCCAAATACATTATATAGTAGTATAGATAAAGATGATGTCTATCATCACAAAATGCTATACTAAACATGATGACTGCCCATTGTTTAAATAGGTCGAAACGTGAAATTTCCGTACTAACACTAATTAGACTACTAATATACTCATATCCAATTTTTAATTGAATTTCTAGTGTAAGGATGATATCTAATCATCCTAAGAGGACTATGCTAATCCATTTCACCACTTTTTCACTTTCTACAATGGCACGACATGTAGTCATTTTGCTAATTATATGTGATGTCTGATAATATATCAATACCTAAACTACCATTATACCATCCTACTAAAAACACGACATCTAGTCATTATATTACTACTATAGTACTATGTGATACTTAATCACACATCTAAAACTAAGACGATGTCTAATCATTAGTGCTACTACATTGTGATGTCTAATCACATGTCAACTAACTAGACAATATCTAATTGTCATATTAACATATTGTGATATCTAGTCACTTTCTGCTAACTAGAGGATATTTAATCGTCACATATCATATCGTGATGTCTAATCACGCTCGACTAGCTAGACCTAATCATCACATATCATGTTGTGATATCCTAATCACGTACTACTGACCATACGTAAGCGTCATATATCATATATGGAATTACCATGGTGGAGTACTCATATCCGGCCTTTACCATCCTCTTGCATGGATGCAATCCGGGTATCAACATACTTATACAAGATATTTCTAATCCATCTCATATCATAAGTGCATAAAGCACGGGTCATGCACATAAGACACTATAGAGGGAGTTTCCTCTTTAGCTTATCTAAAGCGCTCTAAATAACAAATGGCACCTCTCAAGTGCACACTTGACATGACTAATGATACTTCTTGTAAGTATCCTTAACTTAGCTATTTTTCGGCAAAATCCGAATCTAACATAACATATGATAATGTAATATTCGGCTATCTCCGAATCTATATAACATAACTAATTGCCAGGTATATCGGAATAATGAGCTAAACGTGCTAACTTTCGCCTATATCCGAATCATGACATAAACTTGGCTAACATACGGCTATATCTGAATCATAATATAATATTGGCAAACATTCAGCTATATCCGAATCATGACATAATATATAATACTCAGCCATTTTCTGAGTCTAACATAAACATGGCATACTTCTGTTATTCTGAATATATATATATATATATATATATATATATATATATATATATATATATATATATATATATATATATATATATATATATATATAAACGTACAAAAATCATGTTTAACTACAAAACATAAAGCTAAATCCGTTACTCACCTCTATTTTTAGTTTAGGATTCTGCTTGCTCCCCGCGAGCATCTAAATGCATAACAACATCATACTAATACTCTAGAAATCTCTATTAATCATATAATTCATGAACTTGCTTCATGAACTAACTTTCATGGTTATATGAGGTTTCTATGGCCTTATGCCAAACACCTCTAATTCTAACATAAACTTAACATGATTTCTACTAGTCATCAAACCATTATTCTAATACATGGTTTAAACATAAATCATTCATTAAATGATTCTAACATTATGTTTGATGATGAATAAGGCTAGGGTTTATAAAACTTCAATTTAGCATAAACCCTAAATTAACATAACATGAAGTAGGGTATGATTACTCACTAACCTTTGATGGGGTTTGATTCTAACTCTTAGGGACTTAAAAGAACTCACCAAATTACCATACTAAAACCCTTGCACCCTCTTGGAAATTTTCTTAGCACAAATGGTGTGATAAACTCATTTCTTTCCAAAACCTCTTATGAGGCCATGTCCCAAACACAAATACACCTTTTTTTTTCTTTTTCTTTTTCTTTTTTTTTGATAAAATTCTAGACTAATAAAGCTTATAATTCACAAGGGTAAAAAAATTAATTTATGTCCCAAAAGTGTCTTTGCACCATTAGCCCTTTTTGTTAACTATTTGCACTGAAAATCCTTGTTTATGTTAAAAACTCATGAAAAGACTTCTCTAATATTCAAAAAGCAATAAAATATTATTCTGGCTAATCTCTAAAATTTGGGGTGTTACAAAGACACTATTTTAAAATTAACCGGTGATAAAGAAGCAGCCTACAAAGCTAATATGTTAGCTATTTTAAGATTTGGGATTGTCTTTTTACCTCTGTGGAATTGGGTTTACACACCCAACAAACAAGTAGTTTGAGAAAATTCTGAAACTGGGTATTATTGAGGGCTTTACCACTCGTGTGGGAACCCTTCAAGCGGGGTGATGCCATCACCGCAAGCGGTGGTAGGATTTTAGCGTCGGTAAGGTGGTGAAGACCATCTAATGTGGTGCACCTTTTTTTGTCATGTATGTAAGATTTATTGTGAGGTATTTTTATGTGTTTGGTTAGGTGATTACCACTACATTTGTTAATTGGCGGATTTAAGTGATGTGCTGAAAAGTGATATGACGCTGAGACAGAGGTGGTAGATCAAGTGACCATTACACCCACACTAAATTATATAGTTTATCTTTTACCTTGGTTTGTTATCTCTCAATTTCTAGATGTAATTCTAGAAAAATTATATACTCAACATTTTTGTGATGTGATATGTAATCACAAAAGGTTATTTGCACACCATAATTTTATATTAGTAATGTCCATGAATTATAACTATTTTAAAAGAAGTTTCTATACTTTTGGACAAAAGTTTAATTATCTACATCGTACTTTTCTCTTATAATAATTTAGCGAGATAAAGTCTTGTTTTTTTATGATAGAATATGATATTGTAATTCTTAACCATTATTTTTTATTCACTCTTTTAACTTTGTCTTGATCTCTATTTCGTTTTAAAGCTATATAATAAATTAAGTAAAATCATACTTTAATTTATCCTCCAATATTAACTAATTTGTGTTTTGTCACTTACACTTACATTTATAAGATAACTAGCCTATAGACCTGTGATAAATCACGGGTGGCTAATAAAAATTTACTTAATAAAAAGGTCCAAGTTACGAACTTGCGATAAGAATGTAATAAAATTGAACTATAAAATAGAATATTTATGAAACTTGTATGCTGTTAAAAGACCTTTTAACAAAATGTTACTTTTCATCAAATTACAATTCAATTCTTACACATATAAGAACTAAAAACAAACTGAATGACAAACTATCAAATCCAACACATGTGCGGTCTCCTTGATGAGTGTCTAAATACTCATCATTTTATACCAATCTGAGCTGCCAAAACATCCAAAAACACTCAAATATGCATCATAATACTGAAAATATCTTAGAAGTGTGTTTTATATGTTTCAAATGCAAAATATGCAAAAACAGATGAAAAACGTACAAAGTTTGCATAATTGGCAGTTTCAGTCCCTTAAGTTTCAAAAATTGTCAAAACTAGTCCCTGGTTATTCTAAAAAACATGAAAAAGTCATCAAATGTCCTTTTTAATCATAAAGTTACATATTTAGTCCTTTGGTGCAAAGTTTCATAAAATTACAAGTTTAGTCCCTGTACTTTGGAAATTGACATAAATGGTCCCTGGGATGTAAAAACTTTGAGAAAAATCAATTTTGGTCCTTGTGCTTATAATCTTTTGCAGGAATGGCCCTTGGTGTGAAGTTTGGTGAAATGACAATTTTAGTCCCTGAAGTTTGGTGAATTGTCAATTTTGGTCCTCGGGGTATTAAAATGGAAAATTTCATTTAAGGTTCTTTGGTTTATCACATATGGCAAGTTTAGTCCTTGTAGTATCTTAGGAAACCTGCCATTTCAGACCCTCAACTTTAAACAAATTACAAATTTGGTCCTTGTGATTTCTAAATAAAAATCAAACGGATCCTTATTATTTATTATATACCCAAAACCAAATCCAATCCAAACATATATACCAGCCCACCTTCACTTTCCTAAGCCCAAAATGAATCCAGCCCATTCCCACTTAAATAATACCCGGTCAAATAATACCCTGTAAGTAGCTATAAAGAAGAAAAGAGGCAGAAAATAAGGTGTATTAGATTAGATTAGTGTAATTTAGTGTCGACTTTAGCTTAGTTTCAATTCTAGTGTAATCTTTGAATTCCAAAGCTTGTTTTTATCATTCTCAGTGTACTAAAGATTGTTTATGATAATCAATTTCAAATTCTAGGCTTGTATCTTAGTTATGCAATTTTACTCTTATTACAAAAATTACCAAAAGCTTGATTGTTGTTTTTGTTTGTTGTAATTAGATTCAATAGCTTATATAAGCTCTGACAAGGCTCAGATAAGCTATCAAAATCCTTAATTTCCTGTTTAGCTTATAAAAGAAGAAAATACCAAAAAATCAAATAAAATAGAGAAAAATAAAAAATTGAAGGAAGAACAAGAAAGAAACTGAGCAGGGTATTTATTTGGACTGAAATAAATCCATTAGTGTAGTGACAAGCTATTGGGGGTATTTGTGGTCCTTGGTTACTAGTTTCTCAGTCAAAACTTCATTTGTAAGCCATTTTCATCATTTTTACCTTTTACTGTTTAAATAAATATTGTGCTTAGATCTTGTTATTTGTAAGTTCTTATGTTAGTTGTTAGTGGTATTGTAGAATAAAATTGTTAGTTTATGGATTGAATATATAAGTTACTAGTTATTCTATTTTCAAGGTTATAAGTATAGATTTGTGATTACTAGGTATTAGTTGTAAACGCCTGTGGTATTGTGTTCAAACTGGTTTATATCATCAGTATACATCATTTGGAATCATTCCCATGGTCTATCTCAGCCTTTTGTATTGGAAATAAAAAACAGATGGTTATTAAAGGGGTGTTTGGCTCAATTCAATCATAGGTGTTAAGGACTGATTTTGTTGTTGCAACTGGTTTACTTAGCTCACCTCAGTTAATATTAGACTAGTCTTATCATAAAATTGGTAGGCTTATTTGTCTAAAGTCAAAATCCAATTCCAAATCCCTTGACAGTTAACTGTCAAGGATTTGATTACCACAAACCCTCAAAATAGGTTATTAGTTGTAGGTTTAGAGTAAATTAGCTTTATCTTAGCTTTATATAACTTATTAAATCAGTAGTTAGTATTAGAAATCCAATTTAGTCAAACTAGCTAAGTTTCATAAATAGTCAAAGTGTCATTCTCAGATTTTCACCAAACTAGTGGGATTTTTATAGATTTGTGTATTGTGATTCAAACTTTGAGCTTTTGTGGACTTGTTGTCTACCAGCTCTATTTTAAGATCCCAATTAGCTTTTATTTTTGCCAATTTTCCTCTGGGCCCCACAAGCCAAGAAACAAGGCTGCAGGGCTGCAAGTTACCCTGTGCAGCAGTTACTACAGCCACACCACCCACTTTGTGGTGGTTTTGTGACCACCTCAGTGGGCCCCAAACCTCCAAACTTGGTCCTTTGAACCCCCTCCTACCAGAGATCCTAAATTGACCCATAGTTTGACCTGTGCACCACTGGGACCCACTTTGAATCAGCTTGGAAAGTTCTCCCATAATTTGTCTCAGTCCACAATAAGCAAGTGCTTATTGTGGCTTATTGGCTTATCTTGTGGACCCAAAGTGATTTTTCCAGCTTAATCAAGTACAAATAACTTATTTGTATCAGACTTATCTAAGGTGGACCCCACATAAGCTCTTGTGAGCTCATTTCCTTGTTTGGTCAAACAAAGTCAACTGTGGTAGTATTAAGCTTCCACACAGCTTATTATTAGCTTATAAAATATTTGTTTTTACAAAAGTTGTTTATTTTTATGTATAATTTAGTTTTGTAAAAGAAAATTCAAGAAAAACCAATATAAAAATAAGTGATAGTTTCTATTTAATATAATTTAATTTTAATTTTCGTTTTTAGATTTTTATTAAGTAAGTTGTGTTTTTTATATTTTTATTAATTTCCTTTTAGGTTAAAGTATTTTTAATAATTTTCTCAGATTTTTATTTTGTAATTTGATATTTATTAGAATTAAAAATAGTTTTATTAATAATTAATCAATAATTAAGTTATAAATAGCATAATTAATTTTTATAAGGTAAGACCTAGTTTTTATATTTTTCCTAGCTTTTAAATGTTATAAAATAGTTTTATAAATTTTTTTCATAATTTTCTAAGTTGATTTAGTACTATTTATAATTTAAAATAGTTTAATTATTATAAATAATATAAATAGTTTTTAATTAATAGAAAATCCATAAAAAGACAAAAATATTTATTTTTATTTTTTATACTTTCTTCAAGTTCTAATTTAAGTTTAGAAATTATTTTTACAAGTTTTTAGTTTAATTTGTAGTATTTATAATTTTTAGTTTGATATAAATTAGTTTTAATTAAATAGTTAAATAAGTTTTTAATTAAATAATTAATAATAAATAATAAAATAATCTAAAAAAATAATTTTCTTTTTAATTTAATTTTCTTTTAAGTTTAAGTTTATAGAATTGTCATTTTTAACCCCTGTAGTTTATTTTTCTTAAAACTCACCTTTTTCTCAGTACGCAGTCGCGTCTGATTTTAATTTGGTGTACGTTTAAACGTTTTAGATATCTAGGTTTTACGTAACAGTTCCAATAGTTTATTTAAGTCATTTTATTTTATAAAACCCTAGTTTAATCACACACACACACACTTATTCATATCCCTGTTCACATTCACTCGATCACAAACTCGTTTTTAATAAACCATTGCACACCTCGTTGGGACATTACGACCCGGGGAAACACTGTATTCCACGGAAGCATTTGCCTTAGATGTTTGACTTGGTTGACCATCACCTGGTAAACTTAGTTGACTGTTTGAGACGAATCAAAATTTGGCGCCGCTGCCGGGGAGGTTGTGCGCTTATTCTAAATGATTTTGCGTATTAGCGAATCTGAATACACGCTCACTTGTATATTTATCCATCCTTATTCATATTATTATAATATAAAAACCAAAAAAACTGTTATCGAAAACTTTTTAAAATCAGTTTTCAACGAACACAAAAAACCAAAAATATTTGCCTTCTTATTAGTACTACAAAAATTTTCAAAATACCAAAATTATTCATCCCTTTACCCTCTATCCTTTTAATTCTACCTTCTTCCACTTGTCCCATAATTGATTCTAATGGCATCTCTCGATGACGATTTCTTTGAACAAAGGGCTTATGAGAGCAACATCGAAAAACTTATTGCCTTGTCAAAGATATCGAGATGTCGTGTTGATTATGATGGACCATCGATTCATATTCCCTCTCCAGTGAGGGAAATGGAATGAGAAACCGGGGTGACAAAGGACCCTGTACTTTCCTCTGACTATGGAAGTGCTAAATACGTCCAACCTACGGTTGTCCAAGAATCTAAGCTCACAATTGATCCTAACCTTTCACGGTTTACGGTTAAAAGTTTGTCAAGCAAACGTACAGAGCTTAGAGCAGTGACTGAAAAGAACGATTTGCCTAATCTTCACATTTATCAAAAACAAAAACCAGAGACCATAACGGAAGTGGTGGAAATTCCTAGCTCTCAGAGCACACCACTTGTCCCACCTCCAGATTTTGTTCCTTGTGTCGGTTGTGGTGAGCCGCTTTTCGGTTTTCCATGTCGTTGGTGTACATGTGAACAATGTGGTAATGATATTCGAGACGGGAGTTGTTTGTTTTGTGGATCGAGTAATTCATTTGCTTATGATCCTAATCAAAACTCATTCAACGACTCCTCAAATTTTTCCAACTACCCATCACATTCATACGAGCAAGAATCATATTATCCAAATCTCAATGATGCTTCGTATCAAAATACACCAAGCCAGACTCAACAGTTTTATTGTTGTGAGTACTGTGGAGGTCCACACTTTAGCTCTGATTGTCAAACAAGGAATCCATTTCCTTGTAACAATTACGACTATTCGTTTCAAGACCCACCTCCACAGTGCCAAATGATTCAAGCAACTCCTCATATCCAGCAAGACCCTTATATAGAGGTTCTTGAGAAACTCAAAGATCTTAAGGAGGAGTTAGCTAATATTTCGTTTCACAATGCACCAAGTTTTTCTTGTGTACATTGTGGGGGTTCTCATGATGATTTCAAATGTCAACCGTATTATAAACCTGAACATTGTTCTAGTTCTAATACATCCGGTTTTGACACATCCACACCCCCACAGTCTCCACTCATTCCATATTCTCGTGATAAATCTATCGCGGAATTACTTGCTAAAGAACATGCTGCTAGAGACGAAAGAAGCATGGAAGAATTACTAGTCTTAGAACAAGCAGCTATAACACGTACCAAATTTCAAAATGCTGCTCTTCTCGATGAGGATGATGAAAGTGATGATACCTCATCAAGTTCATCAGTTGAGACTCCTTCCATGGAAATACAGGGAGAAAAGAGTATGGGAGAATTACTAGCAGCATAACAAATGGAAATTATAAAATCCATGTATGCTAGTCCTTCTCAACTCCCTGAGTCTGCTGTTATCACACCCGAGGTTCCCACTCACTCTCTAAGCATGGGGGACGAGCATCTTGACACTATTCCTGAAAAGGAATCGGACGAATTTATAAAGTCTAGTGTTGAGGACCTTGTCTCAATCCCAAGTGAGTCACAGGGAATTCTTGATCTTATGTGTCATATCCCTCCCCCTCTTGTCTTTCCAAAAGATCATATTGAGATATTCTCTGATTATGATGAGAACTATTCTTTATCTTGTGGAGACATAAGTTATGTGGGGGAATTACCTTCTGAGCTTGTCAACTCAGAAGAAGAGAATGAGGAAGAAATAATCCAAGACGAAGCTCTTCGTCTTACTTTACTAAATGCTAATCTTCTCATTTCTAGAATCGAGGCTTTTAATGAAGAGCCTATTTCATCTCCTATCCCCGTCAAGGATAGTGAGATTTTGATCAATGATTCTATTCCTGAATTGCAAACGTTCCATTTTGATCATACGGAAGAGAAGATAAGTGGTATCACCACTTCTTATTCTTATAATTCTCTTCCCGTTTATGAATCATTTACTATTGAGGAGTTCCCCAGTGAACTCACTCAATTCAATCCCGAATACGATTCATTCACCTTTGAGGAGTTCTCCGGTGAACTCACTCATATCATATCTCCACCGGAGTATGATAATTTTTATTTTGATCTAGACATACCCATAATATGTCTTGATCAAACGAGCTTAAAAGAGGAGATTCATGAAACAATGAATTCTCCTATTGAAGATGAGGAGTTAATCATGATTTTCATCATGACTTTCTTTCTTTTCTTCATATATCCCGTGGCTTCTCCTGTTCTTCACTCTTTTGGGAATGAAGACATTATCTTTGACCCCGGAATTCTCATTTATAAATTATGAGCCGGGTACTTATCTCATCGGTGTGGAACTTTCACGTGCTTCAAATGTTTATCCAAATATCTTGAATGAAAGTCCGATGCAGATTGTCTTTTCCACTTGCTTCCCCATGGACAAATGAATTCGGGGTCGAGTCAAGCTAGCGACTCGGTAATCAAAAACAGTAGCATGTACTTAGGGTTTTCACCCTAAGTGTGGGGGAAATACTAACCCACATGTTGTATATATGTATATATCCTCTAAAAAAAAATGTGTGTACATAAACTTAAATAAAGGCTATAGAATATTTTCTTCTTACGTTCTAAGTGTTGGTTTAACACCCGGTACTTTGAATATTGAGGACAATATTCAGTTCTAAGTGTGGGAGGAGATTCGTTATTCTAACGAATTTAAACACATGTTCCATCAAGAACCCCCATTTTAGCCAAAATTTTAAATTTTTTTCTCACTTAGAACGCAATAAATGGTTATCAGTCCGCCATGTTTAACCCACATAAGGATTGGCTAATCCAGGAGCAAACGGTTCTTGGTAAAGATATCTCAAACCCGTTGATGGCTTGTAATTTGCCCAAAATTGTATAGTACCTCAACTCGCCATATCCCATAAAGCGAATGAGTTGGCTAGCCCGCAAGATTATGGCTTGTGGTAAAGGCCGTGGAAAAACCATAATTGGTAATCAGCTCACCAAGATGTTGACTATTCCATCAAGAGTTGGCTAGTCCAGAAGCAAACGGCTTTTGGTAAAGACAAATCAAATCCGTTGACAGCTGGTGGTTTGCTCAAAATCACACGGTTATCAGGTGTGCCACAGTTCTTACATCTGGCTACTCCAGAAGTGATGGCTTTTGGTAAAGAGTTTTTTAAATCCATTAAGTTTTTCTCAAAAGATTGCTAGGGACTAGCAATAGTTTAGTGTGGGGGATTGATGAGTGTCTAAATACTCATCATTTTATACCAATTTGAGCTGCCAAAACATCCAAAAACACTCAAATATGCATCATAATACTGAAAATATCTTAGAAGTGTGTTTTATATGTTTCAAATGCAAAATATGCAAAAACAGATGAAAAACGTACAAAGTTTGCATAATTGGCAGTTTCAGTCCCTCAAGTTTCAAAAATTGTCAAAACTAGTCCCTGGTTATTCTAAAAAACATGAAAAAGTCATCAAAGGTCCTTTTTAATCATAAAGTTACATATTTAGTCCTTTGGTGCAAAGTTTCATAAAATTACAAGTTTAGTCCCTGTACTTTGAAAATTGACATAAATGGTCCCTGGGATGTAAAAACTTTGAGAAAAATCAATTTTGGTCCTTGTGCTTATAATCTTTTGTAGGAATGGCCCTTGGTGTGAAGTTTGGTGAAATGACAATTTTAGTCCCTGAAGTTTGGTGAATTGTCAATTTTGGTCCTCGGGGTATTAAAATGGAAAATTTCATTTAAGGTTCTTTGGTTTATCACATATGGCAAGTTTAGTCCTTGTAGTATCTTAGGAAACCTGCCATTTCAGACCCTCAACTTTAAACAAATTACAAAATTGGTCCTTGTGATTTCTAAATAAAAACCAAACGGATCCTTATTATTTATTATATACCCAAAACCAAATCCAATCCAAACATATATACCAGCCTACCCTCACTTTCCTAAGCCCAAAATGAATCCAGCCCATTCCACTTAAATAATACCCGGTCAAATACCGGTCAAACATACCACCCTCACCCCTAACCTTTCCCTCCCTCACTCACAGTCCACAATACCACCATTTCTACCCACTGATTCACCTCCACCTCAGCCCCCCACTTGCCTACCCACTCTCCTCCACCTCCACAACTGTCCAAAACCCTGAAAACCCTGTCCACGCAACCCATAGCTGCCCAAGTTAACGTGGTGGACTTTTTCGCGCCAAAAAGTATTTTAAACGGCCATGATTCATTTAACCATATCAACGGCTAAGGAATGGTGGGAAATATCATTGTGGGTCCCACAAACCTTGGAAGTAGCTATAAAGAAGAAAAGAGGCAGAAGAGAAGGTGTATTAGATTAGATTAGTGTAATTTAGTGTTGACTTTAGCTTAGTTTCAATTCTAGTGTAATCTTTGAATTCCAAAGCTTGTTTTTATCATTCTCAGTGTACTAAAGATTGTTTATGATAATCAATTTCAAATTCTAGGCTTGTATCTCAGTTATGCAATTTTACTCTTATTACAAAAATTACCAAAAGCTTGATTGTTGTTTTTGTTTGTTGTAATTAGATTCAATAGCTTATATAAGCTCTGACAAGGCTCAGATAAGCTATCAAAATCCTTAATTTTCTGTTTAGCTTATAAAAGAAGAAAATACCAAAAAATCAAATAAAATAGAGAAAAATAAAAAAATAGAAGGAAGAACAAGAAGGAGACTGAGCAGGGTATTTATTTGGACTGAAATAAATCCATTAGTGTAGTGACAAGCTATTGGGGGTATTTGTGGTCCTTGGTTACTAGTTTCTCAGTCAAAACTTCATTTGTAAGCCATTTTCATCATTTTTACCTTTTACTGTTTAAATAAATATTGTGCTTAGATCTTGTTATTTGTAAGTTCTTATGTTAGTTGTTAGTGGTATTGTAGAATAAAATTGTTAGTTTATGTATTGAATATATAAGTTACTAGTTATTCTATTTTCAAGGTTATAAGTATAGATTTGTGATTACTAGGTATTAGTTGTAAACGCCTGTGGTATTGTGTTCAAACTGGTTTATATCATCAGTATACATCATTTGGAATCATTCCCATGGTCTATCTCAGCCTTTTGTATTGGAAATCAAAAACAGTTGGTTATTAAATGGGTGTTTGGCTCAATTCAATCATAGGTGTTAAGGACTGATTTTGTTGTTGCAACTGGTTTACTTAGCTCACTTCAGTTAATATTAGACTAGTCTTATCATAAAATTGGTAGGTTTAGTTGTCTAAAGTCAAAATCCAATTCCAAATCCCTTGACAGTTAACTGTCAAGGATTTGATTACCACAAACCCTCAAAATAGGTTATTAGTTGTAGGTTTAGAGTAAATTAGCTTTATCTTAGCTTTATATAACTTATTAAATCAGTAGTTAGTATTAGAAATCCAATTTAGTCAAACTAGCTAAGTTTCATAAATAGTCAAAGTGTCATTCTCAGATTTTCACCAAACTAGTGGGATTTTTATAGATTTGTGTATTGTGATTCAAGCTTTGAGCTTTTGTGGACTTGTTGTCTACCATCTCTATTTTAAGATCCCAATTAGCTTTTATTTTTGCCAATTTTCCTCTGGGCCCCACAAGCCAAGAAACAAGGCTGCAGGGCTGCAAGTTACCCTGTGCAGCAGTTACTACAGCCACACCACCCACTTTGTGGTGGTTTTGTAACCACCTCAGTGGGCCCCAAACCTCCAAACTTGGTCCTTTGAACCCCCCTCCTACCAGAGATCCTAAATTGACCCATAGTTTTGACCTGTGCACCACTAGGACCCACTTTGAATCAGCTTGGAAAGTTGTCCCATAATCTGTCTCAGTCCACAATAAGCAAGTGCTTATTGTGGCTTATTGGCTTATCTTGTGGACCCAAAGGGATTTTTCCAGCTTAATTAAGTACAAATAACTTATTTGTATCAGAATTATCTAAAGTGGACCCCACATAAGCTCTTGTGAGCTCATTTCCTTGTTTGGTCAAACAAAGTCAACTGTGGTAGTATTAAGCTTCCACACAGCTTATTATTAGCTTATAAAATATTTGTTTTTACAAAAGTTATTTATTTTGAAGTATAATTTAGTTTTGTAAAAGAAAATTCAAGAAAAACTGATGCGTGGGAATCGCACCTTGCTTTACCTCTCGAGGGATCTCGAGAAGCTTACAACCCCCACCAGGCAGTGTACCTGATCGTTGTAGTATAGTATAGTGACAAGTACCGGGGGATTGATCGTTCAGCTTAGGAATAGTGTCGCTAGGATTAGAAAACCTAATTAATAGTTCTAGAGGTGAGAGATGATTATTTTTGTATTTTTATATTTTTATGAAAGCAAGTAAAATCTCGGGTTTTGAAGGAGTGGGCGGAATTAGTTGCTATTCAACTAACCCAAAGCTATTAAAATAATGAAAATGATATTAAACTAAATTATACTAAGGTTGTGAGCAGTGATTGGAGAAATTGTGTTTACTTAGACTTCATTACTCCCTAGATATCTTTTACATGTTAATTACTTGTTACACTTGTATGAATGACGGATTGTATTCCTTAATACCATTCGTGGGGTGGCATACATAACTCCCCAACTCTATGAGCTCTTATCTCCTCCTACACCATGACCCATCACAACTATAGGGATTGTAAACAGTGGCTCATGCATTAAATACAACCAATAAAGACCTAGTACGCCTCGGTTCATGTTTCTTAAGACGTTCAAGCATGTTACCATTTGGAGATCTGACAGTTTTCTTAAGCCTAACATATAAATCATTCATTCAAAACAAGAATAGACAAGTAATCAACACATAATCAACATCTAGGTTTCATTAGATCTAAGCAAACACAAAAGAGATCTAGCCTAGCATAATGGAATTGAGACAAGAACAAGATATAAACAACCAACACATAGACATATTGATTGAATTGAAAGTACACTTATCTCAATTACAATGCAAGGTCTCAAGGGTTTGGAACCCTTGAAAAACCTGTAAAAGAGGCACCAAAATCGTCTTTAGGGTTTCACCAAAACTTCTCCTCTTTTATGAAAAAACTAGAAAACTATATATAGGAAAAACAGGCTGACGGCGTCAAGAGTTACTTGTGACGCCGTCACCTCGCCGCCATATACTTCCTCGGACGGCCTTGATCCACTTATGACGGCCTATGTGACGCCGTCACCACCCATGGTATATTATTTTTGCCACTTTGACGCCGTCACGAATCCTTCTGACGTCGTCACCACCTTCGGTGTTTAATTCCACATGTCTGACGCCGTCAAGATGGTGGTCTTGACGCCGTCACCTTGTATTTTCAGCATGGAAATTTGGTACTTAGCCGTTTTCTTCACTTTTATGCTCCAAAAACGTCCAAAATAGCTTCTTTTCCAGAATTCACTCTCCAAACACCTAAAATCACAAAAGGAACGATTTAGGGCAATATTTGATCAAATAAAGTCGGATTCGGCCTTAAATGACCCCCTAAAAACGGATCATTTTTCGCCTCATCATATACCCTTACACTTGAGATTTGCTTGTCCTCAAGCAAATGAGCTTTTATTCTACTCAAAAGACAAGTTAGGGGTCATTTAACACTAATATAAAAGTAATTACAACAAATAATCGTTCCACTAAAGACCAATAGACAAGCACGGAGGTCATACACAAGCACCTCACAAATAGTGTTTAGATACTCACATCTCTCGGGTGTAATAAAGTAATATAACATTATGGAAATGGAAGATATCTCTCACTACCTGTCATAGCAAAATAGATTACCATAGGCTTGGGAAAGGATCAAACCTCCACCACATGGCGTAAGCACCTAGGATAAACTATCAAAGAGGTCTTTTAAAGGGTTATAACGTTAGGTGTAGAGATATGAATTACACGGTTTTGTTGGATAAAGGAAATTTTACTGGTGGCGAGTTAACAATCTCGGTTAATTACATGTACAAGATGGCGTTGCTAAGCCAAGACTAGACTCGACTTAAGCTAATAAATGAAAAATAACCAAAACATAAAATAAACATAGAATAAAAACGGGATGGTAGTCCGTATGTTTTTTCTCTTTTTCCTTTTTTTTCTATTTTTTTTCTTTTTCTTGTTTTTTTTTCGATTTTTTTTATTTTTTTTTTATTATTATTATTTTTTTTTTTTGCATACACTCTTACCCTACCATCCAAAATAATACATCATAGGGGTTTGAGCATTCCCCTTACACTTGAATCTTTACATACTTTACATTTAACTAATCTAATGACTCGAATTAAGAAAATCAAAACACTTTGAGCACTTTTAAGATTAACGTACATATGGGGGTAATAAGTGATGTTCTTCCCCATTACTCCATAAATTAAGTACTTACCCATGAGTCCCAATCGTCCCAAAACAATATGTACAAGGATATGACTCGACTTAGCAACCATGTAATCAATTAGAAAGTTAACTTAGGGTTTAACAAATAACAATAATGCACTAAAAATGAGCGCATACACGGAAGGCTAAGGCGATTTAGGTGTACATTTAAGTGGGGTGTAACAAATTCTTCCTTTAAGTAAAATGCTTAAAGTTAGAAACGAAAAGATAGGCTCGGAGGGGTGTACTAGGGGTATCGTGTACTAAAAATGAGTACAACGCTAAGGGTGTGGGAAAAATTAGTTGACTTAACTAGCCAAGTAATATGACTTAAATGGTCAAGTAATTATAATACGGGTTTAACACAAGGGTTTTCCTAATGCCTCTTATCATGTAGTAAATCCTACCATACGAATGTAGTCTCACTAGCGGTCTCGGGATGCATCACTAACGCAAGTTCTAGAATCTAAATACTACCGGTACACTCATAAGCACTAATAATGAATGCTTTTCCTATCAAATCTAAAGGCGAACCTCACATTTTTTGGTGGAAATTTTTTCTGAATATACGGTTATGTGCTAGTCATACAACCTCCTATCCATGAGACGCTTGCTATGGCTAAAGTTTCACTCCTAAATGTTGTAAAAAATTTTAAATTTGGCGCTAAAATTACACTAACAAGTATTTCTCATAGTTTTATTACACATCTACCATTAAACAAAACAAACTCAAGCGAAAGTGCATATGTAAGGTATCATCTTTTTACCCTCCCCTTACACTTAAGATGAACATTGTCCCCAATGTTCAAGTAAAGAATGTAAAAGTTAAAAAAGTAAAGAGAATGAAATCAAATACTCCCCTGATTCGCTCGGTATGGATTTTAGGTTGGCCAGGTTAAATCTTCCTCCAAGAAAATGAACAATCAAAGCTTCCCTTCCAGAATATAAATCATCTTCTTGTCATAAATAACCTGTAAATCCTGACAAAAGTAGACAAGGCAACCTCGCGTAAAATCGGCGGCATCCTATATAAGTTACTAAATCCTAGAAAACAAAGTAAGATATAATGCTTGTGGAATGAAGTTTGCAGATTTCCTGGAGATTATAAAACTTAATAATTCACAAAAACCATAAGACTCCGTTAGAAAAACAAAACCGGTAAAATTTCCAGATTTTACATCCTGACGCCGTCAAGAGCAATACCCTGACGCCGTCAGAATGGACCTGCAGAAATTCTTATGTTAAGTTTCCGGAAAATTTCTGGAAAAACTTTGTCCTACTTCCTGGAAAATCCTGCAAAACTTCATTATGACTCAATACAAGCATTTGACTCTAACAAATACGAATATACATGTTCATTAAATATTGTGGAGAATCATGATCGGTTTGTTTCTTAAAAACATATTTGGGGTTTCCCCTTACACTTATCTTTTGCAAAAATACCTTTAGGTTGAAGTTAAGATTAGGCTAAACAACATAATAAAGTATTTCCACATTTTAATAGAGAAACATGATCAACCAACAATAAAAATAAAACATGCATACGGAAGCAAATAACAATCAAACAAATAAAATCACACAAAACATGGGTTGCAAAGATAAATCATCAATAAAAATTAAAAGCTAATCGTGCATAATACTAGTTAAAAGAACAGAAATGAAAATTGTTCAAAGCCAACAAAGGCCGAATCCTAAACTATTACAAACCAAATGTTTCAAATCGTACAACCAAAAATAAATTGTTCAAGAATCACAGATATCAAGATGGATCACTGAGGGGGAGGACCAAAACGATAATCATAGCCTGGTGGGAGGTGTCCAGTGTACCCATAGGGAGGGTAGTCAGTCTCTCGGCCTGGGAAGGGGTCAATCTGCAGGTGAGGCTCAAGCTGATCTCGGGTGGAGAGGTGCTGCATCTGGCGGACGGTATGATCATACATCCAGTCAAAGCGCTGGTCAGTAGCAGCTCGCCATGTGTCCATCTGACCCATCCAGGCACCCTGGTGTGCCTGCCAGTCTCCCCGACTCATGTGTCGGTAGTAATCAGCCGTCCCCTCCTCATGCTCGGCAAACTGATGCTGCTGGGGCACTCCCTCATCATCACCGTCATCATCCTCATTATCAGCCCCTACGTACCATATGTAGGTACCATCCCCCATCTGCATCACAATGCTCATCTGCCTAAGGGATTTCGCCCTCACTACCCTGCAGTTCCCACAGTCGCTCAGGTACCCTATGATCTGAGGAGTAAGAAGACCATAGGAACGAGCCAACCGTGTGACGAACATCCCCCCATAAACCTTGTCGATATCCCTCTCACCCACACTGGTCCTCAAGTAACTGGCCACCCAAAACGGGATGTTGCAATAGACATCCTCAGAAAAGATGGTGTACAAGTAGAATAAGTCCGAAGCAGTGATACGGTGAGTGGTGCCATGACGTGCAGACAAGCTGTATGTGATGCACCTGTGAACTAGCCTAACAATGGGGTCCCTGATCGATGCAGCCCCAGTAGTCGAGGTATAAGCCCCATTCCCTATGTTTGGCCAAAAGGTAACACACCTCATCTCATTCCGCTGAGTCTCTCCATGTAACAAATTCAGCAGAAAAGCCCCATCAACCTCCTCACTAGTATATAGCCCAAGCCTCCAACCAAACTCAGCCACAGAACAAGACCTCAACTCTCCCCCTAGCCTAAAATATATCGTGGTGCCCCCCATATCTCCCCTAGCCTCAGCTTGATCAAAACGGAAGGTCGCAAAGAACTCCCGTACTAACTCACTATATACCGTCTCTCTCAACCTAAACAATCTCTCCCACTGCGGTCCCGCAAACCCATCTGTGCGGAACCTCCCTACAAATGCAGCCTCCAACCCATAGGCTCTCAGAAAATCCCAGTCAACCATCGCCCCAGCATCGATATGGTGGTTGCACAACTCCTCATACTTGGTACTAGTATCCACATCATTGAATTCCCCCCAACTGTGCACTAATTCCCCATAGTTGACCCCTTGAGATCTAGAAGAACTACCCTTTTGTTGGCGAGACCTTTTGCTCATTTTCCTGGAAAAAAGGTGGGGTGAATGGAAACGATTAGAACGCGAAATTTATACGAACTTTATGCAGTCAGACACATCTGACGCCGTCAAGAGTAATTTTTGACGCCGTCAGATGGATCAGAATTATAGCCATGCAAATGCGAGGGAAAAAATCAATTTTCAAACTCTTAACCCATTACCCAAACGCTCCTTAAATCAGGAAACAGGGGTGGGGGGGTCAAAGAATCCGAGGCATGATGGTTTTTTTCTCCTAAATTAATGCATGATTTGGGTGAGACAACATCATCAAATGGTAACCCCACGATTACGAATCACCAATTGGATGGCATTACGATTTGTTAATGGTGGGTCAAGAATGGGGTTTCGGGCGAAAGGGGTTTTTCAAATTGACGGGTCCTAAGGATAATTAACCGAGAAAAGATGAGGAAAACTTACTTACAAAGTAGAGATCGGAGGCGGAAGATGTCGAATTGGGGGTTTGAGAGTCGGAGTAGTAGCAACACAACACTTGGGTGAGATTTGTGGGGTATGGTTGGAAAGTGATTGGTTTTGTGTTAATATTGCTGATCCGTCGAGCTGACGGCGTCAAGAGTTAAATCTGACGCCGTCAGATGCCCGTGTGGGGTGAGGTTTGGAGTAGTTTCAAGTTTAGTCCCTGCCCTTTGTGTGAATAACTAAACACAAGTAAAACCCATGAGTAGCTATTTTGTTAACGAGGTCCACCAGGGTCGAATGTCTCGTTACTGTCGCGGAAAGAGGTGAGGTAGCATCGGGGGTCGGGTAATGTTTTGGCCAAGTTGATCCTTATGCACGGGTCATTGGCGCGAGAAGAAAGATGTTGTTCACTAGGAGGTTTCAAATCAATGGTATTTATGAGGTGTGAACTCTTTACACCGGGTTTAAAACCAAAAGAACGTTTTTCGGATGAGATCGGGAATGTAGTTCGCAAGCATCCAACGAAAATGCTATTTATTTGCGAGCTTTTCTCCGTATGGGGGTGTTTATGAGAATGGGGGGTAGTTAATGGTGAAGCTTTTGAGGAGAATCTCCCGCTGTCCTCTTGGTCAAATACCAAAGAGGTTGACACCTCGAAGACTTTCTCAATTCTTTTAGGTATAGAATTTTCTTTGATCTTTTCTTTGACCCTTGATATGAATTGGTCTGCGAAATTCATAAAGGCGTTATGAGTGCTTTCCATGCGTGCCTCGAGGTGCTGGATTTGCTTTTCCTGATTATCCATGAAGGTTACCATTATTCCTTCGAATTCCACTTGCCGTGAGCGTTCAGGAAAATTTTGGCTGATAACCGTATTCCTATGTGGATTAGGGTTCCACACGGGTTCAGCGGCCAGTTTCTCAATACTCATAAGTTCTTTTACCTGTTTCTCGATGCTTCCCAACAATTGTTCTTGGGTGGCACGTGCGTAATCAAGCTTTGCTTTGCTTGGGAGCATCGGGTCCTCCCATCCTTCCTCTTCGTATTGTGCCAACTCCTCAAGAACTTTCCAGCATTCGTCAATGCTAAGTCTATCTAGCCTACCCTTGGCTGCGTAATCAATGGCTTTCCTTGTTTGATAGTCAACCTTACCATAAAAGATTTGGATCTGTAGCCATGGTTCGATCCCATGATGAGGAACTTTTCGGAGTAGGTCTTTATATCGGCTCCATGCTTCATAAAAGGTTTCATTTTGACGTTGTTGGAACATCAAGATGTCATTCCTAAGTTTAGTAGTTCTCCCCGGTGGGAAAAATTGAGCAAGGAAACGAGTGGTGAGATCATCCTATGTGGTGATGGATCCCGCGGGTAAACGCTCAAGCCATTGACTAGCTTGATCCCGTAGAGAGAATTGGAATAGGCGTAAACGGGTAGTCTCTCTAGTTTCAACACCTAGGTCTATGGAATCTACGATTTTGAGGAAGTCCTTAAGGTGTTGGTTTGGATCTTCGGAACGAAGTCCATGGAATGCACATCCGCTTTGCACCAACCGGATGGTGTCGGATCGCAAGGGGGTCACATTGGCTCCGGTGAGCTCAATGGTGTTTCGGTAGCCTTGGTGGCTAGGTCGGGAATACTCTCCTAAGGTTCGGGGCCTAAGGGGTTCTAATGGTGGGTTTTGTTGTGGTGGGATGATGGGTTCAAAGATGTTACCACCTTCCATGATGTCGGATGGTAAAGAGTTACGAACAAAGGCACGAAGAAATAAGATAGACTAAAGAAGACCTAAAAATAAAAATAAAAATCTTACTAGAAAGGAATCTAGCAAGTAGACCTAATAAAAAGAAATCCTAACCTAGACAATAACTATTCCCCGGCAGCGGCGCCAAAAACTTGATGCGTGGGAATCGCACCTTGCTTTACCTCTCGAGGGATCTCGAGAAGCTTACAATCCCCACCAGGCAGTGTACCTGATCGTTGTAGTATAGTATAGTGACAAGTACCGGGGGATTGATCGTTCAGCTTAGGAATAGTGTCGCTAGGATTAGAAAACCTAATTAATAGTTCTAGAGGTGAGAGATGATTATTTTTGTATTTTTATATTTTTATGAAAGCAAGTAAAATATCGGGTTTTGAAGGAGTGGGCGGAATTAGTTGCTATTCAACTAACCCAAAGCTATTAAAATAATGAAAATGATATTAAACTAAATTATACTAAGGTTGTGAGCAGTGATTGGAGAAATTGTGTTTACTTAGACTTCATTACTCCCTAGATATCTTTTACATGTTAATTACTTGTTACACTTGTATGAATGACGGATTGTATTCCTTAATACCATTCGTGGGGTGGCATACATAACTCCCCAACTCTATGAGCTCTTATCTCCTCCTACACCATGACCCAGCACAACTATAGGGATTGTAAACAGTGGCTCATGCATTAAATACAACCAATAAAGACCTAGTACGCCTCGGTTCATGTTTCTTAAGACGTTCAAGCATGTTACCATTTGGAGATCTGCCAGTTTTCTTAAGCCTAACATATAAATCATTCATTCAAAACAAGAATAGACAAGTAATCAACACATAATCAACATCTAGGTTTCATTAGATCTAAGCAAACACAAAAGAGATCTAGCCTAGCATAATGGAATTGAGACAAGAACAAGATATAAACAACCAACACATAGACATATTGATTGAATTGAAAGTACACTTATCTCAATTACAATGCAAGGTCTCAAGGGTTTGGAACCCTTGAAAAACCTGTAAAAGAGGCACCAAAATCGTCTTTAGGGTTTCACCAAAACTTCTCCTCTTTTATGAAAAAACTAGAAAACTATATATAGGAAAAACAGGCTGACGGCGTCAAGAGTTACTTGTGACGCCGTCACCTCGCCGCCATATACTTCCTCGGACGGCCTTGATCCACTTATGACGGCCTATGTGACGCCGTCACCACCCACGGTATATTATTTTTGCCACTTTGACGCCGTCACGAATCCTTCTGACGCCGTCACCACCTTCGGTGTTTAATTCCTCATGTCTGACGCCGTCAAGATGGTGGTCTTGACGCCGTCACCTTGTATTTTCAGCATGGAAATTTGGTACTTAGCCGTTTTCTTCACTTTTATGCTCCAAAAACGTCCAAAATAGCTTCTTTTCCAGAATTCACTCTCCAAACACCTAAAATTACAAAAGGAACGATTTAGGGCAATATTTGATCAAATAAAGTCGGATTCGGGCTTAAATGACCCCCTAAAAACGGATCATTTTTCGCCTCATCAAAAACCAATATAAAAATAAGTGATAGTTTCTATTTAATATAATTTAATTTTAATTTTCGTTTTTAGATTTTTATTAAGTAAGTTGTGTTTTTTATATTTTTATTAATTTCCTTTTAGGTTAAAGTATTTTTAATAATTTTCTCAGATTTTTATTTTGTAATTTGATATTTATTAGAATTAAAAATAGTTTTATTAATAATTAATCAATAATTAAGTTATAAATAGCATAATTAATTTTTATAAGGTAAGACCTAGTTTTTATATTTTTCCTAGCTTTTAAATGTTATAAAATAGTTTTATAAATTTTTTTCATAATTTTCTAAGTTGATTTAGTACTATTTGTAATTTAAAATAGTTTAATTAGTATAAATAATATAAATAGTTTTTAATTAATAGAAAATCCTTAAAAAGACAAAAATATTTATTTTTATTTTTTATACTTTCTTCAAGTTCTAATTTAAGTTTAGAAATTATTTTTACAAGTTTTTAGTTTAATTTGTAGTATTTATAATTTTTAGTTTGATATAAATTAGTTTTAATTAAATAGTTAAATAAGTTTTTAATTAAATAATTAATAATAAATAATAAAATAATCTAAAAAAATAATTTTCTTTTTAATTTAATTTTCTTTTAAGTTTAAGTTTATAGAATTGTCATTTTTAACCCCTGTAGTTTATTTTTCTTAAAACTCACCTTTTTCTCAGTACGCAGTCGCGTCTGATTTTAATTTGGTGTACGTTTAAACGTTTTAGATATCTAGGTTTTATGTAACAGTTCCAATAGTTTATTTAAGTCATTTTATTTTATAAAACCCTAGTTTAATCACACACACACACACTTATTCATATCCCTGTTCACATTCACTCGATCACAAACTCGTTTTTAATAAACCATCGCACACCTCGTTGGGACATTACGACCCGAGGAAACACTGTATTCCACGGAAGTATTTGCCTTAGACGTTTGACTTGGTTGACCATCACCTGGTAAACTTAGTTGACTGTTTGAGACGAATCACTCCTGCACCATTAAAGCTGCCAAAACCACTTGAATGTTCTGAATCAAATTTTCCAAACCCGCTTAACCGTGTGTTGCCACCACGATCACCAAAGTCCCTATTGAACCATGTTTTATGTTGAGTGTCCTTGTGAAACCTGATGGTTGACACTGGACCAGTTATAATGCTCCCATATTAGCTGCCCTATAATCAAGCATTGAAATGAGTGTGGCACTGAATAACAGCCAATAACATCCCCTAATAAGACACTGCCCGCCTCTAATAACATCCAATAACAGCCGCTAATAAGACGACATCCAAACATCCCCTAATAATAGCCAATGCAAGTAGCCCAGCATGTACCTAATCATTAGAAAATCAATACTTGTATTAAAATAATTTGATAGGAATGTAATCTATTGGTTTGCAGGGATTGCAGCACTAAGCTAATGTGTTTTATACTATACCAATACCATAAACAACAAATGAAAGTCTTATGTCATATAGATGTATTATTTGATACTTACAGTCATTCGAAAATTAGTCATTGAATTCTACAATGGTGGTAGAGACATAGACAAATCCATGCTAGCACGTTTGTGTAGGATTTTCCTAAATAATTAGAAAAGCGATAAGTTATTGCGCCTGTTAAAACGCATATCCAAACACACCCATTAACCTGAGATTATGTAAATTAAGGTATTAAAGGGCACAAAATATTTTAAGTATCCAAGATTCATAAAAATAAAATAAAAAAAGTCTCAGAAAGATGTACTAATGTCACAAACAGCCGACCCATGCAAGTATTTCCTACAAGTGGTCTTGTCACATGTTTCTGTGTGGGCGTGTGAGCAAAGCAGGTGTTCCATGATGACATAATCATACTAAATTAACCTATATAAACAGTTGCATGTATACAAATATTTAAAACTAAACAATATCCATAAAAGACCATTTCCTTCATTTGTAAAAGTGATAATCATTTAACCTTTAACTAACATACTAAGTGTAACAATAATTTCAGAAAACCTGCAAGTTGGCCCAGTTTAACCCATATCAAACCGTTCTAGTGATTACTATGAGACCTTCCATGTGAGTCATCATTTTCCACTATCTAAAATTATCAACTTCTTAAGGATGTTTAAGAAAGCTTTGGCTAAACATTGTTGTATCATATCCTTAGCAGCGGGTCACTTTCCAGGACATTAGATACTAATAGTAGTGAGGTCTAAAACATTGTTGTATCATATCCTTAGCAGCGGGTCAGATTGGGTTTGGGTAGCAACAGGTATATGATACTTGACGCCATTCAACATTGTACATATAAGAAGAAATTTAATTGTCCAAATTAAAACAACGAATGCATCATAAAATCTTAATAATGTACGATGTAAATACTCGATGATAACTACTTTCTGCATCCCGTATAAGAAGCTAATTCATTATAGTCTGTTGCATCTCCAACCTCAAGATGCCCGATCTCACCATGTGTCAGCATCATTTTTTTCTTGATCTCTACAAATAAAACCAAATAACGTAATCAAGTTGCATGTAAGCAAGTTCATTAACACATAAAATTTAGTCATTTGTACCCATATCTCATAGTATTCGTTACCCAATTTGTCACACCCATCTTTGTCATGCAAGTAGTAAAGGTTGATATACACGATCAGCCGATATTTTAAGACAATTACATGCTAGGCAAGAGCACATAAGGGCCCAAGAAGTCGCTTAACACCCTTTATATCATCATCGACCGTCAAACTCGCAATATTATGTTTGAGTAATTGACATTGTGAAATCGTAGAGACTAAATCAAAAAAGAAAACAATCTTAAGAAAAATAAATAACACAATATGCATAGACTCATGTTATCAGCCCAATCCAATATTATGATTAAGTATTGCTAAATACTAACATGAATATGATATCAACAAATATTAACACCTACTCTCTTTAAGTGAGGGTTTACATATACCAAAAATGACATCAAGTACTCGTAACAGCACTAAGAGCATCCATTATGATAAACTTTTTACAAAGGTTTATACATTAATACATCAATAAATTTTATACCTTTTGATTTTATAAACCTACATTCACTATAGTATAAACCTTTGCAAGTTCATAAAATGTTTTTTTTTAACAAATGCATTAAATGTATTGAATTTATAAAGAGGTTCAAGAATTAGGACCTCGTCATGCCACATAGACATGAAATGAGTTCCCAATATGGTTGAAATAAACATAAATCTTTTCATGTTTCTTAGACCTTTTCATAAACTTACCATAGTGGATGTCCTAACCCGAAAACTGAACACCATTAACTTTCCATAGTAATCTCATACACCATTAGCTGTGAGAGTATACATATACAACTTTAAAAAAAAAAACCCCCACCAAATAACCCACAAAAACTTATTTGCTTGATCTCATCTGAAAATTGAGAATCAGTACCCACAAAAAAACAAACATAAAAACTAATAATCAAATTAAGTAATTCTTTTGACTTATGAGAACCCACAAAAAAAACTAATAATCATTTTAACTAATCGATCCATATGCTTATGAGTACCCACAAAAAAACCCAACACATCAAATTGACATAAAACACTTGTGAGTAAACATACCTTGTACCAATTTGATTGGATGATAATATGCCCTCAATCAAATCGAATGCATATTGAATGTGAATTATAAAAAACCAAGACCATCAAATTATGAGTAACCATAACTTGTACCGTTTTGATTTTAGGAAGTTTAAAAATTGAGATGAAAGAAAAACAGAACAATTAGATGTTGAATGATATTGAAAAAAAAAATCATATATGGCAATATTGTTTGATTGTCGTTTGATATTGAAGGAGGGTTGAAAGTCAAAAGAATGTCCAGTAAATGTTGGGAGAAATTAATTGAATAGATGACATGGCATTAGTGAGGTGGCTTTTATTGCCAACATGGCTTTAATGAGGTGGCATAATTTCAAAAAAAATCTTTGTTTATTATATATATAGATATAGATAATAATTTTGCTCACAATATTAACTTATTCCTACTAAAACACGAGACAATAAAACCTTGTTTGCCTCAAAATACATCTTTGCTTTGTCATGAGTAGTTATTTGATCTTGGAATATAAACTTTACTAGGTAGTATATCTATTTTGAGAACAAAGTACTAGAGGTCATCTTTTGCAAAAGTGATTCACAAAATAGTCATCTTTTCTCTGGTTTTTAAATCTAGTCTTGTGCGATCGTTAGATCGTGCGACTCTACCATATTTTTAACAAGTGTTCAGTAGGTAGGTAGATTTTTTTCGACTGAAGTGGCATTTTGTACAACATTTTTTTTTCTTTTTTGCGACTATTTGTCTTCTACGAAAAAAAACAAAACGGTCACACAAATAAATCATAGTCTCATAAAAAGTCAGCTCGGTTGAACAAAGAACATATACCTACCTAATGGATATTTGTCAAAAATATGATGGAATCACATAGCCTAATGATTGAACAAGAATAAATTTGGAAAATAATAATGATAATAATAATAATAATAATAATAATAATAATAATAATAATAATAATAATAATAATAATAATAATAAAGTGGGTTTTGTGTGGGCGATTTTTGGCGAAAGCATGCAGGATCATCTTGATCCTATCTTGTTTTGATCCGTTCTACCCCTTCTCAACATCCACGGGTTGTATATACACACCTCCCTTTTGTTCGTTGGTTCTTTTCCAGTTTTTCTATTTCCTTGGCTCGTAGGGATTAAGGTTTTGGTCTTGCAAACCCTTCTCCTTTCGTGTATAAACAGTTGTTTTTCTAGTTGCTGCTTTGGTGAGCTTGTGTCCCTAAGTTCTCCATCCCTACCATCTGGTACCTGGCGAATTTTGGTTCGTGAATAGAGGCTTGTTTTTTGGGAAGAAGTGTCCTCCTTGCCATTTTAGGCTAGCGGTTTACTCCCCCCCTTCACGCCCCTGTCATGTATTGAGTTTTGGTTAGTGGTTAGTCTGGTGGGTGGCGGTTAGCTTATGTGGTCCCTACTGGCAGGTTTTAAGTTGCTAGTCTAGCGGTTTCCTTTTTGAGCCTAGCGATTTGCTTAACTTATAGCCTTGGGGTTTTCCTGTGGGCTCATTTTAGTTGTTATATGCATGTGGTGGGCCTTTTGGCTGGACTTGTTTTGTCTGTGGGCCTTTATTGATTGGTTTGATACCGTGGGTTGATTTTGACGTGAATTGTGTAATACTCTTACTTGGGGTTTGTCTCATCCCATGGCAATAATACGGTTCCATTGTCCGTTCGTGGGCCTTAGTGGTTGTCAAGACGGTAGCGGAAATGGGCTCACTAAAACCTCATTGATTTATCATCTTCAGGATCGTCATTTTAAGGGAGGTGCACTAGCCACTACCAAACTTTCCTTGGCAACTAGCCGTGCTGTTTTTTAGGCGACTGAGATCACTTTGAAACGCATGAATCTTTTGTTGTATGGGGGTTGTTTTAAGAAGCATACCCTCCACTCTAAGTGTCGGCATGGTACTGATGTTGTGTTCCCCCTGATTGTGGAGATGGTGTTGTCAAGTTTATATTATTTGATCTCGTTAAACCACAATTTCCATCCTCGGATCTTATTGGTGTTGAAGACTCGGGCCTGGAAGAGCATTGTTGTTTTAACCTACATTTACTTGACACATTGCTTTCTAAAGGAGTGCACACTGTCAAATCCATCCCTCCTAAGTGCTGGTTGGGTTTCTCTCGCGTCTTGAAAGAAGCTCTTGATAAGGTGATCTACACTCCTGAAGATATTTCTTGTTGGGTTGGCCTGTTAGTATTGCCTCTTTGTATCCTTAAAGCCTTTACCCAGAGGAGTAACATGGAATGTAGGTTCGCCATCAAGCGCCAACGCCAAGATGAATATATCGCTAATGTCATTCGTTCTTGGAGTACGCCTGGCGGTAGTTTGCAACTTGTTAGGGAGGTTTTAGCTGAACCCCCTCCTGCATGGTCTAATATTGATGAGGATAACATGGACTTGGGTGAGCATAATGTCAAGCAATGTAAGAGAAAAATTTGTGATGGTCATTATTCTGCGACCGTCAGAGTTCTCTCTTCTTCCGGTGTTGCTCCCTATAATGACACTACCCTTGAGGACCTAAAGGCTAAGCATCCTTTCAAGTCTGCCCCTTCCCTACCAGATACCCCTATTGATCATTATAACCTTAACGCATCCCCTGCTGTGGTGCTTGATATGAATAGGAGTTTCCCTCGTGGCACATCTTGCGGTCGTGATGGCTTACGTGCACAACACCTTTTAGACTGCCTCAGTGGCGCTGATGTGGCTATTTCTGATGAGTTAATCACTTCTATCACTCACGTGATAAATCTTTTTCTTGATGGAAAATGCCCGAGGGTGCTGGGAGAGTATATTGCTAGTGCCCCTCTTACACCACTGACTAAACCTGGGGGCGGCATTCGTCCCATTGATGTGGGGACGATCTGGAGGCGTTTAGTCTCCAAGGTAGGTGCTTCTATGATCGGACACTCCTTAGATGGTTATTTAAATGATCTCCAGTTTGGTGTTGGGGTACCTGGAGGGGGAGAGGCTATTCTTCATGCCGTGAATAGGTTCATTGAAGATCGAGGCGACGAGGAGGGTCTGTCGATGTTATTGGTGGACTTCCAAAATGCCTTCAATTTGGTGGACCGAGAGGTTATGTTACGAGAAATCCGCTTTCATTGCCCTGCTATTTCACGCTGGGTTGAATTTTGTTACACCAGGCCAGCTAGACAATATTATGGGGAACACACACTTAGGTCACACCAAGGTGTGCAACAGGGTGATCCACTTGGACCTCTTCTCTTTGCCTTAGTGCTACATCCCCTGGTGTGTAAGGTTAAAGACTCCTTCAGTCTGTCCTTTCAAGCTTGGTATCTAGATGATGGCACTATCATCGGAGATACTTTGGTCGTGGGGAAGGCTCTGGAGCTGATTATGGAGGATGGGCCACTGCGCGGCCTGCACCTCTATGTGAATAAGACTGAGATTTTTTTGCCTAAAGAAGACCCCCGTAGCAGGCTTGTGGGTGTTTTCCCACCTAACATCGCTCGCTCTATGCATGGTGTTAAATTACTTGGTGGGCCCGCTAGTGCCGACTTGGAGTTTAGCGGTGAGTTGGCCATGAAACGGGTTGCTAAAACCATCGAGCTTATGGAGGCTATCGCTAAACTTAAGGATCCTCAATGCGAATTATTGCTTCTACGAGCTTGTGCAGGCATTTCAAAGTTATATTTCTCTATGCGCACATGCTCTCCTAGGGCCTTTGAGTGTGCCCGCGTTGCATTCGATGGGGCATTGCGTTCCTCCTTAGAACGTATTGTTACTGCCTCTGGACCTGGATTTAGTGATTGGCAATGGAGGTTGGCTACATTGCCATTTGCATTTGGAGGGCTGGGCGTATATTCAGCAGGGGATGCGTTGAACTATGCCTTCCTTGCATCTAGACTCCAATCTACCAAGCTGCAGACTAAGCTTCTAATACACTCTGGTATCGTAACCTATGGCTTTTCCTTCGATGAGGCCTTGAGCGCGTTTAATGCGAAAATGGAGACCAACCTTTTGAGTAACCCAGATGAGATCGCTGCCCCTAAACTTATGAAGAAACTGGCAGATATATATTTCAAACGTGTTACCCAAATGGCCGAATCCACATTTTGTCTTTCCCCTCAACAAATGGCACTCTGGAGGTCGCAAAAAGAGGATCACACATCAGACTGGCTTAGGGTGGTCCCGATATCCGGGTTAGGACAGACTATGAACGCCAGAACTTATAGGTGCATTTTATGCTATCGACTAGGTGTTCCCCTATTCTCTGTTCAAGGGCCGTGCTCAGCGTGCTCTAAGGTTTTCGACGGTGATATTTATGGGGACCATGCTATATCGTGTACTGGCATAATTGGTGTTAAACATCAACACAACATGGTGCGTGATACTTTGTTTGATATTTGTTCTCGATCCGGGGTCTCGGCTCGCAAGGAGGTCGACATCGGGTTGGGTGGAGAAAGAGAGCAAGTCTTAAGGTCAGTAGATATTTTGCTCTATTCCTGGGATGAAGGGAAGGATGTGTGTTGATCTGACGGGATCGCCACCCCTCACGCAAATCGGCATGATTGACTTTGTGTCGGGTCGCGTGGTGACTGATGCCGCAAAACGCAAGCGGGTCAAATACGGAGCTAAATGTGCAAATATGGGATATGGGTTTACCCCTTTCTCATTTTCCTCATTAGGGGAACTTGAGACAGATGCGGTGGCCCTACTTAAGCGGATCCAGAAGTTTTCCATCACTCAAGACATTGGGGCGCGTGCTGCAACCCATATCTTCAGTAGGATTAGTTTTGCTATTGCTAAAGGCGTGGGGGCTCAGATAGTGTCGAGGCTCCTCACTAATTTCTTGTAATCCTATTGTTTTGTTTCTAATGAAAGTGATAATAATAATAATAATAATAATAATAATAATAATAATAACTTTTTTTTCCCTTATTATTGGAATTGATTCCAAATATAATGTGGGCCGGGGGTTTGTTTTTATTTTCACCTTTCTAGGGCACTTATATTTTTTTTGAAAATTGACTTTCATTTCTTTGGGAAATCTATGTCTAATTTGAAACCCGATGGGGGAAAAACTTTCAACTTAAGCCGCCCGAAGGCACGACACTTAAATTGAAGTAAACCCTGCCTTCTCCAGATTCAAACCCTTGTGGGTTGAAACCTTCATTGAAGGACTTTGAAATCGTACCGACAGGGCAGTAGTCCACAAGGGAGGACTTCCCGGTTTGGTCACCCAAACCGGTATTACTCTCCACTAGGCACGCTTAACTGAATAAGACATGCCCAGTGGACCACAAACCCATTGGTTTCTAGGGCACTTATATATAACTTAACAAGTGGGCCTTGACAATTATGTGAATATCCAGCAGTTCACAGTCTATCCTATGGCCCAAAATTAGAGAGCAACAGTAGATCAGACCGCTGATTATGTGTTTTGAATTTGAAATGAAGAACTTTTCGAAGTTAATACTATCTGACATTTCAAATGATGTGTAATATGTTATGTTAAGTGGGCCCTATTTAGACTGAAGTTAGCAACTTGCTCAAATTTCATAATTTGTACTATAGAATTTAATTTGTACTATAGGATTAAAGAGTTATCTTCAACATTCAAGAGGAAAAAAAAAAAAAAAAAATTGATGAGTTATGTGGAAAAGTCATTTCACTTGGTGATAGATGAGTTATGCGACACAAAATAGATTTGAGCTAAACATTATAGATAATTGCACTTTTATTTTCTCCAAAGCATTCTTACGGAGTAAATCTTTGATGTTTTAAAAAACGTATATAGGTTTATAATTTTTTTTAACAAAGAAAAGTTTTACACTGAAACGACAGGCAAGCGGACAACAAGCTGCGCCGCTAGCCCTTTTTGAATAGCGAAACTTAATTTTTTAAAAACTACATTCAAAGACCTTGGGGTCGTAACATTGCCATGCATAACCCGTTGGACTCTTTTGAGCAGCTCCACAGCCTCCGAAGCAAGAAAACCAAAAGTATCAAATGCAAAAGGTATAAACGCGTGTTGGTTATCAAGGCACGCTTTCTCGTGTTTGGTTACTTTGCATGAAGCGGCTTTCAAAGCAGCCTGACCTGCCGTAAAAACATGATTCCCCAATCCCACAAGTGGAGAAACCCCCGTTAGATCTACACAAGCATGTTCCCCCTATCCATCCAAAAACCAAAATGTCAGCTGGTCTAAGTGTCGATCTTCCTTCCATCGGGTTGGTCAAGAAATTCACAGGTGCTTCTTTCTTAACTGAAATCCCAGCACGCCTGAATATGTCAAAAAGAACATCCCTAACCAAATCGTGATGGTATTTGAACCCCGGAAGCTCTCTACAATGAACTACATGCTCTCCGAATGAGTCCAAACAAGCTTTGATGTTTAAAAAAAGTGTAACCCTGTCTTTCATACTTAAAAAAAAAAAAAAAAAAAAAAAAAAAAAAAAAAAAAAAAAAAAAATCATTGCAATTTATTTAGTAGTTCATTATTATTAAAAAGATGAGAATGAAATTTATCTTGATCAAAGAACTGTAACAAATTTATCTTGATAAATTCTGGAAAATATATCAATGGAGAGGAAAACAAGAATATCTTTGATATTGTACTGGATTAAAATTTGTTAGAAAAATACTGTTGTTAACGAAAAAAACTAAGTCTAGATTCAATCATTTATTAGAAAAATATTACTTATTATTAGAAGAAAATATATATATGGGTTCAGTAGAAAGTGATTTCTTTAGATGATGATAAACATGTCATCACATGGGATGTTTAAAATAATGACAAAACTAATTTACCTAATCTTGCAAATGTCATTAAATGTTTTCATGGGACAACAACGATCTTTCCTCTATACAAAAACATATAACTTGCAAGTTGAAGGAATAGTATGTTCCTTAATAAATATGGAATGTAACGTGTGTATCCAATAATCAGTGGCGGAGCTTGGGCGTCTTGATTGGGGCCAAAACATTTCGGAAAATGATTGTAACATTCTTATGCAAATGACTCTATGTAGTCATATAGAAACAACGATTTTCTTAGACTATTCGAAAGCTTTATACATTCATATCTACTCATTGTACTATCAACGAAACTAATTCGCACTAGACATACGAATAACAAACCAAATACGAAGAGAAGTCGTGAACAAATTTCATCTTTGCAAGTTCCTTTTTATTGTGAAGCTTGACTTTTCCTTATCAGGCAAGTCTTGTTGGTTGTTACCATATATTTAGGAGGTCAGCCAAAATGTAAAGTATAATATATAAATTTTATGTCCATACAAATCACTAGGTGTGAGCTAAATTTTCGGGAGGGCCAGCACCCCTTCTAGCCCCTTAAATCCTTCGCCAATGCCAATAATCGTATTATTATTTTTATTTTTAGCATAAGTCTTGTTTGTTTTCAGAAATACTTTTTATCGAAAGGATTTAGAAAATATAAAGCTGACTTGCTTCACATTTTTTAAACGGCAAATCCTCGCATACAAGTTGGCACATGTTGTTTTCATCCTTTTAATAACACTAATATAAGGCACACTTAAAAAAAATAATTTTTGACACACATGATTCATTTACATTAAGCTGGTTATTGCATATATTTATTTGGATGTAAACTAAAATTGTGAGCAAAAATCAAATATCTATATTTTTACGTTCGAACATCGGCATATTATCAAGCATTAATGTAGAAGTTATTTAACGACCAGGGCAGAAATAGGATGATGGTGAAGGTGATGACGACTGCAAAAGTGACAAAACAACATGCATCATGACCATAACGACAACAATATGAAAATGATAGATTTTAAACCCTTTTGCACTTTCAGATGTTATTTCACTTATTTGTACGCTTAAGCAAGCTTATTGATTTATTGCTAAGGACCAAAACTAAAACATCACGTACACTTTTCGTCCTACCATACAGAAACGAATGTCTAAGCTTTGGGAGCGATTCCGTTTCACAAAGTGGTGTAACTAGTAGAGTGACGAGAGGTTGCTTAGCAAGTTACCAGTTGGCCTTTTGGGTGGTGGCTCAAGTCAAAACCTAAAAAGGGTGTCACGTCATGTCATCTCTGTTAAATGTTACGTATAACATTAATAGGTAAATATCTAGTATCGAACCCGAGACCTCGAGATTGCATACATTACAAACGAGAGTAAAAGTATATTAATTATATATATGATAAATGTATTGTGTATGTATAATTAAATAAACACTTAAGGTACTTAACGGTCATTAGTAATTAATTGTATGGACTAACTATCGTTAGTAACGAAGAAAAAGGACTAGAGTGAAACTAAGTGCCAAGAAGGATCTAGAATCCCTCTTAAGCTTGTAGAACCGGTCGACAAGGGGAGGGGAAACCCAATCCCATTCTAACTTGGACTCTAAGTTTCTCTAGTATATATACAAGGCTTAGGGTTATTTGTTTCTTACATTTTGTGCACACACATAACCCTAAAAAGTTTTCTTCTCCTTTTCTTTTGTTCATAACCGATCGGCCAAAACCCTTAGGGTGTTTGGATCGATTTTTGTTTATCAAAAATCAAAGTGTTTAGTTTACTTGCATAACCTTTTATTCGTTGGTAGTTTGTGTGTACAAGAACGAGATAATTACTCACTATAGTAATTATCAAGAGATCGATAAACAAAAACGGTAAGGGGTTTATCATTGATCTAGTTTACACAAGTTCAAGGTTATTGAAGTGCATCGGGTACGTTACTATTTATGTTTTAGTTAATCTTTGTATGTGTTATACTTGATCCTAGCTTCCGCATATTTGTGTTATTTGATTGTCAAACTCTAACAATGGCATCACGAGCCATGTATAACATGTAATTGATTACTAAAACGTAATAAAAATCGGATATTTAATTGTTTTAGATACATGTTTTTGATCTAGGGTTTTTATTTTAAATTTTTTATAAAAATTCGAAACCCTAACCCTAATTTTGGGGGGGGGGGTCGATTTTCCATGAAACCCTAATTAGGGTTTTGTGGTTTTCTTGGATTATATGTAATCACTAGAAACCCTAGGTCATTAACCGGTTATGTGAACGTATCTTGTGACCTAAGTGCTAATTGTTAGGTTTTATCCGTGACGAAACATGCATGTTAGTCATGGATCTTGTTGTTTTATTTTTATTTTTCACATGTTTTAGATAGATCTAAAATTGGGGAAGACTCCAATATATATATTAAAATCAATTTATATGCTATGTGGTGTGTATATTAGCTTTGGCCTACGCAATTGATTCGTCAATGTATGTGACTCTCTTCCATAAAGAGGAGAAGGCCTTAGTTGATTACATGCATGATTATACATAGACTTGATTTTATTAGGATCTTTTCTAATAAGGATTGCATGTGGCTAATTGTTTCACGTTATTATTATTAGTTGTCTGGTTTTCTTTGATTACTTGTTTTATTGTTAATTGTTTGACATGATGTAAGCAATAAAAGGGTGATTTTTCATAAAGAAAATAATACGGACTAATAATGGTGAAACCCTAAGTGATAAAGATTGAATCTTGAGGAGTCTTATGTGCCAACAACGGTTCGCTTCGCACGGTAATTCGCTCCAAGGCGAGACTAGCAAGATTAATACTTTATTACATGTTTTGAGATTGAATCCATAAACTTTTGCTTGATTGATGTTTTGTACAACATGCTTTTAAAAGTAACTCTTTTAAGACAAAATTCATAATCGTGATATGAATGCTTAGAAAAGAGCCTTAGAGTCTGCCTTGGTTATCACAATCTTGAATACGTCTTAAACGAATTTCTTTTAAAATCATTCTTGTAGAAAGTCATCTTAGGGTTTTTTAAACCTCAAGTAAAACTTTTTGTATTAATTTCACGAATTGGTAATAACAAGTTTTTTTATGAAAACTTATGCTATAAAGATGAGTGCATGCATCTTTATACATATTTTGATTGACATATCAAAATTGAATACCCTTAAAATTTAAGTTACATGCCATCTATCTATAAGGAACACTTAGAATTTTAATTTAGTAAACGTGAGACCTAGGCTAAATTATTATAACAAGGTAAAATTCTGTTAATGCGTGAGACCATAGATAGTAATTTTACAGTTTCTAAGGTAGACGACTTAATTAAGTTGTGCGTGAGACCTAGAACTTAAGGCATGAGATGGGATGAAACATGCTTACAAGGCAAATTGATGAATCAATTTGATGTAAATCCCATAATGGTCTAGGAATTGGAAATCTTGTTTGCCAATTATTGTTCGACAGATTACCATCTTTTATACTTTCACCACTAGCAGATCAACTGATGTGGTGGAATCTATGTAAAGTTGGATCCTAGATTTTCAAGAAAATTTTGGTAGTTATATGAATATAGCCTATGGGTATTTTTATTTTCTTGAAGATATTAATTATCGAAAATACTAATGTTTGAATTTTTATCTGTATATATGGCTCAACCCGATAACCCAACTGTGATTTCTGCTTTCAAGAGTCATCTTGAAAGAGAAAAATTGACTGGAAAGAATTTCAATGATTGGCACCGTTCGCTCATAATTGTCTTGAGGGCGTCCGGAAAGCTAGATTACTTGACCGAAGAATGCCCTGTTGAGCCTGCTGCAACTGAAACAGAAGCAGTTAAGGCGGAATGGAGGGTGGAGCATGCTAAGTTTAATGAGGTTGCTTGTTTAATGCTCACTAGCATGAGTGCTCAGTTACAAAAGAAGTTTGAGTACTTTTTCCCTAAAGATATGCTTGATGTACTTAAGCAGTCTTATGAGAAATCTCCTGCAGTTGAATTGTATGATGAACTTGACAAGCTACACAACTGCAAGCATGGTGACGGTAAACCAATTGAAGATTATGTGACTGAGATGAAAGAATCTTTTGATCAGCTTCACAGAATTGGATTTGGTTACCCCAACAATGTGCAAGTGCACTTGATCAACAGGTCCCTTAACAAGGACTTTGCTGGTTTTGTGCAGAATTTCAACATGCACTGCTCGGGGAAGACAGTCTCGGAATTACTCACATTGCTTGTTGATTATGAGAAGAGTCTACCAGCCAAGGTCAAGGCCCTGGCCGAGGACAATGCCCTCTTTAACCATGAAGTGACACTTTTCCCAATTTAGAACGAGATTGGTGTCTTCACATCGTTCAAGCATGCGTTCTCAATGAGAAAGGCACGAGGAAAACGAATCTCCATAAACCGAGAAATCGTCCATGAAAACTTCCATGGTTTTCTCGATCATGTCATGGAATATGGCCATCATACACCTTTGGAACGTGCCGGGAGCATTGCATAAGCCGAAGGGCATACGACGATAAGCAAACGTTCCATATGGGCATGTGAAAGTAGTTTTTTCCTGATCTAAAGGATCGATAGGAATCTGAAAGTAACGGGAAAAACCATCGAGAAAACAATAGAATTCATTTCCCGCTAAACGTTCGAGCATTTGATCCATAAATGGGAGCGGGAAATGATCTTTTCGAGTAGCTTCGTTAAGTTTCCTATAATCAATACACACTCTCCAACCCGTAACGAGACGTGTGGGAATCAGCTCATTATCATCATTCGTAACGACGGTCATACCTCCCTTTTTCGGAACACAATGAATCGGGCTAACCCAGGAGCTATCGGAAATCGGATAAATCATTCCAGCATCGAGTAATTTGATAACTTCTTTTTTGATAACATCATGAATTTTTGGGTTAACCCGTCTTTGTTGTTAGACGTAGGGCTTAGAATTTTCTTCGAGTAAGATCTTATGAGTGCAGAAACGAGGGTCGATGCCCTTTATATCGGAAATATGCCAAGCAATAGCACTCTTATGTTTCCGGAGCACATCTAGGAGTTTGGTCTTCTCCTCATCCTTAAGTTCCTTAGAAATGATAACGGGAAATTTTTCGGTTCCTTCTAAGAAGACGTACTCAAGATGTGGAGGTAAATCCTTGAGCTCAACCTCCGAAGGATTCTCACTAGACGGCTTGATTTCCTTAATTTCCTCAATTCTTAATTCTTCAGGAGGGAGGGATGGGGACGGATCATTATTTAGCATTTTCTCAATCAAAAGAATGTCTCCCTCAACATCGATATCAGAATTATCAATTTCCGGTGAAATTGAATCCGAAGAAAGGCAAGCCTCGATCTCTTCCAAGACGAAATCACTTCCCTCAAACAGAGTGAGGGAAGGGGATGGATCGGAAAGGATAGGTGCAGAAGAAATAGAAGAATCATCAATAGAGATAGAAGCAGAAGAATTATTGGTAAGAGTAGAAGGGAAAGAATTATCAGTAGAGGTAGAAGAGGAAGAATTATCAGTAGAAGAGGAACCAGAAGTATCAGAAGTGGGATTGCCACTTGTAGCCTTCGTAACAAAACCGAGAATCTCTTGAGCATACTCTTCCGTAGCAGCATCAATAATATCAATTCGGTTTACGGACATACAATCGTAGTTGGAAGAGTATCTCGCCGTCTGATCTAGATTAAATGTCACTGCTTCATTACCAACTCGAAGGGTAATCTCTTCATCATATACGTCAATTAAAGCACGGCCCGTCCGTAGGAAACCTCTTCTGAGAATTAGAGGTACCCGTGGATCGGCATCGAAATCTACGATCACAAAATCAGCAGGGAAATGGAACTTCCCCACTTTGACGAAAACATCCTCGGCTATTCCAATGGGGCGAGTAATAGAACGATTAGCTAGCTCGAGGGTCATATAAGTCGGGGTAAGCTCTGGAAGAGACAACTTTTTCCAAAAGGATTTTGGCATTAGGTTGATGCTAGCACCGAGATCGGCCAGGGCGAAGCATTCAGCCATCCCCGGGAATTTGCATGGAATAAGAAACTTGCCGGGATCTTCGAGCTTTTCGGGAAGCTCTTTAAGAAGAACCGCCGAGCAATTCTCATTTAGCGGGGTTTTTGCCATTTCGAACAATTTTTCTTTATTATTCAATAAGCCTTTAATCATGGACGCAAATTTCGGCATTAAGAGAATAGCATCCGCGAGGCTAATATCAAAGTGCAAATCTTGGAAGATTTGGTAGAACTTTTCCATTTGTTGATTAGCCTTATAACGGAGCTTTTGTTCATTGAGTCTCGAAGGATAAGGAAGTTTGGTCTTATCAAGAATATCTTTTTCAAGAACGTCTTTTTCTTTTGGCTCAGATAATTGGACAACCGGAGGTTGGACGTCTTCGGTCCTTCAATTGGTAGGAAGTTCCTTGTCCTTTGTCGCCTCGGTCTCACGTTCTGATACCTTTGGAGGAATTGAGGAAGAGGTAGTCGGAGCCGTGGGTCCATCATACTTAGCACCGCTATGAGTAGTGATCGCCTTTGCATCACCCCTCGGGTTGGCGATTGTATTGCTTGGGAGAGTAGAGGTAGTACCCGAGCCCAAGGGTCGATCATTTAAAGACTTCTTGAGTTCGGTCATTTCCTTAGTCAGTAATTCTTGATTTTTCATTAAATTCTGATTTTGAAGCATTAATTGTTTAATCAACTCATCCGAGGGTGACGGATTTTGCACAAAACCTTGATTGAAATTTTACCCTCGGTAGTTTTGATGAAAACCTTGACCTTGATTTTGAAAATTGGCTTGATTATAATTTCCTTGAAAATTTCCATGATAATTCCCTTGATTCTGATTTCCATAATTGAAATTTCCTTGATTTTGATAAAAATTCCCTTGATTCGGATAAAAATTCCCTTGATTTGGATAAAAATTCCCTTGATTTGGGCCTTGGTTTCGAAAATTTCCCTGATTTTGAAAACCCTGATTTTGTGTCTGACTGAAATTACCCTGATTCTGAGTTGGAAAACCTTGATTTTGATTTGGAAAACCCTGATTTTGATTTGGAAAACCTTGATTAACCCTATTTTGATTCTGATTCACTTGATTATTCCTATTTGGCACGTTTTGATACGGGTTGTTGAAACCGGGTGGTCCAAGGAAGTTACTGGAACGATAGCTGAGGAGATTACGGTCTTGATACGTGGGAATCGCACCAGGCTTTACCTCTCAAGGGATCTTGAGAAGCTTACAACCCCCACCAGGCAGTGTACCTGATCGTTGTAGTATAGTATAGTGACAAGTACCGGGGGATTGATCGTTCAGCTAGGAATAGTGTCGCTAGGATTAGAAAACCTAAATACTAGTTCTAAAGGTGAGAGATGATTCTTTTTGTATTTTGATATTTTTTAGAAAGCAAGTAAAAATCTCGGGGTTGGAGGATTTGGGCGGAATTAGTTGCTAGTCAACTAACCCAATACTAAAGATGCAATCAAAATAAAATACTAGAAATGAAAGTAAACTAAATTATACTAATGTTGTGAGCAATAAGTAGAGAAAATGTGTTTACTTAGATTTCACTACTCCCTAGACATCTTTTACATGTTAATTACTTGTTATAGTTGCATGGATGACGGATTGTAATCCTTAATACCATTCATGGGGTATCGCACATAACTCCCCAATTCTATGAGCTCTTATCTCCTCCTATACCATGCCCAGCACAACCATAGGGATTATAAACAGTGGCTCATGCATTAAATACAACCAATAAAGACCTAGTGCAATTGGTTCATGTTTCCTAAGACGTTCAAGCATGTTACCATTTGGAGATCTGCCAGTTTTCTTAAGCCTAACATATAAATTCATTCATCCAAGACAATTATAAACAAGTAATCAACACATAATTAACATCTAGGTTTCATTAGATCCAAGCAAATACAAGATAGATCTAGCCTAGCATGATGGAATTAAGACAAGAACAAGATATAGACAACCAACACATAGACATATTGATTGAATTAAAAGAATACTTATCTCAATTACACATGAAAGGTATCAAGGGCTTAGAACCCTTGAAAAACCTGTAAAATTCACACCAAGTTCGTACTTAGGGTTTCTCCAAAACTTCTCTCTTTTTAATGTGAAAATTAGAAAACTATATATAGGAAAAGGGGTCTGACGGCGTCAAGACCAAGCTTGTGACGCCGTCACCTCGCCGCCAAAACTCTTCTCGGACTGCCTTGATCTACTTCTGACGCCGTCATGTGTTATGCAATTCCAGGCCGTCATGAATTTTACTCTTGACGCCCTTTCTTGTGACGCCGTCAAATCTGTACTGGGTCGTCATGGAAATTACTCTTGACGCCGTCAGGATGTTACTCTTGACGCCGTCACCTACTGTTCCCAGCAAGGAAAATTAAGACTTTGACGTTTTCTTCACTTTTATGCTCCAAAAACGTCCGAATTGCTTCCTTTTCCAGATTTCACTCCCAAAGTACCTAAAATCACAAAAGGAATGATTTAGGGCAATATTTGATCAAATAAATTCAATTCGGGCTTAAATGACCCCCTAAAAGTGGTTCATTTTTCGCCTCATCATATACCCTTACACTTGAGATTTGCTTGTCCTCAAGCAAATACGCTTTTATTCTACTCAAAAGACAAGTTAGGGGTCATTTAACACTAATATAAAAGTAATTACAACAAATAATCATTCCACTAAAGACCAATAGACAAGCACGGAGGTCATATACTAGCACCTCACAAATAGTGTTCACATCTCTCGGGTATAATAAAGTGTAAATTACAATATGGAAACGGAAGATATCTCTCACTACCTGTCATAGCAAAATAGATTACCATAGGCTTGGGAAAGGATCAAACCTCCACCACATGGCGTAAGCACCTAGGATAAACTATCAAAGAGGTCTTTTAAAGGGTTGTAACGTTAGGTGTAGGGATATGAAATACACGGTTTTGTTGGATAAAGGAAGTTTTACTGGTGGCGAGTAAAAAATCTTGGTTAATTACATGTACAATATGGCGTTGCTAAGCCAAGACTAGACTCGACTTAAGCTAATAAATGAAAAATAACAAAAACATAAAATGAACATAGAATGAAACGGGATGGTAGTCCGTATGTTTTTTCTCTTTTTCCTTTTTTATTTTATTTTATTTTATTTATTATTATTTTTTTTTGCATACACTCTTACCCTACCATCCAAAATAATACATCATAGGGAATGAATATTCACCTTACACTTGAATCTTTACATACTTTACATTAAACTAATCTAATGACTCGAATTAAGAAAATCAAAACACTTAGAGCACTTTTAAGATTAACGTACATATGGGGGTAATAAATGATGTTCTTCCCCATTACTCCATAAAATAAGTACTTACCCATGAGTCCCAATCGTCCCAAAACAATATGTACAAGGATATGACTCGACTTAGCAACCATGTAATCAATTAGATAGTTAACTTAGGGTTTAACAAATAACAATAATGCACTAAAAATGAGCGCATACACGGAAGGCTAAGGCGATTTGGGTGTACATTTAAGTGGGGTGTAACAAATTCTTCCTTTAAGTAAAATGCTTAAAGTTAGAAACGAAAAGATAGGCTCGGATGGGTGTACTAGGGGTTTCGTGTACTAAAAATGAGTACAACGCTAAGGTGTGGGAAAAATTAGTTGACTTAACTAGCCAAGTAATATGACTTAAATGGTCAAGTAATTATAATACGGGTTTAACACAAGGGTGATCCTAATGCCTCTTATCATGTAGTAAATCCTACTACACGAATGTAGTCTCATTAGCGGTCTCGGGATGCATCACTAACGCAAGTTCTAGAATCTAAATGCTACCGGTACACTCATAAGCACTAATAGTAAATGTTTTTCCTATCAAATCTAAAGGCGAACCTCACATATTTGGGTGGAAAATTTTTCTGAAAGTACGGTTATGTGCTAGTCATACAATCTCCTATCCATGAGACGCTTGCTATGGCTAAAGTTTCACTCCTAAATGTTGTAAAATATTTAAATTTGGCGCTAAAATTGCACTAACAAGTATTTTTCATAGTTTTATTACACATCTACCATTAAACAAAACAAACTCAAGCGAAGTGTATCTGTAAGGTATCATCATTTTACCCTCCCCTTACACTTAGAATGAACATTGTCCCCAATGTTCAAGTAAAGAATGTAAAAGTGAAATAAGTAAAACGAATGAAATCAAATACTCCTCTGATTCGCTCGGTATGGATAATAAGGTGGCCAGGTTAGATCTTCCTCCAAGAAAATGAACAATCAAAGCTTCCCTTCCAGAATGTAAATCATCTTCTTGTCATACATAACCTGTAAATCCTGAGAAATAGACAAAACAACCTCGCGTAAAATCGGCGGCATCCTATATAAGTTACTAAGTCCTAGAAAACAAGATAAGATATAATGCTTGTGGAATGAAGTTTGCAGATTTCCTGGAGATTATAAAACTTAATAATTCACAAAAACCATAAGACTCCGTTAGAAAAATAAAACCGGTAAAATTTCCAGATTTTTACACGTGACGCCGTCAAGAGTTAACTCTTGACGCCGTCAGAAGTGACCTGCAGAAATTCTTATGTTAAGTTTCCGGAAAATTTCTGGAAAAACTTGGTCCTACTTCCTGGAAAATCCTGCAAAACTTCATTATGACTCAATACAAGCATTTGACTCTAACAAATATGAATACACATGTTCATTTAATATTGTGGAGAATCATGATCGGTTTGTTTCTTCAAAACATATTTGGGGTTTCCCCTTACACTTATCTTTTGCAAAAATACTTTTAGGTGGAGTTAAGACTAGGCCAAAACAACAAAGTAAAGTATTTCCACTATTTAATTTAGAAACATGATCAACCAACAATAAAAATAAAGCATGCATATGGAAGCAAATAACAAACAAACAAACAAAATCACACAAAACATGGGTTGCCTCCCAAGAAGCGCTTTTCTTTATTTACGAGTCTTGTAGCTAGACTCAAGGTCATGGGTTACTACGTGATACGGGTGAGTTCCTCATTGAGGACATCTTTGGGATCAAACTTAGGTTTCAACTTCCTATCGGTTTCCTTAGTATGGTATGACCTTTCAAACTTTTCTCCATCCGGATCATACAAAGTCATCCTCATATGCCATGATCCGTCACCTTCTTTAGGTGGTTTGTCCCACCTCCATTTACACTTGTCTCCCTCTCTTTTCCACTTATTCATCTCTACATTAATAGGCATTACGCTCAAGAACTCAATCATCTTCCTAAAGACTAAGGGGTCCTCAAAGGGGTCTAGCTCTTCATCTCTAGCTCTGACTTGTTCTACCGAATGTGTCTTTTCAACGAAATCTTTCTCTAGATAAAATGGGCATTGAGGTCCTATGAAGTTCCTTTCTATCCAAGGTCCATATCTAGATGGTCTCCTATTCATCTCTACCCAATGTGGTGTCGGTTCATCATCACAATCATAACTATGCTTCTTTACATCATACACCGACCAAGTATCGCCTTCACCTACCGCTATCTTAGACTCCTTACAATCTATCATTGCGCTAGCGGTTGCTAAAAATCCTCTTCCCACTAATAACGGGCATGTAGTGTCACTAACCATGTCTAGGACGTGAAAGTCCGCTAATATAGTTAACTTTCCTACGTGAACAACTACATCCTTAATCATTCCAACCGGGTGGGCAATACTCCCATCCGCTAGCCCTATCAACACCTCCGTTTCCTCTAACTTTCCTAGCTTAAGAGCGGTGAATAAGGATAAGGGAATCAAGTTGAGGCTTGACCCTAAATCGGCTAGTGTGTCGAAAGCTTCGGATCTTCCTATCTTACAAGGCAAAACAAATATACCCGGATCATCAAGCTTTTTAGGCAACTTGTTTTGAACAAAGGCGGTCCCATTTTTACCTAGTTTAAACTTCTCATATTTTTCTAGGAGGGCACTATAGTAAGGAGCACGCGCTAAGACATCAATGACGGGGCGTTCAAGGTGAAGTTCTTTGAACTCTTCGTCAAGGTCTTGCGTAGGAGGTGTTTCAATTATACTTTTGACCGGTTCTATATCGGGTGTTTTATTTGATTGGTCTTTTTGAAGAATTTGGTTTTGTTTGAAACACGCGCTCGTTGATTTAACCGAGTAGTATTGTGGACACGAAGTGGGTGATGAAACTGAAGATATGGAATTAACGTTTAGTTTCGGATTCTTGACCGTGTCGCTTGGGAGTACTCCTATTTCTTGGTCATTGAGAACTTTCAACAATGCGTCAATTTTGGTGGTCATCTCGCTTTGCTTGTGTTTGAAATCGGCTTCAAACTTAGATATGCGAGCTTCTTGAGATGCCATGAATTTTGACATCAATCCTTCAAGATTTTTGGTACTACCATAGTTGTTAGAAGGATTGTTGTTGAAAGTACGATTGGAAGGTGGACCGTTTGGTTGGTAACGATTAGGCGGATTGGAAGAATTGGGTTGATTTTGTTTCCACCTAAGGTTTGGGTGATTTTTCCAAGAGGGGTTGTATGAATCACCGTAAGGGTTCGGCTCGGGCTTGAAAGTGTACCACTTGTCTCCCGCTTTGTCGGTACGCGGGGATGCGTAGTCCGCAAAAGCTGTTCCGGGGAGTTCCACACAATCACGAGTGTCATGGGGACCACTACATAATTCGCATGAAGAAGTGATTTTGTTCACTTGGCTTGGAGGTTTAGGAGCTTCGTAAGATTTCATGAGAAACTTGACTTGGTCCTCAAGTTCCATGATCCTACGGTCGGGAGTGCTAGAGTTGTTTGAAGGCAAAGATATTGCCTTGACCGTTTTGTTCAAATCACGGGGATCATTCCAACTTTCGTTGTCATAGAGAGCAAGATCTTCTATGAGTTCCCATGATTGTTCCGCACTTAGATCACGTAGCTTACCACCGGCCGATTGGTCAATGGCTCGCCTCGTGGAGAGATCGATATGGTCATAAAAAATTTGGACTTGGAGCCAAAAATCTATACCATGATGAGGGACTTTTTGAAGTAAGTCCTTGAAACGAGTCCATGCTTCATAAAGAGATTCATTTTGACGTTGTTGGAACATCAAGATGTCATTTCTAAGCTTAGTAGTTCTCTCCGGTGGGAAAAATTGAGCAAGGAAACGAGTGGTGAGATCATCCCATGTGGTGATGGATCCCGCGGGTAAACGCTCAAGCCATTGACTAGCTTGATCCCGTAGAGAGAATTGGAATAGGCATAATCGGGTTGTCTCTCTAGTTGCAACATCTAGGTCTATGGAATCTACGATTTTGAGGATGTCCTTAAGATGTTGGTTTGGATCTTCGGAACGAAGTCCATGGAATGCACATCCGCTTTGCACCAACCGGATGGTGTCGGATCGCAAGGGAGTCACATTGGCTCCGGTGAGCTCAATGGTTTTTCGGTAGCCTTGGTGGGATCTTGATACGTGGGAATCGCACCTGGCTTTACCTCTCAAGGGATCTTGAGAAGCTTACAACCCCCACCAGGCAGTGTACCTGATCGTTGTAGTATAGTATAGTGACAAGTACCGGGGGATTGATCGTTCAGCTAGGAATAGTGTCGCTAGGATTAGAAAACCTAAATACTAGTTCTAAAGGTGAGAGATGATTCTTTTTGTATTTTTATATTTTTTAGAAAGCAAGTAAAAATCTCGGGGTTGGAGGATTTGGGCGGAATTAGTTGCTAGTCAACTAACCCAATACTAAAGATGCAATCAAAATAAAATACTAGAAATGAAAGTAAACTAAATTATACTAATGTTGTGAGCAATAAGTGGAGAAAATGTGTTTACTTAGATTTCACTACTCCCTAGACATCTTTTACATGTTAATTACTTGTTATAGTTGCATGGATGACGGATTGTAATCCTTAATACCATTCATGGGGTATCGCACATAACTCCCCAATTCTATGAGCTCTTATCTCCTCCTATACCATGCCCAGCACAACCATAGGGATTATAAATAGTGGCTCATGCATTAAATACAACCAATAAAGACCTAGTGCAATTGGTTCATGTTTCCTAAGACGTTCAAGCATGTTACCATTTGGAGATCTGCCAGTTTTCTTAAGCCTAACATATAAATTCATTCATCCAAGACAATTATAAACAAGTAATCAACACATAATTAACATCTAGGTTTCATTAGATCCAAGCAAACACAAGATAGATCTAGCCTAGCATGATGGAATTAAGACAAGAACAAGATATAGACAACCAACACATAGACATATTGATTGAATTAAAAGAATACTTATCTCAATTACACATGAAAGGTATCAAGGGCTTAGAACCCTTGAAAAACCTGTAAAATTCACACCAAGTTCGTACTTAGGGTTTCTCCAAAACTTCTCTCTTTTTAATGTGAAAATTAGAAAACTATATATAGGAAAAGGGGTCTAACGGCGTCAAGACCAAGCTTGTGACGCCGTCACCTCGCCGCCAAAACTCTTCTCGGACTGCCTTGATCTACTTCTGACGCCGTCATGTGTTATGCAATTCCAGGCCGTCATGAATTTTACTCTTGACGCCCTTTCTTGTGACGCCGTCAAATCTGTACTGGGTCGTCATGGAAATTACTCTTGACGCCGTCAGGATGTTACTCTTGACGCCGTCACCTATTGTTCCCAGCAAGGAAAATTAAGACTTTTGCGTTTTCTTCACTTTTATGCTCCAAAAACGTCCGAATTGCTTCCTTTTCCAGATTTCACTCCCAAAGTACCTAAAATCACAAAAGGAACGATTTAGGGCAATATTTGATCAAATAAATTCAATTCCGGGCTTAAATGACCCCCTAAAAGTGGTTTATTTTTCGCCTCATCAGGTCTGCTTGCGGTTGGTAAACGTTACCTCCCGTGTTTGCAGCATAAACATTCTCGTGAGTGTAGCCACCGGAGGCTGGGCACTCGTAATACGAATGTGGACCACCGCAAGTCTCACAACTTGGGTTAATAGCATGAACGGGTTGTGACGGTCTTTCCCTAATCAGTAATCCAATTTGTTTGGTAAGTGAGGCAATATCTTCGTCGGTTTTGCTACTAGCACTTGAAACTTGAGCTTTAAGAGCGGCGATTTCATCATTCTTAGTCGATTTGCTAGTAGTAATAGGTACTCGAGCTCTGTTTCTGGAAACTCTAACTTTAGCCTTATTCTCAATAATGGTTAAAGCTTCTTGAGTGTTTTTGGTTAAGAAATTTCCACCGGCAGCAGAATCGAGTGAATCTTGTTCGTTTGGATTCAACCCATTGTAAAACGTATCAATTTGGTGCAGGGGTGAGAAACCATAATGAGGACACTTCTTCAACAACTCTTTGAATCTATCCCAAGCTTCGTTGAACGTTTCATCGAAAGCTTGTTGGAATTGAGTGATTTGATTCCTCAGATTTGTTGTTTTAGAAGGTGGGAAGAAGTGATTGATGAATTTTGAGACTAACTCCTCCCATGTGTGAATCGAATTCGGAGGTTTCTTTTCCAGCCAAGTCCGGGCTGCTCCCTCGAGGGAGAAAGGAAACAAGATCATTTTAATCACATTATGTGGCACTTGATTAACTCTAATGGTTTCAGTTATTTTAGTGAATCTCCGAATGTGGGCATGAAGATCATCATTCTCGAACCCGTGAAAGGAGATACTCGTGACAAGATTAAATAAACCGATCTTAATTTCAAATTGATTTGTGAGAATAGCGGGTACTACGATAGCTTCACCGACACCATTGATTGGTGCTTGGAGTAACTCTTCTGTGGAAAACTAGAAGGGGGTTGAATAGTTTACCGCTTTTTAGATTCTTTTTAACTTGAATATCTTTTACGTTTGCTTAAAGATATAAACACAACGTTATATGTTTGATTCTTTGAAAAGCTTTTTATGTAAATATCAATTTTAACTTTACTAGTTTCATACATTGAAAAGCTTTGCTTGTGATAATCTTAACTTTGCTTGTTTAGTTATTTGGAAAGCTTTTACTTTTGTTTGAAGATACAAACACATCTTTACTTGTTTAGTTCTTTGAAAAGCTTTATATGTAACTAACAATTCTAACTAAAGAACAACATGTAATAAGCAAAGATAAAGAAAGAAACGATCAAACCACAACACGATTGTTTATCGTGGTTCGGCTACAAGGACTCTTTTTCCTTGCCCTACATCCACGCCCCGAGTTTCCAACTCGAGAGTTATAAGCACTAATCAACAAGCTCCTTTCACCGGCGGAGAAAACCTTTACAACGTCGCTTACACTTTTACCGACACTAAGATAGATGTCGAGTTCTTTTACACGGGTACAACCACTCCCATCGTCGCTTATACTTTTACCGACACTAAGCTAGATTTCGAGTTCTTTACCAAGGGTACAACCACTCCCGTTAGTTCTTTTACAAGGGTACAACAACTCCCGACTCACTACGTATTTTGAGGCCTAAAATACTAACCACTTACATCTATATACATGACACACATGAAGTATAAACTATCAAAGCTTATACATGACCAAGCTACCAAGACTTGCAACTTTAGAGTTGAAGCTTGTAACTTCTTGAATGATCTTGTGAAGTCCCTTGCTACATAAGAGAATCACACAAATCAAAAGGTTACTGGGTTAGTTGAGAGAGTATGTGAAAATATGTCCTAAAAGGGTTACCAAAAACTAACAAATGGTTTGGTATTTATAGCAAACAATTCTGCAGGTCTGGCGGATCAGGCGGACCCCTCAAAAGGGTTCCGCCCGTGTACCCCCAGGGTACCGCCAGGGCTGCAGTTGGTTTTTGCAATAAATCTTGCAAACCAAACAAAGTCACATCTCATTACTCTTGCAAACCAAACAATGTCACATCTCATAATATCAAGTCAAACACTAAACTTGCAAGCTACCACTTAGTAAGTCAAACACACTTCTTACCATAAATGTATAATGACAAAGCTTGCCCTAAATGTGATGTGACCTTACTATATTAAGAAATAACTGTGATGTGACAAGACTCATTTTAGTTTAATAAATAAAAACAATGTTTTGTTTAAAAGGAAATGTTAACCTTAGTTAAACAAGACTTAAACACTAAAAGTGATGATTTACTTATAGCTAAACTTCATACTTTGTCATTAACAAAACTTAGCAAAGATCGTAAAATATAAATAACGTTTTTAGGCGATATTTGTATTAACAATCTCCCCCTTGGGAAAGGAGTACGAGTGTTCTGACGAATAATTCTCTCGGGATTAGAAATAGGGGAAACGAGATCGTTTGATGACGAACGGGTGTTCATACACCAAAAACAAAACAAAAATAAAAAAGAGAAATGAACTTAGAGATTGGAAAATATTTTAGGGTTTTTTAAGTTTTTTAGTTTAAAAAAAAAAAAAAAAAAAAAAAAAAAAAAAAAAAAAAAAAAAACAAACAAAAATGATATTTATCTTATTCTATTTTTATTTTATTTTTTGGTAACCACTCAATCAACCGTAACCGTTTCTCTTGAGTTTACGCACGGCGGGGTGGAGAGGCAAAGGTGCTCCGAAGATGCTTAATAACCCGCCTCACTCAGTCTGCAATTTAATGTCAAGACTTACCTAGAACCCCGTTTATTCGGTTGTAAAACTCAAAATAGTCCGATAAACGACTAACCTTGCGATTTCTTTTGTTGTTTTTTTCGGAATGGTTTACAAGACTTTCGAAGGAAAGTAGGGATCCTTATTATTGTGTATTTATGAAAACACTTTAAGAAAAGTGTTTTGTGTATTCTATTTTTGGGTTTTTTATAATATAACGAAAATACGTAACTTCCGGGGAGGAAGGATCTCAAATCACAAAAACAATGAACGAAAACGACGTACTCTTTTCAAACCTTCCCCGGCAGCGGCGCCAAAATTCTGATATGCTATATATAGTATATATAGATATATCTCCGAGGATTGCACGGGTAAATATGAATCCCCGGGTCGTTTTCCCAACGAAGGTTGAATTCGAGTTCGTTGGATCGGTGTCGTGAATCGTGAAGTGAATGTGAGGGGGTTTTATGGGGAGCCCTAATTTAACTACAAGAAAACAAGTAAAAATGCACAAACAAGTAAACACGTAAGCCTACCACGCAATTTAAACTAAAAACGTAAACAAGTAAAAATGCACAAATAAGTTAAATAAGCACAACTAAACAATAAAAACCCAAATAAGCCCACAGAATCAACTAGAAAGGCAATAAGCAGCTTATAATAAGCACTTGAAATAAGCAAATAAGCACTATAATGCACCAAAAGCTCAGGTTTAGTGTAATAGACCTAAACAAACATATTTCAACTCAAAAAACAAAAATAAGCCCGGGCCGTAAGCTAAATGCAATTAAATCTTTAGGACAAATATGTTGCTAAACCCCTACTTTGAGCTTATTTTTAAGCACTGTAATAAGCTCTAATGCGAAACCTAAATGCAACTTCTAAGACCCTATACTGCAAAATACCTAAAAGCACTAAAATCCCTAATTCTAAAGCTCAATTGAACCCCTAAAATGCCCCTAGATCAGATGCTCATGAACAAGTTTAAACCATTTTTGACTTTTTGATTATTCAACTAGTTTGACTTTAATGAAATGCAACTGATCAAATATGATTATAAATGTAATATTAAGCTAGATTATGGCTTAAATAACCTAAGTTTAGCTATATTGCACCTAAATCTAGCACCTATATCAGCTACTTGTACACTATATCAGGTCTTGAGATGGATTTTGACTTTTTGCTTAGTAGCCTACTATTTTATGCTCCTATTGTTCTAATAAAACCTAATGCAGTATGATTGAGCTGAATATTCCCCATAATAACAACCAGAACCTTATATGAAAGCTTAAACCAAACACCCCCTTATATGGCAGTTTACACTAAGTTTTTGGATTTTAAGCTTAACACTACCAATCTAATGATCAAATACTATTTATTAACTAATTTTGAGCCTAAATAGACACTAATTTGCAGCAAATAACAACAGAGACACAAGAATGCACTATGAGCTAATTTAGGCAGATTAAAATGCAAATTTTAACTACTATGCAATTATGGCTACAACAAGTATCAAACTAACTTAGAAATAAGCTAACTATCACAGATAAGCTAATAGGCAACTAAAATTAGGCTACTTAACTAAGAATGCAGAAATTAAGGGAAAAGGGACTTACTTGGAAATGGTTATGATGGAAGTTAAGCTTCTGGAAACTGAGATAGCTCACAGAAAGCTATAGCACAGCTTTTATGAGCTATTTCAAAGGGAATGTGAGCTTGTGAGAGCTTATGTTCCCTCAATAACTACTATATAATAACTACTTTAATTAATTTTTTTTTTCAAGCTTAAAAACTATACAGAAAACTAGTTATAGCTTTTCTAAAATCCTTAAAGTAACTTGAATAAGCTAAAAGAAACAGAAGTTAAAAAGCTATTAAAGAGATTAAACTAAAAAGGACGATTGCAGAAAATAGCTTAACAAGAAAACAAATAGATTTTATTAATAAGCAGCTGATTACATGAAAGAAAGTATTGCTACATTACAACAGACACCAAATTAAAACCCTATATTAGACTCTAACATCCTACACGACTAACACCATGAGCAGGGCTCAATTTATAGGCTTCCAAAGACGGTGGAGGTGTATGCCAGAAACTTCAGGAAGCTTAATTAGGACCCTTAGATCATAATCCCACCAGAAGGTTCTTCTAATCACGCACTCATAGCCACACGATCATCTTTCCAGTAGCTTCCAGCCAATACAATTGCTTTAGTGATCCACGTGTGAGGGATATGACGTGTTGATTGACACGTTGTCAGAACTCTCTGGATGATACGAGGTCTTTTGGGTTAACTAGGGTAATTGGTGAGGGGTGGAAGATGGGTGAATAGTAACCTGGGTTGAAAAGGAGGGAAGTGTTTGGAGATTTTGACCCTGGGTATTAATGTTTGACTGGGTGTGGGTGGATACGGGTAATATTAGTTTTGGGTGAGTCCGGGTTTAAAAGTGGATTGGGCTTAGGGTGTTTTATTTTTGGATCCGGTTGTGTAATCAAATTTGAAACTCCAGGGACCTCTTTTGCCATTTCTTCAAATTATCTTTTTAGGGACTTCATTTGTCAATTCTTGAAACTTTGAGGATCTCTTTTGACTTTTTGACTTTATTTTGACCATTAAGCATTCCTGAGCCCGGCCTTTGACTATTTCCACGTCTCGTGCTCGTTTTTCTGGTTTTGGCTTCGTTTTTGTCCTTTACTCATATTTATTTACCTGCATGTACAAAAACACAAAAACATATATATTTGGCAATTATTTGTTAGTTTTTGGTCATTTTGGGTTTGATTTTGGTAAATAAAAGGTGTGTGTATTCACTCACACCAGGCCCCTACCCCAAAAGTGTTGGCGATTCATGGGGGGAGAATCCAGAAGAAATCGCATGTGAACAAAGGCAAGGGGAAATGTGATAAAGGCAAGCAGGTCATGGCCTATCAACCACAACCCAAGATGAAGCAGCATCAGCCTAAGCAGAACAAGGTGAATCCGCCAAACAAGAAGGATCAGGCTTGTTACCATTATCATGAAAAGGGCCATTGGAAGCGCAATTGTCCTCTCTACATTCATGACTTGCGATAGAAGAAGCAGGGTAATGAAGCTGGTAACCCCAGTTCATTAGGTGCGTTCTTTATGATTGAATTATTCACTCTTACTCCTAAATTGAATTCATGGGTATATGATACGGGATGTAGCATTCGTATTTCCAATACCTTGCAGGGGTTTAGAGTTGAGAGAAAGCTGGCCTATGGACAACAATTCTTGCACGTGGGTAACGGAGCGCATGCAGGAGTTGAAGCTACAGGAGTTTTTAATTTAGTGTTGCCTTCGGGCCTAGTACTATCTTTAAATAATTGTCATTATGCACCGTCAATTGTTAGAGGTGTAATTTCATTTTCACGTTTGTTGAACCTTGGTTTTGAGCATACTATTTCTAGCAATGGAATTTCAGTTTCTTTAAATGGTGTTTTTTATTTTAATGTTATTGCTGTGAATGGTGTCTTTGAAATTGATATGAATGATGATGATAATGCTTTTATTAAAAATAATTCAATGTATAGCATCAATAATAAGAGAATCAAGAAAGGTCTGGATTCGTCTTATCTTTGGCATTGTCGACTTGCTCACATTGGCAAGGCTCGCATGAAAAAGCTGCAACATGATGGGCTTTTAGATAAGATCAATGATGAATCATTTGATAAGTGCGAATCATTTGAAATGGCGAATGATCTACTTGGTCTTATTCACACAGATGTGTGTGGACCACTTAGACATGTTTCAGGGAGGGGTGTTAGCTACTTCTTAACATTTACGGATGATTACAGCCGTTATGGTTATGTTTATTTACTTAAACATAAACATGAGGTGTTTGAAACATTCAAAGTGTTTAAAGCAGAAGTAGAGTTGCAACTTGGAAAGAAGATTAAAGCTCTTCGATCCGATAGAGGTGGTGAATACCTGAGTCAGGAGTTCATAGATTACTTAGCAAAGGAGGGAATTGTCCAGCACCTTACTTCTCCATATACTCCACAACAAAATGGTGTATCTGAGAGAAGGAATTGTACATTGCAAGACATGATACGATCTATGTTTAATCTAACAACTCTTCCTTATTCGTTTTGGGATTATGCATTAGAATCTGCAGTTCGCATTCTTAATATGGTTCCAACAAAGAAGGTTGATAAGACTCCATATGAGTTATGGACTGGAAAAGCTCCTAACTTGTTTTATCTTAAGGTTTGGGGTTGTGAGGTGTATGTTAAACGTGACTCAGCAGACAAACTCCAACAAAGATCTGTGAAGTGCATCTTCGTAGGATACCCTAAGGAAACTATGGGTTACTACTTTTATTACCCACATGAAAACAAAGTTTTTGTTGCAAGGTATGGAGACTTCTTGGAAAAGGAGCTCATATCTCAAGAATTCAGTGGGAGAGTATATGATCTGGAAGACGATTGATGCGTAGGGATTGTACCAGGCTTTACCTCTCAAGGGATCTTGAGAAGCTTACAACCCCTACCAGACAGTGTACCTGATCGATGTAGTATAGTATAATGACAAGTACCGGGGGATTGATCGTTCAGCAAGGAATAATGTCGCTAGGATTAGAAAACCTAAAGACTAGGTCTAGAGATGAGGGATGATTCTTTTTGTATTTTTATATTTTTAGGAAAGCAAATTAAAATCTCGGGTTTAAAGGAGTTTGGCGGAATTAGTTGCTAGTCAACTAACCCAATACTAAGATGCAATCAAAATAAAATACTAGAAATGAAAATAAACTAATTTAAACTAAGGTTGTGAGCAATATATGGGAGAAATGTGTTTACTTAGATTTCACTACTCCCTAGATATCTTTTGCACGTTAATTACTTGTTATAGTTGCGTGGATGACGGATTGTATTCCTTAATACCATTCATGGGGTGGCGTACTTACTTCCCCAATCCTATGAGTGCCTACTTCACTCCTATGTCGAGCCGGCTAAGAAGCTCCTAACATGGGATCATTAGAATTTACTCATGCATTAAATACAACCAATAAAACCTAGTACACACTGGTTCATGTTTCCTAAGACGTTCAAGCATGTTACACAATGGAGATCTGCCAGTTTTCTTAAGCCTAACACTGAAATCATTCATCCAATACAACCATAAACAAGTAATCAACACATAATTAACATCTAGGTTTCATTAGATCTAAGCAAACACAAGATAAATCTAGCCTAGCATGTTGAAATCAAGACAAGCACAAGATATAGACAACCAACACATAGACATATTGATTGAATTAATAAAAGACTTATCTCAATAGCACATGAAAGGATTCAAGGGGTGAAAACCCTTGAATATACTGTAAAACACGAGCTAGGGTTCACAAAGTTCGGCCCTAGGTGTGGAAGGATTCTTTGTAAATTGTGCAAACACTTGAGATGTTAATCTCAGTAATGTGTTTAGGATATTTATGAATGAATGTGAGTTAGCACGCGGAATTTACTAAAACACACTAAAGGAACAAAGGTGGTGAATAAGTAAAAGAGAATGAGCACAACAAGAATAACACAAAACGATTCAATATTATTGATGAAATAATACGGGTGATCTAAACTATCACCAGGATTACAAGTGTAACCTTGAATCTTTGATACGTGAAAAGGTTAAAGATAGAAGTTATGCATGGAAAGCTATGAAAGCTGTATGAAAAGATATGCAGGTTGTGTATCTAAGAAGGTGTCTTAAGGGTTCCTTTTATAGTATAAGGAGCCCTTATTACAAGTGGCCAAGTTGCTTAATATAATATACTAGAGGTTTATCTTATCCTAATATTACACCTTTCAAGGTAAAACACTCCATTATATCTACTGAGACTTCTGTACTACTTCTACTTAACGTATAACTTTGTACAAAGACTAATAATACAAGTAAATATCTCTAATTAAAATATAGCAACTTGTCGTGAAAACTGGCAGGACCTTCATTAACTAGCAGTACCTTCTTACCCAGAAGGTACTGTTAGTATATCTTCATCATCAGCAGAACTGAAGAGGCAGGCTTAACTATCATTAGCAGGCTCTTCAGACAGACTCTTTACTTTGTGCATTTTATTCCCAACAATCCTCCCCTAAACTTGTTATTCCCATATAAAATAACCAAGTTTCTTTGTGAATAAAATTCATACCTTGAGGATTTGAGGGAACTCTTCCAAAAACTTTATCTAGATCTTCTAACGCTTTCATACTGATCCCATATGCTTTCCTTCAATCTTTTGACTGCATCAGTTTCTTCTTCACATAATAGCTTGTTGGAGATCAAGACTGACAACACTTCATAGCTTAAGGGGTACTCCTTTTCACCTAGCATAAAGAGCTCTATTCCACTCTGAGTGGAAAGATGATGAACATGACTCATTCTAAAGTATTCCCATGTAACAGATAAATCATAGTAAGGAAATTTCCAATGAGTATCAGTAGGATTTGGATCATACAATCTGCTGAACTCTACCCATAGCTCCAACTCCTTTGCATCTGGCTTGTATTTGGTTTTCAGCTTCTCTTGAACTAATACCCATAATTCATCTAAATCCATTCTGCTACATGCTCTGAGTAGATTTTCAAAGTTCTTGAAAATCTCAACCTTGTTTCCAACTCTTGTTATCTTCCATGCTTTGCCAAACTTGTCATTGAAGATTTCCCAATCTATGACTGGATGTCTTGCATGTAAGGGTTCAGCAAAAACAACTTGTGGAACATGGACAACTATTTCTCTTGATTGAACAGGAGGCAAGTCTGTAGTTTGTTCCTTCTGATCATCTTTTCTTCCTTTGGAAGGTCTTTCTTGTGTATCCATGAGAAAGCTGGTTTTGTTTCTTCTGTAAGCCTCTAAGTATAGAAGCTTCAATTCATCAAAAGATTTACCTTTGAGATGATGATCCTTCATGTTCACTTCTCTTTTCAGATATATCATGAAGAACTTCTTCTGATCTGCTTCAGAATGTGGCATTTTGAATCCTTTCTTCTGATTCTTCTGAATCTGCTGATAGACATCATCTAATGCCTCTTGATTGTATTTCTTGGTGATGAAGTCATTGAGTTTGATTGTCATTTCATCTGAGCTGAGAGACTTATCACACACCAGAGTGTAAGCTTCACCTCTTACAATTGGATCAATGGAAATGATGTATTGCAGCTGAGCATCAAACTTTTCTTGCAGCATTCTTGATTCTTCCTCAGCCCTCAATACTTCTTCTTCATGAAGCTTTTTGGACAACTCTTCATCTACAGCCAATTGTACTTGTTCTTTCTGCTTCATCTTTTTAGGCTTTGGTTCATCTTCAACCACTATTTTCTTGCCCTTGTCTTTTGGTGATGATACTGGACTTGGAGCAGCAGATTGTTCATTAGAAACAAGAAACCTCCCCTGAGGTTGTGATCCTCTATTTCTTTTGTAAGATACTTGATCAGATCCTTTTAAATTCATAGCTAATAGCCTCTGAATCCCAGCAGGCTCTTGCTCTGCTTCAGCAGTATCTTGCTTTGCTTCAGCAGTATCTGTAGCAGCAGTATCTTTCAAGCTAGCATGCTCTTGTTCTTGAGTAGCAGGCTCTTCATCAATCACTGGAGTTCCTTCATGAAACTGAAATTGAATCTCTTCTTTATTTTCAGAACTACCCATCCTCCCCTTTTTGGAAGAGAGACCCAAACCCTCTGCATCTGAACTTGAGGAACTAGAAACAACCAACTGAGTAGACTTTTTACCCTTCAGCAACTTCACTTTCAACTCTAATTTCTCAACCCTCTTAACTAACTTGGTGTTGATCTCTGTAAAATGTTTGTTTTGACTTTCAAGAGAAGTTTGTAAGTACTGCACTTGCTCCTTTAATTCCCTGATAGTCTGAGCATCTACACTTTGTTGTGGATGAGATTGAGGTGGTGAGTTATGATGTGATAATGATGGTGATGTTGCAGATGGTGTTTGTGTTTGTTGATGAGATGGTATTGGTACTGGTGATGGTGGTGTGACTGATGGTGCTGTTGGTGTGGGTGATGGTACTGTTGGTGTGGGTGATGGATGATCAGGTTCTTCAGAATGTTGTGGTAACATTTCCTCAAAAAGTGGTACTTCTTCTCCTTGAAAACCAATTTTCATGTTTGAAAACACCTTGTGTGTAAGTTTGGGAGTCTTAAAAGGTTTGTTTGGGGGAAGTAACAAATGTTTGGATTTGTTTATGAGGCACTGAATGAACCTTGGGTACATTAAAAACTTTGTTTCACTGTCCACATTTTTAACCATTCCTTCAAAAATAAATTTTGAAAAGTTGAATTTCTTGTTTGTTGCCAGGCAAATGAGAGCAGCAGCCATGTTACCACTGAATTGCTCCCATGAGGTTTTCTTTTGGCTTAAACAATGAAGGATGGTGTGAATCAAAAATCTCCATTGAGGGGTAAAATGCTTTTTAAGAAATGTAAGCTTTGTAGAAGTTACATTATACCCCATTTTGTCAAATTTTCAAATATTTTAGTATCAGGTAGTTGACTAATGCCATCTGAATCATCCAAACGAAGGTGTCTTCTAATGGATGATTCGGTAAAAGTCAATGTTCTACCATCCACTTTGACCATTAACTCTTGAATCCCATCCTCAAGAGTATTAAGTTTAGCAGTTTGCCAAAATTGTGAAATTTGAGATTCAAAAATAGTGGGATTCACGAGTAAAGCAAACCTGACATAAGAATTGTTTAGAAAATCCACTGCTTGATGAAAAGTTTCATTGTCATCAGACTTTTCCAAAAATGCCAATTGATTGTGACGTTTGACAAAACTTAGACGAGCCATGGTGAAAGGTTTGATGAAGATTTTGATTTCGATGGTGGGATTTTATTGTTGTACTGGTAGAAGATGAAAGGTGAGTGTGAATTATGATAAGGACTGATTATGAGAGAAATGACTTTTGACCGACTATAAAAGTTATGGATAAGAAATTGAAGAGGCGGTCAAAAAGATCTTTTATTATAATAACTATATCCTTAATTCGAGGAAAACATGAATAATTCACAAAAATACCCTTTTAAAAATAACGGCTATAATTGAGCCTGACAGACTCAACGGCTATGTAGCAGTACCATTTTACTTTACCAGTACTAAAATTTGAACTACCAGTACCTTGTTTTGAAATAAAACTTGGCAGTCTCTTTGAAATTTTAGAAAATATCCCTTATAGTTTTTAGCAAACTACCAGCTATCAACGGATTTGATAAGTCTTTACCAAGAGCCGTTTGCTTTGGACTAGTCAGTTCGTTTAAGTTTTTGAAACTGGGTGAACTGATTACCTTATAGTTTTTAGCAAACTATCAGCTATCAACGGATTTGATAAGTCTTTACCAAGAGCCGTTTGCTTTGGACTAGTCAGCTCTTAAAGTTTTGAACAACTTGGTGAACTGATTACCATTTGCATATCCTGATTATGTTAGCAAGCTTTGAGTAACCTGAAATGGTTAGATGTAAACCAAAAGAACAGAGTGCAAAGCACTTGTTTTATAGCTTTGTTAACATTTAAACATCAAGATGAGCAAAAACAGAGCAAACTTGGAACTAACAGTACTAATTTTGTACTGACAGTACCTTATGACTAACTAGCAGTACCATGATTAGAGGCCAGAACTTGTTTATTTATATACAAAACACATGTTTTTCAAAGATTTATCATACCAATACCTGCTACCAGGTATTTAAACCTACCTAAATCAAAAGCTTTGGTGAGAAGGTCTGCAAAATTATTTTCAGAATCAATTTTGACAACTTGAATTAACCTTTTCTCATTGCAATCTCTTATGAAATGGTGTCTGATTTCAATGTGTTTTGTTTTTGAATGTTGAACTGGATTTTTGATGATACATATAGTACTGCTATTGTCAATGTAAATAATGGTGTTAAGAAAATTGTACCCATAGTCAAGCAATTGATTCTGGATCCAAAGAACTTGGCCACAACAACTTGCACTTGCAACATATTCTGCTTCAGTTGTAGAGTTGGCCACCATTGTTTGCTTCTTGCATTGCCATGATATGAGTCTGCAGCCAAGAAATTGACAACCACCAGTTGTGGATTTTCTGTCTAGTGTTGCACCAGCATAGTCACTATCTGAGTAAGCTACCAAGTCAAAAGATGATTCCCTTGGATACCATAGACCTAACCTAGGCTGGCCCTTGAGGTATCTGAAGATTCTTTTGACTGCTGTGAGATGAGAAACTTTTGGATTGACTTGAAACCTTGCACATACACATACTGAGAACATGATATCTGGTCTTGATGAAGTAAGGTACATCAGGGACCCAATCATTGATCTGTAGTTGTGCACATCAACATCTTCACCCTCAGCATCTTTGTGTAACCCCTTTTCTGGATCCATTGGTGTACTTGCAACCTTTGAATCTGCAAACCGAAATTTCCTTAGGATCTCTGCTACATACTTATCTTGGCTGATAAATATGCCTTCATTAGATTGTTTCACTTGGAGACCCAAAAAGAAAGTAAGTTCCCCCATGGAACTCATTTCAAACTTACTATGCATAAGTTTTTCAAACTCTACACATAATTCCTGATTTGTAGATCCAAAGATAATGTCATCAACATAAATCTGCACCAGCAAGATGTCTTTCTTGGTTCTTTTGATGAACAAAGTTGGATCAATCTTGCCTCTTTGAAATCCATTTTCCAATAAATAGAAAGCCAATGTTTCATACCATGCTCTAGGAGCTTGGTGTAGACCATAAAGAGCTTTGGTAACCTTGTACACCTTGTCTGGATATTCTGCATCAATGAAGCCTGGAGGTTGAGAAACATACACCTCTTCTTCAATAGTACCATATAAAAAGGCACTTTTTACATCCATTTGGTAGACAGTGAATCCTATGAAAGAAGCATAGGCCAAGAATAGCTTAATTGCTTCAATTCTTGCAACTGGAGCAAAAACTTCTTCATAATCCACTCATTCTTCTTGAGTATACCCTTGGGCCACCAATCTGGTCCAGTGCCTGCAACATTTGGTAGTTTCTCTTGGAATTCTATGTGCAGGTTTTCTTCTACTAGCCTAGTGCATTTATTATACACCCTATAGGCCTTACTTTGCAAAGAATACCCTATCATGTAGCCTTCATCAGCTTTTCCTTCAAACTTTCCTAGATGATCTTTGGTATTGAGAATAGTGACATGACATCCAAAAGGTGTCATAAAACTTAGAGATGGTGTTCTACCAAATAAAAGTTCATAAGGAGTCTTTCTATGAGGTTTAATCACAAGAACCCTATTCTGTACATAACAAGCAGTACCTACTGCTTCAGCCCAAAATGAAACAGGCAACTTGGAATCTACTAGCATTGTTCTAGCAGCCTCTATAAGAGTTCTATTTTTCCTTTCTGCTACTCCATTTTGCTGTGGGGTTCTAGCTACACTATATTCTCTTTTTATTCCCTTTTCTTTGCAAAAGTCATCCAAACTCTATTCTTGAATTCTGTCCCATTATCACATCTAATTACTTTTACATTCTTATCCATTTGGTTTTCTATCCCTGTAATGTAGGACTTAAGGATCTCACTTGTTTCATCCTTAGTTCTTAAAAAGAAAACCCAAGAGAATCTGCTGTAATCGTCAGTAACTACAAGACAATATCTTTTACCATTCAAGCTATTCACAGAAGTAGGACCAAAGAGGTCCATATGAAGCATGTATAAAGCTTGAGAAATTGAGTTATGGGTCTTGGGCTTACAAGAAGCTCTATGTTGTTTGCCTTTTAGACAATCAACACAGGTTTGGTCATTTTGAAAAATCTTTTTGGGTAAACCTCTGACCAAATCATATTTTGCAATTGTATTGATTGTTTTGAAGTTTACATGACCAAGTCTTCTATGCCAAAGCATAGATTCATCCAATGAGGCTTTTGCTACTAGACAGGTTAAGCTCTCTTTAGGAACAATGTTCTTTAAATCAACAATGTACATATTGTTCTTTCTAGGGATTTTAAGAAGAATCTGACTTTCATCAGGGATTTTAAAATCAGGAGAAAGCACAATGCATTCAGTGTCAGTAAAAAGAACTTTGTTCTTTGTGTCACACATTTGTGAGACACTTAAGAGATTAAACTGTAGTTCTTTCACAAAATACACATTTTCAAAATCTAATTTACTGGTTTTAATTGTACCTTTACCAGTAATCTTTCCTTTGATTCCTCCCCCAAAGGTAACATATCCTCCATCAAATGATTTGAAGTCTGTGAGGTAAGACATGTTGCCTGTCATGTGCCTTGAACATCCACTGTCTACATATCCTTGATCTGCAATATCATTTGAATGTTCCTGCACATGTATACACATATTAGTTTCTTTGGGGTACCCAAGCCATGACTGACTTGGGTTTGCCTCGTGCATCAATGTAATCAAACCTTTTTAGGACTGTTGATGCACCATTTGGTTGGAGTGGTCTCCAAATCCAACATGCTGAGGACTTAACAGCATTTTCATTTTTGACACATTTTGTGGTTTTTGGTCTGACAGTACCAAATTTGGCAGTACCATTTGGTCTAGCAGGACCATATGGTCTAGCAGAACCTTTTGGTTTTGGTTTCCAGTCTTGTGTTTTATCCACAAAATTCCTTTCAATATGACTTTTCACAACTTTTGGTGTATGTTTGAAAGTATTACTTGCACCCTTAGTAGTGAACTTTGGGTAAACAGGCTCATTTGTTCTAACAGTATGATTGACTTTTGGTGTGTTAGATTTAACAGAACCTTTTCTGGGGTTTGTTTTATTTGTTTTAGACCTTGATGTACTCCCAGAAACCCAATTGTTACAATAAGCATGAGTATGATTAAAACTACCACAGTAATAGCATGCCTTATTGTACAAAACAAAGTTATCACCAAGTTGATGTGACTTAAGATTGTTCCAATTTCTCTGACTACCTCTAGGTTTGCTATTACATTTAGCACAACATTCAACAGTTTTTAGAACAACTTTAGTCTTTGTGATACTTTCTACACTTTTAGGACTGATTGGTCCTACTTTGTTTCCTTTCTTAGAAACAGTCTCTTTTCTATTCTCATCAGATGTACAACCTTCAATAGTTGTAACATCTGAGCTCTTATCAGTGAGCACCTTTTCTTTGGAGAGAGAAGTATTACTTGTACTCTCAAAAGGTTCACTATTTTCTACAGGTTTTACTTTTTCTAGTGGTTTATTTGTGAGCTCATGTAGACCTGATTCAGCAAGATCTAAGCCTGGGGGACAAGGAATTCCTCTGTAAGGAGGAGGACATGTGTTGTATCCAATCCCAGATTTGATTTTCTTGTTCATTTGGTTCTCAACTATACTTTTAGTACAAGCAGAAGCATTTTCTAATGTTGTAACAGTTAGTTGAATATTATCTTTTGCTTGTTTCACTTTAGCAAACTCAGTTCTTAACAGGTTTATTTCAGCATCTTTAAGAAATATGTCTCTATTAAGAATAGCTTTTGTGTCAGAAAAGGTGAGTTCATTTTCTCTAAAGTGAATTATCTGTTTCTCAAGTTTGGACATACCACACTTATGATTAACTAGGTCTTGATGAGTTTTTCTTTGTTCTTCTTTCAGCTCATCATAAAGTTTTCTTAAGATTTCTAGTTCTTTAAAAACTTCACAAGTAGCAGAACATTTAGTAATTTGTACCTCAGGATTGGAGAGAGCCATTAAAGCCATTTCATTTGAGGATGACTCTTCTTCACCCATAAAGCTCCAATCAAAACCCAGCCCATCAATGGCTACCATAGCTTTTGTTTCAGTGATGTCCACTTCCTTGCTTTTGTTCTCATTGTTTCCCCTGTTTTTGTTCTCAAAACCTCTTCCCTTATCACCCTGCTTCTTTGGTCTTCTACATTCTCTTGAGTAGTGACCCTTCATGTGGCAGTTGTAACACTCCACTTTAGATTTGTCATACCCAGCAGGTTCATTGCCATTTATGACAATCTTCTTTCCAGTCCTCATCAGATATTTCTTAGCCCTCATGCTAAGAAGTGAAAGCTGCCATTTTATGTCCATTTCTTCAAGATCATCATCACTGATCTCTTGAAGATCTTCAAAGGTCAATGTGGAACCATTGTGTTGTGATGTTAGGAAAGCACAACCAATTGTTTCATCTAAAATGGTTTTGGTACTGCTGGAAGTACTGGCAGTACTAAAATTTGTGTTAGCAGTACCTTCTTCTCCACCATCTTCATCAACTTTCTTGGTAGTACCATGAGATGACATAAATGCCATATTTCCTGAGCTTGAACTAGTAGACTTCTTTAGTTCATGCTCTACTATCTTGAAGTTGCTGTAAAGATCATTGAGACTCATGGAATCAATATCTGGTTTGTTTTTCCAGACAATGACATGCATTGCCCATTCAGAGGGTAGACTTCTAAGAAATTTGGAGTTTAAGTCTTCTTGAGATATTATCACTTCATGAATGGCTAACTGACTAGAAAGCTTTTGTAGTCTATTGAACATGTTGTCCAAAGACTCATTTGGTGTGGCTGAGAAGTTTTCAAACTGTTGTTTTAAAAGTGTTTTCTGGGTTTTCTTGGTGGCATCATTACCACCAAATCTAGCCACAATAGCTTGAAAAAGGGTTTTAGCACACTTGTATTTGTTAAAGACTAGAAGCTGGTCATTTGGAATAGACATGAGAAGCATACTCTTGGCTTTAAGATCATTTCTCTTTTGAATTCTTTCTTCAGCAGTTATTGGATTTACTTGCACAGTTGTGACAAGTGCATCATTTACTGTGGAGGTGGTGGTTGCTGGTTTAAATGAGTTTCCTTCTTCAATGATCTCCCAAAGTGCATAGTCTTGCACTTGGAAGTATTGTTCAACCCTCAGTCTCCACATTTCAAACTCATTTTGTTTGAGTAATGGAAGTTTTGCAGCCACATTGGTTTGAATGTGCTCAACATCCATTTTTGCTTTGTTCTTTTATGTCGTAAATATCAGCCTAGCTCTGATACCACTTGTGGAAGGATTCTTTGTAAATTGTGCAAACACTTGAGATGTTAATCTCAGTAATGTGTTTAGGATATTTATGAATGAATGTGAGTTAGCACGCGGAATTTACTAAAACACACTAAAGGAACAAAGGTGGTGAATAAGTAAAAGAGAATGAGCACAACAAGAATAACACAAAACGATTCAATATTATTGATGAAATAATACGGGTGATCTAAACTATCACCAGGATTACAAGTGTAACCTTGAATCTTTGATACGTGAAAAGGTTAAAGATAGAAGTTATGCATGGAAAGCTATGAAAGCTGTATGAAAAGATATGCAGGTTGTGTATCTAAGAAGGTGTCTTAAGGGTTCCTTTTATAGTATAAGGAGCCCTTATTACAAGTGGTCAAGTTGCTTAATATAATATACTAGAGGTTTATCTTATCCTAATATTACACCTTTCAAGGTAAAACACTCCATTATATCTACTGAGACTTCTGTACTACTTCTACTTAACGTATAACTTTGTACAAAGACTAATAATACAAGTAAATATCTCTAATTAAAATATAGCAACTTGTCGTGAAAACTGGCAGGACCTTCTTTAACTAGCAGTACCTTCTTACCCAGAAGGTACTGTTAGTATATCTTCATCATCAGCAGAACTGAAGAGGCAGGCTTAACTATCATTAGCAGGCTCTTCAGACAGACTCTTTACTTTGTGCATTTTATTCCCAACACTAGGGTTTCTCCACACAAGTCTCTCTCAATGAATGAAAAATAGAAAAATATATATAGAGTTTAGAAGGTGACGGCGTCAAGAACAAATGTCTGACGCCGTCATCTCGCCGCCAAATAGTTCCTCGGACTGCCTAGATCTGGGTCTGACGCCGTCATGTGTACACCTTATGCAGGCCGTCATGATTTTAACTCTTGACGCCCTTGTTGTGATGCCGTCAGGTTTGCATTGGGTCGTCACCACTTTTACTCCTGACGCCGTCAGGATCTTCCTCTTGACGCCGTCAGGTACTGTTCTCAGCATGGAAAATTAAGTCTTTGGCGTTTTCTTCACTTTTATGCTCCAAAAACGTCCGAATTGCTTCCTTTTCCAGATTTCTCTCCCAAAGTACCTAAAATCACAAAAGAAACGATTTAGGGTAATATTTGATCAAATAAATTCAATTTCGGGCTTAAATACCCCCTAAAAGTGGTTCATTTTTCGCCTCATCAACGATCATGAAGATGTAGAACCTTCTGAAAACACTAGCCAACTTCCTGTGGAACCTGAAAGTTTAGGTCCTCCACCTGAAGTTGAAGTGGTTCCCATTCGTAGGTCAACTAGACCTGTGAAAGCTCCTACACGTCTATGTCTTAATGTAGAGTGTGAGGAAAACTTGTTAGGGGATCTTGATGAACCTACAAGTTATAAAGCTGCCATGAATAGTCCTGAAAAGGAAAAATGGCAGGTTGCTATGAATGGGGAGATGCAATCCATGAAAGACAATGAACACTGGGAAGAAGTAGACCTACCTTCGGGTGCCAAGTTAGTTGGGAGTAAATGGATTTACAAGAAAAAGACTGATATGGATGGCATTGTACACACCTATAAAGCCCGTTTGGTAGCTAAAGGCTATACTCAAACTTTTGGTGTTGACTATGAGGAGACCTTTTCTCCTGTAGCTGACATTAGGGATATTAGGATTCTTATAGCCATAGCCGCTTACTATGACTATGAGATTTGGCAGATGGATGTCCAAACCGCCTTCTTAAATGGTCACCTAGATGAAGACATCTATATGGCGCAACCTGAGGGGTTTGTGAATCCAGAATTCCCAAATCGTGTATGCAAACTTCAAAGATCCATTTATGGAATGAAGCAAGCATCACGACAATGGAATAAGAGATTTGACAGTGAGATTAAAAAGTATGGATTCACTCAAAATCTTGATGAGCCATGTGTATATCACAAAGCTAGTGGGAGTAATGTAATTTTCCTTATTTTATATGTTGATGACATATTGATCATGGGAAACGACATACCAAGTTTGCAAAAGTTAAGGCATATCTTGGAAGTTGTTTTTCTATGAAAGATTTAGGGGAAGCTGCATTTATTTTGGGAATCAAGATATATAGAGATAGATCTCAGCGATTAATTGGATTAAGCCAAAGTGCTTACATTGATAAAATATTGAAGAGATTCAATATGCAAAATTCCAAAAAGGGATATTTGCCGATGCAAGAACAACATGGCTTGAGCGAGAAAGTTTGTGCTTCAACACCTGCAGAGGTGCAACGCATGAAGAGAGTCCCTTATGCTTCGGCTGTGGGATCTATTATGTATGTGGTGAAAAGCACAAGGCCTGATGTGGCGTTTGCTCAGAATTTAACCAGTCGATATCAGCAGAATCCAGGTGAAAAACACTGGACTGCTGTTAAGAATATTCTTAAGTACCTTAGGGCTACTAAAGAGATGTTCTTAGTTTATGGGGGTACTCCATCTGCAGAACTTGATGTTACAGGTTACTGCGATGCTTTTTGGAAAGGTGATAAGGATGATACGAAGTCTCAGACGGGTTATGTCTTTGTCATTAATGGAGGAGCTGTGGATTGGAGGAGCAGAAAGCAGAGTGTACTAGCGATGTCTGCTACATAAAGTGAGTATATAGCTGCTTCAGAAGCTGCAATGGAAGCTGTTTGGATTAGGAAGTTTGTTTCAGGGCTTAGGGTTATGCCTTCGATTCGACAACCTATGAAAATGTACTGTGACAACTCAGCTGCAATAACATTTGCCAATGAACCTGGAATCATGAAAGGCACCAGACATTTCCCGATTAAGCATCACTATGTTCGAGAACAAGTCGAAATAGGTGAAATCGAAATGCTCAAAGTTCACACAGATGAAAACTTAGCAGATCAATTTACAAAGCCTTTACCTGGCACCAAGCTTTATAAGCATGCTGAAGGAATAGGACTTAAATTAGCTGAAAGTTTCATGCCCATTTGTGATTAGTATTTGGATAAGGGATGTAATTTACAATTATTATTTTAATAAAATAAAGTATTGTTTATGTTTATTTATTCATTGTCTTAATAATATATCTTATATTTGCATGTTTAAATCCATGAATAAATTATTATTCTAAATTGTCCGTTGTCGATTAATGGTATGGGAATATCATTAAACTAAGACAATTTTGAGTATTGGTTTAGGATATACTTGAAAGTATATTGATGCGTAGTCATACCAATTTCACATGATATTTAATGAATTGAGTATTGGACTTATCCCAAAAATATGATTTAATATTTAATGTGAGAATCATATTTAAAGTTATCCTCAGACTTGAGATACCAGATAAGTGTCATGGATGTAGTGCGTTTTTGTGAAGCAATCTACCGCTCACCGTAATAGGGAGTCATAAGGGTTGTTTTCAGAAGTGTTGCAAAGTTCATGGGTTATTCTTGTAGTCAAGAGAGAATTTGTTCCTTCTGATTTGTTTATAAGTTTAATACTGTTGGGCCCCTCGTAGGGTTGACAAAATGTTTGCGTGGCCACGCCCAAAGTCTATCTGGAATACGTTCAGATGTTTTGGTAATTTTGTTCAATCATAAAGAGACGAGAAACAGAATATTAATAAAGAATCTCACATCTTTATTAAATGTAGTATTAGAAACAAAAGGATAATTATAATGATGAATCATTAAAGGTTTTTCCAGGAAACCTAGCTCGAGTCGTGCTAGGGGCATTGGAATGTTGCAAGACGCCAACCAATGTTATTTTACTATTAATGGATATTCGAGTGGGAGCTGGTAAATGTTACGTATAACATTAATAGGTAAATGTCTAGTATCAAACCCGAGACCTCGGGATTGCATACATTACAAACGAGAGTAAAAGTATATTAATTATATATATGATAAATGTATTGTGTATGTATAATTAAATAAACACTTAAGGTACTTAACGGTCATTAGTAATTAATTGTATGGACTAACTATCGTTAGTAACAAAAGAAAAGGACTAGAGTGAAACTAAGTGCCAAGAAGGATCTAGAATCCCTCTTGGGCTTGTAGAACCGGTCGACAAGGGGAAGGGGAGACCCAATCCCATTCTAACTTGGACTCTAAGTTTCTCTAGTATATATACAAGGCTTAGGGTTATTTGTTTCTTACCTTTTGTGCACACACACATAACTCTAAAAAGTTTTCTTCTCCTTTTCTTTTGTTCATAACCGATCGGCCAAAACCCTTAGGGTGTTTGGATCGATTTTTGTTTATCAAAAATCAAAGTGTTTAGTTTAATTGCATAACCTTTTATTCGTTGGTAGTTTGTGTGTACAAGAACGAGGTAATTACTCACTATAGTAATTATCAAGATATCGATAAACAAAAATGGTAAGAGGTTTATCATTGATCTAGTTTACACAAGTTCAAGGTTATTGAAGTGCATCGGGTACGTTACTATTTATGTTTTAGTTAATCTTTGTATGTGTTATACTTGATCCTAGCTTCCTCATATTTGTGTTATTTGATTGTCAAACTCTAACAATCTCATCAAAACACCTTTTTTCAATCACACTCAAAAACCTTTTCTCTCATGGCTCAAGCCAAAACACCTATTTTAAGACCCATCATACCCAATTAAAACACAAACTCAACATAAAAACCCAATTAAAATATTAAAAAGAAAACAAAAAATTTCAAAAAATCGTGAGCCAAGGAATGGGCGAATGGTTTAGCGCTGAGGGGTGGGGGCGGGGTCTCATGGCTTGGGTTTGACTTGGTGCCACGTTAGATGGCTTGGGTACTCAAGCCACGATACCCATCACTCTGATGCTCACAATGATATAGTATTACAAATGATGAGTACTATTTTAGCAATGAAGTTACAAAGATTATTCGAGTACTTGTAGCAAATTTTGTATCTTTTTTGTTTTTTAAAGAATTAGTAGAGCGATGAGCATAATTCTAAGGCAAAAGAAATCAATATTTTCTAACACATGAGATTACTAATGGTGTGGTTTGTCGGACCCCCACCTAGCAACGGCCCAATACAGTATTTCATTGCGTATGCTAATGTGGTGTTTCTTTGAGTGTCCAATTTTCATATTTTGTCAACTTATACTTCAAATTTTATATGTTTTTAAACATCTCTGAGGGGCGGCAAACTTGCCTAAGGTTGCCTCATCTTTTAAAGCAAACAACTAATCATGGTCCTCCAACACATTTTTTGCCTAAAGGTGCCTAAAGTTCAATTTTAAGTGGCAATCTTGCCTAATGGCAAGCATTAAATGTTACATAATTATATAATTTAAATAAAAAAAACATAATTAAACAATTAATAAAAAAAACTATTTTTATTAATAATAATTCAATGATTATTACATAATACTTAAAAAAAACATAAATAAAACTAAAAATTGCAAGGCCATCCATAGTTTGCTGCAAATTCACGTTTCTTTTTTATTGCAATTTCTCACATATCCGGATCTCTATGTTATCGTGCGATTCGTTGAAAAACTTCAAAGCTCGTATAAAGGCCTTTTCTTTCACACCTTGTAGTTGTGCCGCCATCAATTTTTCGGCCAACTCATCCTTTGCACGTTTTTTCTCTAGCGACTCCTCGAATAGTTGTGATTTCTTTGAAGCATAAATTTCAAAAGTCGAAGCAACACTATTACTTGTGAACGACTCAGAAACGCTCTTTTTGCCCCGTCTTTTTCGGGTAGGAGTAGTGTCTTCATTCAAATTTGGAATAATTGTCTCAACATTGTCGTTGCTCGATTCAGACGACTTTTTCCGCTTCTCAGAATTAGACGATGATGTTTGTCCCACAATTGGTTGTTCCAACCATTTGTCATTATTTCTACAATTTCTTCATCATCATTTTCTTCTTCACCTAATTAATAACAAAACAATAATGTATATCAAATAAACAAAAATTAAAATTATAACATAACATTTATGTGTAACAAAACTTTTTTTTATACATTTAACGATTTAAAAAAAAATGTATACGAGTTTATAAAATTACTGTTTATTAAAAAAAAATTACGAGTTTAAAAAAATTAAATATATACATATACGACTTAAAAAATAAGTAAAACTTACCCATTGTATTTGTAAATTGAGTTTCGGGGACATATTCAATTTCGTCATCTTCATTATCGTAAATTGGTAATTGACGTTCTACACTCGGTTCACGTCTTGATCGACCGTCACGGTAGTTGTTGAATGGATCAAATTCATTAGTCATTAAAATATTATAATTGGCCGGATTCATTGGAGGAGGTTGTTGATAATATTGCGGTTGTGGTTGAGGTTGATTTAGAGGATAATAGTTTTGATTTGGAGGTTAGGGATAGTAAGGTTGAGTTGGAATTTGGGTACGATTTGGAGGTTGGGGATAGTAAGGTTGATTTGGAGGTTGCGGACGCGTGAATTGGGATGGACCGGATTGTGATCGAGACCCACGTCCTCGACCTTTGTGTGAGCTTGAACCATGTTTGGATTTAGGCTCCATAGTTTTTTCTTGAAAGAGATTGATTTGAATGTTTAATGGAATAGTAATTTGAAATATTGTGTGTAATTTAAAATGCAAATGTGAGATTTTAAAGGTATTTTTTTTTTTTTTTTTTTTTTTTTTTTTTTTTTTTTGGAAACAAGCCCAACGTCCGAATATATATTAAATGCAAAATTCGAAAAATTCTTGGGAATGCATGAACCCGATTCGGTGTAAGTCACCGTTTGAGGCACCGATCGGTGCTTGCCGCTGCAGTGGCAGTCGGGCATGCCGATCGGCAAACCTCACTGATGTGTCCAAACCGCAAGGATGCCAGTGCCCTAACTGATTGATTATCGTAGTTGTCCATTGCATCTATTACATATAATGCTTATCCCCCTTAATTTAATGTGCAAGGGGTTGTGAATAAAAGAAGGTACGGTACAACATGCTTAAAGCAACACCTTAAACTCACATCAAAACTATAATCGAGCCTTCAATTGTCCAGCAATTAGAACAAAATATAATTAATGTGTAATATCAAGTGATGCGGAATATGAATTGTTGCTGCAGTTTCGAGTATATGAACCATCTTTGCACTTACAACACATAATGATCTCAATACTATAAATAAAAAATGCATTTACAACAAACCACAATCCCATCTCCATCACCAATCTCATTACAAACCCATTTTACAACCAAGATTCGAACTAAAATGAAATAAAAACAAGAAACAAATGATATTAGTTTTGTTCACCTTAACTTTTAAAGATTTTCGTGGGTAAACAATAAACCATCACTGATCTATATGAAGCATAGCTTCAATTATTTATACGAAATCTTAAAAGAGAGAACAAAAACAAGATTGTTTCATTCTCTCTTATCTTCGACCTGAAAAGCACAAAACGAAAGTAACAAAAGAAGAACCTACCCGAGACCTTCCAAAAGATCTTGAAGCCAAAGATTTGAATGTGTTGTTCAAATCATTGGATTTATTTATTCGGTTATGATAGTGATGGCTGAGATTTATGGAATTTTTATTTTGAAGATGGAATGTGTTAGGTGAGAGAAGAGATGGGGCGGATGAAATGTGCTTAAAGTATATCAAAACTTGATACCGGTTTGTGTGTGTTTGGATCGGGTTTATATTTTTTTCGTATCGGGTTATTTCATTTTTGGCCTGATCCGTATAAGCATTGGTAATGCAGGGGCATAGGCAATTAGTAAGATATGGGGTTGTGCCCTCAATAATTTTTTTTCAGATGTTTTTGTATGGAGTTACATCAAAAATAGGATAGATAAATGAAGGTGCCCTCATCAATGAGCCACGTGTGCCCTCTAATATGAAATCAATTTGTCGTTTTTTATTTCTTCAATGTCTCTAATTCCTACAACCAAACTTATGCACATATATATTTACACATAGTACAAATCTAACAGTGTCATATTGTCGTACAATATTAATTTATAGGTTTTGGTTTCAAATAGGAGTAAAATTGAAACTGAAGTAGTAGAATATGATGGAACAACTTGCACGTTAATAATTTGGATTTACATATTCACTAATAACCTCATCTTTTTTTATTTTTATTTTTTTCAATAAAGATTAACATACATCTCCTGTTAATTTTTCAGAAGTGATGATTCTTTATACTTTTGGGATTTTTCTTCTAAACCTATTTGACAAGTTGAAGTTGTTGAAACTAAAATACAAATTCTTCTTATAATTGTTTTCTTTACTAAACTGTTTTCATTTCGTTATTTATGTTGTCATTTTTGTATTAATTCTTAATCACTAATATCTCATCTTATTAGTTTCTATGAGCTTATATATTATGAAAAGAAAAGTGTGGGCCAACCGTATCTGACCCGTATTGTAGATTATTAGTTGAAACCGACTATCCGACTTAAGCATATAAGTGCCCTCTATATACAATTTTCCTGGCTCCGCCACTGCTTATATCCAACCTTACCAGTGTTGATAATATAATGCAAGAGATGCGAAAAATGTACTTTTGAAGGCGTATGAGATTATTTAAACCAAAGTCCATTTTTGTTTTAAATTGTCACAATAAATGGGTCAACATTTTTCTTTATCATGTTTCAAACTTAACTTATGAATAAAAACGAGAGATAGATAGAGTTTATTTTGCTCCAAGGTTTTGAAAAGAGACATGGAGCTCCGAATCCTTTGTATTTTGTGTTGCAATGATAAAACTCATTCCTATATTTTAAACCATTTTTTTAAAGGGTAAAAGCCATATATTTGCAACGTACTTTCACAAAATTTCAAATCTAGGTAACAAACTTTTTTTATTACTAATCTAGTCATTGAAACCGGCTAATTTGCAATGATTTAGTAAATATTGTCACCTGCTACCTGCTGAATATGGAAAATGACTGACACGTCATTTTTTAACGACCGTTAGTGGCATATTTTTCATCGTTAATCCTTTTTACTAACGACCGTTAGTCCTTTAACAGAAATTCGAAATTAGAAAGTTTTTTTTTCTTTTCTCGTTTTCGTTTTCATCCATTTTTCTTCCGCTTTCGTCCGTTTTTATTACGTTTTAGTCCATTTTTCTTCCGTTTTCGTTCGTTTTTCTTTCATTTTCGTCTGTTTTTTTTTACGTTTTCGTCCGTTTTTCTTACATTTTTCCCGCTTTTATCCATTTTCGACCGATTTTACACGTTTTCAGCCGCACTTACACGTTTTCATCCGTTTTCGTCTGTTTTTCTTACGTTTTTCTTTCGTTTTTATTACATTTTCGTCCACTTTTATCCGCTTTTGTCCAATTTTATAAAAATGTTTCTGTATCGATTTTAAATCATGATTTTGACCATTTTCTGGTCCAAAACATCAAAAGTGTAAAATACGAAAGTTGTCTGGAATGATGTTTTACATCAAGACTCGCGAGATTTTAACCTAAAAATGCAATACGTGAGAAAAACAGATGAAAACGTTTAAAACCGAACGTAAACGTGCAAAAACAAACGAAAACGTGAAAAAACGAATGAAAACGTGCAAAAATTGAAGAAAACGTGTAAAAATGGATGAATAAGTAAGAAAAATGGATGAAAACGTAAGAAAGACGGACGAAAATGGAAGAAAAACGGAAGAAAATTGAACAAAACGGAAGAAAAACGTACGAAAATGGAAGAAAAACAGACGAAAACGGAAGAAAAACGGACTAAACCGTAATTAAAATGGACGAAAGCGTAAGAAAAACGGATGAAAATGAAAAAAAAAATAAAAAAAAAAATAAAAAAACTTTCTAATTTCGAATTTCCGTTAAAGGACTAACGGTCGTTAGTATAAGGACTAACGATGCAAATTTATGTGAAGAACACAAGGGTATTTTAGTCAGTTCACTAAATCAGCAGGTCATATTTACTATATCGTCACAAATTATCCGGTTTCAATGACTATATTAGTAATAAAATAAGTTTGTTACCTAGATTTGAAAATTTGTAAAAGTACGTTGCTAATATATGACTTTTACCCTTTTTTAAACAATTGTATCTCAAACATTACACAATCAATCATTAGATACAATTTGTGCAACGCACGGGTTCGTAAATCGTAAAGCCTTACGGTTTTATAACTCACTATGACAAAAGTGCCAAATAATAGACAAAAAATAATTTATGTAACTTATTAATATTAAAAGATTAATGTGAAAAGACTATTTTAATTGTAACGCCATATGCTCATTCAGCCGTCTGCACTAACATTACGTACAAGAGGCTGCATCAACATTATAAAAAAAAACACTTAATTATTCAACCAAAAGACTGTGCATCGCACAGGTTGGGGGAAGCCTCACATACCAAAAATTTATCTCAAATATTTAAAGGAGATTATTTAAGAAAATGACCACAATTTGTAAAAAGTTTGAAAACAGTTTTAAGGCATCCAAATTTATGATTATTGATTAGTGGTTTGAAGAGATGTTGATTTTTTGTAGTTGTGACGGGATTTGATTATTTATAATAGTGACCATCTTTTTTTCACAGAAAATCATTCATCTAGACTCTAAGGGGTGGTAGTCATGCCTCACCATACCTCATCATGATTCGTCATTAACCAATCAAATCAAGCCAACACATTTCATGATTCACCATACCTCACCATACTTTTTAGTGGCAACCATGATTCAAATAAAAACTATTTTTTTTTCTTTTTTTTATATTCATAATTATATTTAACAATTTAATACAAAACATTTTATTTCGTTAATAATTCAAAGAAAATTACATAATACTGAGAAACAAAAAAACAAAATAGGAAAACACTAGTCATCGAGGTATGGTAAGTCTTGAGCCGCTACGTGCTCCGTAAGATCATATCGGAGACGGTTATAGATATCTTCATCGAGTAACTCCTGTAGTACACTATCATCATAAACTGGCGCGACCGGCGGATCCATTATATGAACCGGTGATATTGTCATCTCATCGTCTTTTAAAATCATATTGTTCAATATAATACACGTATAAACGAGTTTTTGAATCTTTTGGACGGACATAGCCCAAAGAGGACGACTTAGAATAAACCATTTTCCCTTTAGACGACCAAAAGCTCGTTCGACATCCTTTCTTACAGACTCTTGTAGCTTCTTGAATTTCTTTTCCTTCGGGTCAGTGGGATACGGATATGCTTTAACAAGTGTTGAATACTTAGAATAGATTTTATCGGTAAGATAGTATCCACGTTTGTAAATCCGTCCACCCAAAAAAAATGAACTGTTTGGTGCCGTTCCATTTCGCTCCGTAACATACAATGGAGACTGATTCAAAACATTGATATCGTTGTTTGAATTGGGAGGACCAAAAAACGAATGTCAAATCCACAAATCATTTGAAGTCGTCGCTTCAAGCATAATAGTCAGGTATTGGTGATCACCTCTCTAATATTGGCATCTCAAATGTCTAGGACAATTTTGCCAAACGAAATGTGTACAACCAATGCTACCAAGAATTCCAGGAATGTGATGTTTTTCTTCATGTGCCTCGAATATGCGTGCAATTTCATGGGTTGTCGGCTTACGTAAGAACTCACGCCCATATAACATTATAATCGCATTGCAAAATTTATCAAGGCATTCACCTACAACATATTAAATAATACATATATAAAACAAAATGACATGTTTAAATAACCAAAAATTTATAAAAATAAATAATAACCTGACTTTCTTCGTGCCATGTTTAAATAGTCATCAAATCTATCAGAAGGTTCACCCATTGCGAGTTGCCAAATGGCCGATGTGCATTTTCGTAACGCCGTGAAACTTTTCTTTCTCCTCGCATCTTGACCCGCTTGAAATCATTTGAATTGCGCTTCAATATCACCAACAATTTTTAAATACGAGGTTTTATTCAAACGAAAACGATCACGAAAAACATATTCGTTAAACTTTGGTTGTTCGACGAAATAGTCATTCATTAGAGTTTCTAAAGCTCTTTCATGAAAACGGGCTATATACCCCCGTATTTCGGTAGAGCTTGTCGTATCTTCAAGAGCATCGTACGCTGCTAAAAAGGTTTCGAAGGTACTACCGGATAACCATGGATCGGATGATTCAGCGGGAATAATTAACTCGTCCGAGGATGAAGAAGAGGATGATGAAGCCATGGTTAATATTGTGTGATTTGATGATAAATATTTTGTGAATTGTTTGTGTGAAAGAATTATGTATTTAAAGGATTTTTTTTTCAATGCTCCAACGGTCGAAATATTAAATGCTCCAATGGCTCGATTTGGCCATACCGATTCGGTGATGTTTACCGAAAGGCTTGCCGAAATGATGATGCCGCATGACTGGCAATGGTCATGCCGCGTCTTGATGATGATGCCGAGCTCCAAACCGCAGGTGATGCCACCCCCTAAAGTCGATAGTTTTTCCAACCACCCAAAGACTTATGGCCCATAGAAATAGTGAGAGGTTTAGAGCTTCCCAATAACGAAATCCCGGTAAGAGTAGAATACATGTTAAAGGATTATGTCTAAATTAATGGAGCTTCTCGAAAGCTTGATAAAGAATCGTGTTAGTGCAAATATTACGATATTTAATCTATACAGTCTCGTTTGTTTTGATTGATGACAAACGTATAACTTGATACATAACGTAAAATGTACAAGTTACTTGTAATCATACTTTGTCTCAACAAACATTCAACACCTCTCAACGTCTCGAGTCATCGTATGCTACAACACAGGTTCGTACATGTTTGTTATGTAGCATTATGATCAAACCCCTTGACCAACCATTTAGAATGACTAAAATACTTTTAGGGTCTTTAAGTATTTTAGGTGTCAAAGTGCACTTTAGGTGTCAAATAGAATAAGTGCCACTTTAGGTGTTAAAGTAATATTAGTAAGTTTTACAAATGATAAAAATGTGATGACATTAGGAGTCAAACATTTTTAGTAACTCATTAACTTACTATAACAACATTACTTAGGTAATATATACATTTTACAAGTTTACTTTCATATATATTTCTTAATCTTAAAATAGAAATATATATATACATCACATCATGTGTATTTATGGAAATGTTGAGTGTTTGACTTTCCATAAGACCTCTTACACATTTTGGAAGGATTCCAACTTTATTTATTGTGTGTCTGACTAGAAGTAACTTGATGTGACATTGTTAGATATGGAAAGTTATTGTAAATAGTAGTCTGTCTGTTCTGGCAGAACCTTCGGGCATAACGGACGGAACCCTCAAAATGGTTCCGCCTGATCCATGGGTCTGCTGAAGCCTTTGGCTATAAATAGCAGCCCATGCTCTTCTCATTAGGTTGATGACTTTGAACATACATTCTCTCTATCATAAACACATATCTAGATCAGTAGCAAACAATGTAAAAACACACATGAGTCACCTTTTCAATAATGATCATAATGCTTCTAACATTCATCTTTGTTGTAAGCATATCATACTTCATGATCCACCAAGAAGGTTACAAAATCTTGAAGTCATCATTCATTAAAGCATTCCAACATATGAAGATTCAAGGGCACTTGACATCCTCAATGATTGAAGACTTCTTATTCAAGAAGTTCATGTAGATTAGGCATGCATATCTATTAGACTTTTATGTCATGGATCATCATTGTATCATCACAATATAGATTAGATGGTTTTTGTGTTTGTGCCATAAAACACAAGGTTTTTATGTTGGGCCACAAAACATAGCGGGAGTGGTTGTACCCTTGGTAAAGAACTCGACATCTAGCTTAGTGTCGGAAATATTGTATAAGCGACGATAGGAGTGGTTGTACCTTTTAAAAGAACTCGGTATCTAGCTTTGTACCGGATAAAGTGTAAGTGACGATTGTAAGGTTTTCTCCGCCGAGAAGGGAGGTTGTTGATCTAGTGAAGTAACTCTCGAGTTGGGTACTCGAGGAGTGGAGTAGGGCGGAGAGGAGATCCGTGACCGAAGCACTATAAATCCTCGTGTTTGGTTTGCACTTTCCTTTTACTTATTGCTTTACTTTAATATTTGAATTATGTGATTGTTTATGTTGTGACTTGTTGATTGTACTTGTGTGATAACATGTTTTAAGTTATGTTAGTCATAAACTACAAGTAACATCTTTCTTATTAGAACAAGCTAAAAATGGACATTTGATACAACAAGTTTAAAGTTTCTAAACGGTAAACTATTCAACCCCCCTTCTAGTTTTTCACAATTGGAACCAGAGCCTTGTAGCTCTTATTTTCAAAACAAATGGTTTTTAAAATGGAGTATGATCCATGTATCAAATTACCATTGAAGCGGAATATAATATGAAAAATGTTTCGCTAAGTATACTTAGAAATTTTGTTGTTAAATGTTACTTTGTATACAAGCTTGAAGGTGTCCTTGAAAAATAAAAGAAAACATTTCTTATAATTTGTAAGAATCAAATTATGTGGTTAGAGCTAATGTATGTAAAATATGGTTTTAAAAGGAGTGTTTGGGATAACCAAAAATTTAGTTGAATAATCACCTCCGTAAATGATTAGATGAGTCACATAAGAAGAAATAATGTTAAAATAGGTGTATTATATGTTTACTAACAAATCTAGTAAGTCCTACATATTCTCGCTATGCGAAATACATGTTTTTAGCATTTTGTGAAAAATTGTTACAGCAGACCCCGCGGATCCCGCGGAACCCTCAGAAGGGTTCCTTGCACTTTGGCCGAGGGTTCCTTGGTTGCACAGTCAAAATTATTTGTAAACTTCAAAAATTCATAATTAATTAACCGTAAGTCCGTAGGAGTCGCGCCACCTATAAATTTGAAGGGAATTGTGTTTACTTTCTTTTAAAAATGATGTTATGGCCTAAATATAATCTGAAGTCAAAAGATTAAACCAAATACTTCAATGTGTTCAAAATATCAAGTTTTATTTTGACGTAGAAACTCAAACTTTTGAGTTAGGCAATATAAGTTAGTATCCTTTGAACATTGACATTATTTTCTTTGAAACTAAAGAATTTTGTGATATTCATATATGCAAAGGAAACTAATCAAGCTTGGCATACATCGTCATATTTAAACGCAAAGTGACGAAAAGTATATTTCTTTTTATGTTATGCTAAATGACTACTTGTTTTAGTTGTATGCATATATGGTATTCGCTTATTGAAAGTTGTGATTGCATTTGTTTATTTGTGATTCATGAGTGTCTATCTTGTCATGATATTCATTTGCTTGTTTTTCGAATTCATGTTTATACACAATAGGATATTTGCTAGATTGTGTGTACTAAGTTGAAAATTTGTGTTTGTATTGCTTATTGATTTAGATATTCTTCCTTGCATATGTTATGTGATTATTTTGCATAATTCATTCACTTAGGAATGAGAATTAAGTAATACTAATTAAATATCGTGGAATATGGTCACGCGTCTAAATGAGTCACTACATTTTTAAACATGTAGTATTCTTGTAAAATGGTGTTTGGTATACATGCTTCTACAATGATGTTTAATGAATGTGTTGTGCTATAAGATAGAAACTCATCTTAGATTGATCATGCAAACTAACCATATCATGTTTGGACGATAACACTTTGTTGTTATCAATTTTCAATGCTTAGCTTAATTTCCATTTATGGTAAGCTCATAATCCTCGGCTTGATCTATATGCTAACACGTGTTAGAATATGTGTTTTTGGTTTTAATCTATCAAATCTAATTAGGTGCATATGTTCCAAGTATTGTTAGGATACTTGAACGGGTTTCGAGAGTCAATAAATGCCCATTGTTAAGGAGTGTTTGGCACTACTTGAAATTTGAACAATTTGGTAATTAAACAATGTGTTTCATGGATATATGTACTTCTAGGATCTGTTGTTATCTTTGTACATTGTCTTGTACTAACGGATATGCAGGTAGACAACATTTGAGATGTTGTCAAATTTTCAAGTTTATGGATATTTCACTACGTATAGTGAAATTCGCTAGCCCCCGGTCAAAGTCTAACGGTTAGAGTGTTTCTATATCCAATCTTTGCGTTTCCTAATCAGATATGGTATAAATTTTATGTTTTAGGAGTTTTCGGAAAAATTGGAAATCGTCTCGACCCCCGAAAATCTGGACTGTCTACTTTTTGCCCCCTGGCGGAACTGGTGGAACCAAATATAGGGTTCCGCCAGTGTAATTTCTGGGTACTCCAGAATTTGGCCCAACGGACCAGGCGGAACCAAAAACTGGGTCCCGCCTGTGTATTCGTATGGTTCCGCCAGTCCTGCAGACTCCTTTTTAAATTTTCATTTTAATCCCTCACTCAAGATCACTCACTTTCATCACCAGGATTCTTCTCACTAATGTTCACTCATATTAGGATTAGGACATCTCACCTGCACCTATAAGATAATCATCTATAATAATACTTTCAAACTTCACAAGAATAATCCAAGATACATTTCTCCTTAGAGGAAGGAATCCGGAAACTTGTTCCTTGCAATCCTCGAACCATTGAGTATTTGTCATCACTACGCACACTCACTGCATTCTTTTGTCCTTTACTCATTCATTAGCTTGATTTGTAAATTGACAACTTCCTAACCAATCCGGACTCGTTATTTGCAAAGATTACATACAATATCGAAATCACAAGTCCAACTTATGACTATAGATATTGTCTTGTATCTACATATGTTACCTCACTTGGTTAACATGAAAATAATGTTTCATCCTTCAAGACGATAATGATTTACATCGAGTCATAATTTACTCTTAAGTTATAGATGTATTATCGAGTCTTGC